>CM042178.1:30432208-30446760 GCA_023376005.1 Doryteuthis pealeii | reverse complement strand
AGTGAGAGGAGCGGAGCGGAGAGACAGATGGATAGATAATTAGATAGATTAGGGAGCGAGCACAATAGATAGATAGATAAAGATAGAGAGGGGAAAATAAAGACAAAATTAAAATGGTGTGAAATGTCTGAAGAATCAGTAAAACATTTTAAACGGGAGTTATGAAACATAGAGAGAAGAGATGAGAGAGAGAGAAGAGAGAGCGAGAGAGAGAAAGATTGAGAGAGAAGAGGAGAGAGGGAAGAGGAGATGAGAGAGAGAAGAAGAGAGAGTCGAGGAGGAGAGAGAGAGGGAGAGAGGAGACGGAGAGAAGAAGTGGGGGGGGGGTGGGGGGCGAAGATTAGATTAGATAGATAGAGAGGGGAAGGGGCAAGATAGATAGAGTAGAGAGATAGAGAGAGAGGGGGGTGGGGGGAAGATTAATAGATAGAGAGATGAGAAGAGAGGGGAAAATATAAGACAAATTAAAATGTTGAATTTTGAAGAATCATTAAAAACATTTTGAACGAGAGATAAGAGAGGAGAAGCGAAGAGACGAGGAGAGGAAGAGGAGCAGAGAGAGAGAGTGTAGAGTGAGAGAGAGAGAGAAGAGACTGAGAGAGAGAGAGGAGAGGGAGAGAGGAGGGAGATAAAAGACAGACATTAAAATGTCAAAGTGCTATTAGAATCAGTAAAACATTTTAAACGGTGAGTATGAAAACATTAGAAAAGAGGAGAGAGAGACGAGAGGAGAGAGAGGAGAGGAGAGAGAGAGAGAAAGAGAGTGTGTGTGAGAGAGAGAGAAGAGAGAGAGAAAGAAGAGAAAAGAAAGAAAGAGAGTGTGTGTGAGAGAGCGAGAGCAGAGCGAGAGAGAGAGAGAGAGAGAGAGAGAAGAAATAATTAAGAGGGGAAAGGATACTAAAACCAATTAAAGTGTTAGGACAACAAAAATAAGTCGTTTAACATGAAATTCTGAAATTGGAATACGTATTTTTTAAATGAAACATTGTATAAAAATAAATAAACAAATTAGAATTGGCGATGGCAGAGAAAATGATGGCGTCGTTTTGCGGCGAGTTTATTACGCATGCGCAGAATGAGACGAATCAGAGACAGGGAAAATATAAATTGATTTCAAATGAGGCTAAAAATCAAAGAATAGAAAGATAATTTGAAACTAATCTGAAATAAACATTTATGAAACAGAGATTGTTACGATGCCAAATAGATATTTCAGGAAAATTATGAAAAATTCATTTTTGTATGCGCATTTACAATAAACTAGAAGCGGCTACCCAGCATCACCTGAATGGAAAAGATGATGATAAAAAGTCACTCGCAGATTCATTATTACTTATCGTGAGTTTGATCTATAAAAATCCCTAATTAAAAAAGAACTGGTGAGACGTCGCCTGGGTAAAAGAAATATGGATATTACCTTCCAGCATGTACTAAATGATAAACATAGTTTCGATTTCGATAATGCGTATATGTTGGCTTATATCCACGACAAGAGACGTAGACAAATTTTCGAAGCTAGTGCTATAAGCAACATTGATAATGTTAACTATAGACCTGGCTTCTTTAACTAATTTTTTTTTCAGTAATCGGTAGTTATAAGATTTCAAACCCCGGTCATAACAATATAACGTAATACGTCTATGCATACGTATATATATATATATATATATATGTGTGTGTGTGTGTGTGTGTGTGTGTGTGTGTGTGTGTGTGATTATGTATGGATCTGCGTATATATGGATATATATGTGTTATGTATTGTTTGTTCTATATATATATATATATATATATATATATATATATATATATATTAAACGTTTTATCTATTAATCTTCTTATTTTCTAAACATTAATATCCATATAAAATATGTCATATCTTTGTTAGCATTTCGTCTCGGCCTATTCACGTTCATGCATGCGTCATCCTATGATCTTCATTTTCCATTTTTTCACATGCAATGATCAAGTCATCAGCTTTCGTAAACAAACGCACATATAAAAAATAACGGTTAATAACATTACATTCACACATTCACTATACACTTAACATTTTTCATTTTTCTCCCTCACAAAAATTTCTGTAACAGTGTCCTGATGATGGTTTAATACCAAAATACTTAAGTATAGACACATAAAATTGTTTCCTCTGATCATAACACCCTGTGTTTGTTATATTTTTGAAAATATTTTCTTCATATACCTTAGTATAATAATAATTAAAACGTTTGATAAGTTTATTTATTAGTATTATCTGCGTTATTCGGACTATTGTCCCGTCTTCATTGTTATCTGTACAACGTTTCGGCCGATATGCCCTCCGGTCTTCATCAGGTATTTCTTTTCGGACTCGGGAACCTTCTCGGACTCGGGAACCTTCTTTTCGGACTCGGGAACTTTCTTGTCATAATCGGGAACCATCACGGAACCAAGTCCGAAAAGATGGTTCCCGAGTCCGATATTTGCTATTGATCTGATTGCGTCGTCTAACGTCTATCTGGATATGTGGTCTCTTCTCTGCTATTCTGCTATGCTATATCTTGAACCAGAGCTGCTGAATAGCTGTCTTATCAGTGTTCTTATTTTGATCTGGAACCACTTGGTTCTTTTCTTGTTTGTGTCCGTTGGTAGTTTTTAATAACAAACACAAGACCTGATATTTTTTTTCATAGTTCTTTTATCTTTTTATTTTTATTCGACCCAACTAAATATTTTACCCACAATTCCTTGTTTTATCTCCATCTATGACAAATAGGCAAGGCAGGTAGCAATCATATAATTCTAGATAAGTTATCGGTTATTTTTCTAGTTGAGTAACATGATATTACAGGGTGACCCAGAAAAAACAGAACCCAAATTATCTATTTATTTCCCCATTAAACTAATCCTAAACCCTAACCCTAACCCCAAACCCTAACCCTAACCCTAAACTCTAACCCCAACCTTTACTCTACCCCCTAGTTGAGAAACATGATATTACAGGACCCAGAAAAAACAGAACCCAAATTATTTATTATTTCCATTAAACTAATCCTAAACCCCAACCCTAACCCCAGACCCTAATCCTAACCCAAACCCTAAACCTAAACTCTAGCCCTAACCCTTACTCTACCCCCCTAGTTGAGTAACATAATATTACAGTTAGACCATAAAAACAGAACCCACAAATTTTGTAATAAAACTGTTAATTTTATATTATCTTTTTTTTAAGTTTAAGTCCAACAAGGGTTAGTGTTAGGGTTTAGGGTTAGGGCTAGGGTTAGGGTTAGGGCTAGGGTTGGGGTTTAGGGTTAGTTTAATGGAAAATAAATAAATAATTTGGTTCTGTTTTTTTCCGGGTCACTCTGTAATATCATTTTACTCAACTAGGAAACAGACCAAGTTATCTTTGTTTTCTTTCTTCCACGGATACTGATTTTAAAATCAGAGTTTTCCTTCTCCAAGACTGGTTGCCTAAACTAGGTCTGACCCACTATGCTAGTATATTTTCTGTAGATGTCGAAACAGTTTCATGTAGAGCTACTGAATATAGCATCAGGCTTACTGGACGTCAGGAATGATATTACCGTTAAAGTTGTTCTTCATAGGAGGCGTATCCTTATACATTTACCAACCCCTCCGCACGAGCAGGATGCGACACAAGGTCAATTTCTTAAGCGGAGTTCAGCAGGTTGAATTCAGAGTTTTCCTTCTCCTAGACCGGTTGCCTAAACAAGGTTAAAGAGCCCAGTCTGCCCTACTATTTACCCATAGCTGGAGGGAGAGTAGGATTCATACCTTTCCCAAGGGTATTAGAGCTAAGTGAAATGCAATTAGCACGTCCAGGATTTGAACTCGGGGCGACGAGTCCATTTCCCATTATTTTAACCATTACACCACGCGCTTCCCAAGGAGGCGTATCCTTATCGAGAGAAGATCTCTTAAGAAGGCCATTTTGCTGCAAGTCATAATTAAGTAATTTCCAAATGAACTACAAATGAAATACATTAATTAATCATTTGACTTACAAAAAATTACCACTTAGTTAATTAATTACGCTTAATTAAGAATTATTAATCAGCTTTAATGATCTTTCAGCCGCCAGATATAAATACTAACTTAAACTATTATAACCTAATATTCAAATGTAATTAGCAAAATCTATTTTTTGTAATATGGATTTTTCTTTTTGATAATATGTTGTTTTAATGTAATATTCCATACTCTCTCTTACCAATGTGGTCTGACGATATGTATCGTGAGCATGGCATTATGCTGGGCTGGCTACGAGGATTAGTAGCGTACCTCACTAAATAAAGTCGTCGGGGTGCCCTAAAATCGGTATCAGCCAATCAGAGAGGGGGTCTATCCCCTTTTCCCTAGCGCTAGACCAAGGAGATTGTTGTTGCGTCTGAGGTGGAGTGCCATGCCTACCATCAGTTCCTTACTTTTACCGCACAGATCCCTGCGCTACTCGTACGCTGAGTTGATGAGGGCCGGCATCGAGCTGGGAACCTTGTGGTTTCTAGCCAAACGCTCTACCCGACTGAGCTAACCCGGTCCTGATCATCAAAATAGAAAACGACATATACAAGCAACCAACAAACATTTCGTGTGCAAAAGGTGACGACGTAGTTTGATCCCAGTACAGGAACCATATGGTTCAGGATACAGTGATCGCAGAAGAGCAGAGAAGAGACAACATATCCAGATAGACGTTAGACGACCCAATCAGATCAACAGAAGAAGATATAATCTAAATAGAAATGACTATGCTATGGACACCTCATGTGGTGTAATGGTTAGCAAGCTAGATTAGCAGACCATTATTAGTGAGTTTGATTCTCACTGGGTGCCCCATGCTTCTGGCCTTGTACCACATCTAAACTATGCTTAGTAAATAACTATATCAAAAAGGCACCTCATGTGGTGTAATGGTTAGCAAGCTAGATTAGCAGACTATTGTTAGTGAGTTTGATTCTCACTGGGTGCCCCATTCTTCTGGCCTTGTGCCACATTTAAACTATGCTTAGTAAATAACTGTATCAAAAAGGCATCTCATGTGGTGTAATGGTTAGCAAGCTAGATTCGCAGACTATTGTTAGTGAGTTTGATTCTCACTGGGTGCCCCATGCTTCTGCCTTGTGCCACATCTAAACTATGCTTAGTAAATAACTATATCAAAAAGGCACCTCATGTGGTGTAATGGTTAGCAAGCTAGATTAGCAGACCATTATTAGTGAGTTTGATTCTCACTGGGTGTCCCATGCTTCTGGCCTTGTGCCACATCTAAACTATGCTTAGTAAATAACTATATCAAAAAGGCACCTCACGTGGTGTAATGGCTAGCAAGATTGAATCGCAGATCATTGTTAGTGAGTTTGATTCTCACAAGCTGCCCCGTACGTCTGGCCGTGTGCCACATCTAAACTACGCTTACTAAATGACTATATGACTATGCTACAATGCACTTTCTAAATTTGTTTCATGACTATGTAACGTTACATAGTATCTTAGATTTGAGCTGTTGAGTAGCTAGCTTCTCTATTCTTTTTTGGTCTGGAACCACTTGGGATCTTCATCTCAGGCATTTTCTTCTTTGTGTCCGTTGATAGTTTTTAATAACGAACACAAGACTGTTGAGTAGCTGGCTTCTCTGTTCTTTTTTTTGTCCGGAACCACAAGGGATTTTCGTTTCGGGTCTTTTCTTGTATCTGTTAGTAGTTTTTAGTGAATGTCCATTTATTTACAACAGGGTCAATTTTTTTATTGACATTTCTTAGCAGAATTCTGTATTTATGGTTCTTTTACTAAAAAGCTCTCTCATTGAGGCTTAGTAACATCTTCTGATATAATTATTCAGACTCTTATCTTTATAGAAAAAAAAAGTAAAAATCGTTTTCTGTCGGTTCATTTTTTCATAAAATAAAATAGGGTTTAGACCTCGTAAAAAATATTTCCGTTGATATATTTTCAGAAAAAACTATTTCAAACATATTTTCACCAAAAGATCAGTAATTCTTGAAATTTTTGTGAAAATCGGACCATTAATTGATTTTTCATAGATTTTTTTTTTTTAAAAGCCACTAGTCATAACTTGCTTTTGGCTACGTTACATTTCAATGGGTTTAATGGTGCAAAAATGTAAACATTGTTTTTCGTTTATAACTTTCATTATTTCCAGAAGCTGAACAATTTTTTTTAAAAAATCATCAGGAGTTTTTTTCATGGTTCTTCTTTCGAATGTAGTCTAATTCTTGAACGAGTTCGAACAGGGACATAACGCTGTAAAAGCAACCAAAAAACATTTGTTGTGCAAAAGGTGACGACGTAGTTTGATCCCAGTTTAGTAACCGGATGGTTCAAGATAGAATAATAGCAGAGAAGAGACAGCACCCCAAGATAGACGTTAGACGACCCATCCAGATTCAAATGTGGTTCTAACAATATTTTACTGACCGACCCAACCTATGTCTACAACTGCAGATCAATTCAAATCTATTATTTAAAAGGTTTTTTTTCTATCAGGGAACCTAATTATACTTAACTTTTCTTGCAGACACACACACACACACACACACACACACACACACACAATATATATATAATATTATATATATATATATATATATATATATATATATTGGGACATTATGTGCTTAATTAAAGTCATACCTAATTTGAGAATTAATTAGTTATAATTAAATGAATTAGGCGTGCATATCGGTTTAAATGTAAGGCGTAAACAAATCGAGAAAAAGTCAATCTCTGTATGTACATTTCAGCCTATTAGGCCTCATCAGTTAGGAAATCAATCACATCAGCAGAATTATAGACAGGACAGTGCTTTGTGCGTGATTCGAACCTACCTGCCAGGTTGGCAGGCGGAGACTCTAACCATTACACTAGCATGCTTTCCCAAATTCTCTCGTTTATTTTAAACTGATGTATATATCGCACTTTTTGGTTGACTTACAGCACGACAGTATGAAGTGAACAAACAATCTGTTTGAAATGGCGATAGCCGACAATTTTTTGCGAGATTATATGCTTAATTAAAGTCATACCTAATTTGAGAATTAATTGCACAAAGAGAATCACGCACAAAACACTGTCCTATCTATAACTTTGCTGATGAGGCCTAATAGGCAGAAATGTACATACATTGATTGACTTTTTCTCGATTTATTTAGCCTTACATTTAAACCGATATGCACGCCTAATTCATTTAATTATAACTAATAATTCTCAAATTAGGTATGACTTTAATTAAGTACATAATCTCCCCCCAAAATTGTCGGCTATCGCCATTTCAAACAGATTGTTTGTTCACTTCATTATATATATATATATATATATATAATATATATATATATATAATGGCGAGATAAATATGACTAACGTTACAAACTACTTAAACCGTTACCGCTACGTTACATAAATCGCAAATTGGTAGCGTGAAACTGTTATATATTGATAAACCGTTGTTTTTTAGACGGTTAGTATAGCTAGATTTTTAATTAAAAAGTCATTGAAATTCAAAATCCATAGGGTTAGATGATTGATAGGTAATAACATTTATATGATCTTCTTTCCAATCACGCAGCCCGACCTGGGAACGAAAGCCCAGAACTTATTTAGTCAGTCAGTTAAACGGTCGACGTCATGATGTAAGCAACGTATCCGCTCGACTCCGTCTGGTTCAAAATTTTAAAACATGTGATCCATAAAATATAAGCCTCGTGTGTATCTCCTAACGTCAGTCTTTGCGAACCAGCTTCTACAGAACCAGACCAATTTGAAGAAATGAAGAGGCTAGACCCGACTAGTTAGAAGAATGTCTCAGCTACGCAAGAAACAGAAATAAGGTATCAGCCGAGCTACTCAAGTAAGTAGAGAGATTTTGATGTAGGAGTATGGGTAATCCTTAACTATTTCCTCGTAAATTCCTTACATAAAATAAACTGAACCCTCATTTTATGTCCGTGTTTTTGCAATAAATGTTTTATTTTTCTTGCACCCGTTATTTTACAATATAAATATATTTTATTTATTTATTTTGATATTCACTTCAATGTGCATATTCTAAAAGTTTTTATTTTGTGAGAATGGTTAGTTTTAAAGTCAGGGGCTCGTTTTACAATTTAGGCATAAATTGGATCCTCTTTTATGACCGAATTTTTTGTTTTTTCGTCAACGATGATTAAAATCTGACGTTTTTATTTTAGAAGTACCAAAGCCAAAAAAAAAAAAAAAAAAGAAAGAAATAAACAACAACGGACATAAAATTGAGGGTTCAGTTTATTTTTATATGTATAGGAATATACGAGGAACTTTTTTACCGAAAGATACATAGGAGTAGATCGATTTTTGTAAAAAATCATGTGCATAAACATTTTCCTTCTTTTTCTCCGCCCTGTCGTCTGGGGCGTTAGAATGCACCGACTGCACCTCTGCAGAGGGGTAAGACTCCTCCAATGGCGCCACCTGTTTGCCGTGGGTGGCGACCTGTGATGCTTAACGATAGAACCCAGGTGGTTGAGCAGTTCATGACTTGCAATACTCCACATTGGTCCTATCTTGGGTTAGACGGGCGGTCGGAGAGGCCCCTCCGATCAATCGGCTGGTCACGTCAAGCCCTAGCACCTATATGATTTTCCCAACCCTATTGCCCTTATGGCAAGCCCCAACCCCTTTTATCATATGGGTGCTAGAAGGCGGTGGCTGCGGGTCTACATGTCCTGGGAATGATGTTAAAATCTATCTGATGGTGAGGTTCCAGTTTGGAGGTTTGGGGAAATGTGGAGCACCCCTTCACTCTGACCCGGAGTGGTAGTACCTGTTAGGGTCCCATCTATGGGTTAAATAGAAAAATGTATTTATAAAAAAATTGTATTATCCATTAAGAATGACTTTATTTCAAAACTTTATCGGCATTAAATGACCCACTGAGTTTGATATGCCGTAAAACAAACAAACCAAACCAAACCAAGCAAGATAACATCCGGTTCGTAGTGATCCTGGGAACAATGACAATGAAGTGGTACTCAATATTCCCCAGCGTTCCTTAAATGGAGTCTCTCCACTGGATACGTACCGTGGAGGTGGATATTTTTTGATCACGTGTAAAGCAACCACAATGACGGTATATAAAAGGAACAGAAAAGGAAAATATTAGTATTATCTGCGTTATTCGGACTATTGTCCTCATCTTTATTGTTATTTGTACAACGTTTCGGCTGACATGCTCTCCGGACTTCTTCGGGTATTTCTTGTCGGACTCGGGACCCTTCTCGGACTCGGGAACCTTCTTTTTGAACTCGGGAACTTTCTTGTCGTAATCGGGAGCCATCACGGAACTTTGAACCTAACCCTTTATTTAGTCCACGGGGTTATCCTGTTCTCATTCCGCTAACGATAGCTGGGGTAGGAGTTGTGTTAATCATTTTTCTAACTGCCTCTACTCAGGATTGAACTCGGGATCCAGAGATAACTGTCACGTTGTACAAATAACAATGAAGATGGGGACAATAGTCCGAATAACGCAGCTAATACTAATCTTCAAGCCTCATCTAAAACATTCAGAGAAAGGAAAATATGTTTATAATTAAAATGCACACAAAATTTAGTTATTAATTGTTTTACTGATATAATTAATCAAACAATTAATTAAACATATAATTAATTAAACAAAAATAAATTGATTTGCGGAAAATGCTCCTGTTGATATCAAAGTTAATCTGACAGCTGCCCATTTCCCAACTGTTTAGCTGTTTTGCATGGACGTTGACATATTCGCACCCTAATCGGTTCAGCTCAAAATTTCTCAATATTTTCTTGTCCAGTTTTAAACATATTTATATGGTTCGAAAGAAAAGAAAATAATCTTTTTAGATAGATGATTGATATGTGTTTTCATCAATTGAATTTCTTTTTACAGCGAACTAAATAAAAGTAAAAAAGTAAAGTCGTCGAGGCGGCCTAAAGTCGGTATCAGCCAGTCGGCGAGGGAGTCTATCCCCTTTTCAATAGCTCTAGACCAAGGAGATTGTTTTGACGTCTGAGGTGGAGCGCCACACCTACCACCAGTTTCTTACTTTACCGCACACATCCATGTGCTACTCATACGCTGAATTGGTAAGGACCGGTATCGAACTAGGAACCTTGTGGTTTCTAGCCGAACACTCAACTAAATAACAATATAAAATTCAAACGAAAACATATTTAATGCTAACTCAACTTTTTTTATTAATATGGTTGGAAAGAAAATAAAATAATCTTTTTAAATAGGTGATTTGTATGTGTTTTCATCCATTGGATTCCTTTTTACAGCGAACTGAATAACAAAATAAAATTCAAACGAAAACATATCTGACGCTAACTCAACGGTTTTTTCACTAATACTTTCATATTAGAATAAATATATCCATTTTTAATCTGTATAACTCAAACTTTTTTTTTGACAGAGACTATTCATGAAAAAAGAATGGAGGGAGGAAAAGGAAAAAAAAGCAATATATATACTAGCAAATATATGCACCCTCCGTAGGGTGCAAGTATTTAACTTTTAATGTAATAAAATATTGTATTAAATTAGAAAGCTAATGAAACTATACAGATAAAAAGATTTGAAACAGAGGAGTATAATAAAGAGAAACAGAGGAGTATAATAAAAGATTTGAAACAGAGGGGTATAATAAAAAATGGAACAACTGAAACTACTCTTCCATCACTCTCGCTTTCATTGTTATTTTTCTAATTCAAGTATTTAGTTAAAAGAGGATGTAAAGAATAAAATGACAGTTATTTTATCTTGTAAATGATTTCATTAAAGATTTCATCTATATTCATTAAAATAAAACCAAACAGTTAGGCACATATTTATAAAATTCGATTTTTTACAAATTAGCCTTCCGTTTCACACTGTAAACCGCTATTTTGTTGTATATATAATATAAATTGCATGTTGTCAGTATGTAGACATAGTTAACAGTATTAATAATGTATGACAATTTTATTAAATAATTTGAGGTTTAGATAAAAATAAATCATGGAGAATGTGAGCAATAACTAAGGGAATCGTGACTTGAGTAGGAATATAGTTTAGGTTACAGGAAAAACACAACAATCTCCATTATAATAAGATATATATATATATATATAATATATATAGAGAGAGAAGAGAGACATCTATGGGCCGTTTAGCTCGGTAAAGCATTCACCAAGGAATCGCCAGGTTCCAGGTTTGACACCTATCCTCGCCAACGCAGCGCATGACTTACTTCAGTAATCTGATCTCTTCGGCAAAATATACGGGATCTGACGGTTGGTGTGGCGCTCCACATCATAAAAAACAATCTGCCTTGTCTATCGCAAGTGAAAGAGAGATAGAGTCCCTCGTTTTTCAGTTAATATCATATATATATTTACAGACCCCCCCCCCGCACGAGCAGGATGTGACACACGGTCAATTTCTTAAGCGGAGTTTAACAGGTTTAAATTCAGAATTTTCCTTCTCCTAGACCGGTTGCCTAATCAAGGTTAAGAGCCCAGTCTGCCCTACTATTTACCCATAGCTGGAGGGAGAGTAGAATTCATACCTTTCCCAAGGGTATTAGCGCTAAGTGAAATGCAATTACCACATCCAGGATTTGAACTCGGGGCGACGAGTCCATTTCCTATGACTTTAACCATTACACCACGCGCTTCCTATTTGAGTTAATATCATATAAGTGTTTCTACGACAACGAGAAACTACGCGTTCGAAAGACTCGATGACTCTTATCTATCGTGGCAAACCCATGTTTAGTTTATTTGTAAACATTTTTTTTTTACTAAAATCTGTTTTCTTTACATACACATCACACATTTCATGATAAATTTCAAATGGTTTGCACTTCTCAGCCACCAATAATTTGATGACAGACCTATGTTCAAGCATGTAACACTGTTTGATTTGCCGCCATTTTGAATAGCATCAGAAAAATATGTTTTGCAAGAATAAGATATTTTTTTACAATAAACCAATTCTAAACAATGCAGGGTTTACATTTATAGAAGAAAAAAAATTGAAAAATAAATTCATTCAGCTTTAAAAAAAAAAGTCCTTATTTATTGAAGACGACATACGTCCTCGATTATGCAATTCAGTGTATCAATATAGAGAATGGATGAAAGGCTGCATCCTCCCATTTTTGAAGAAAGGTGACCTCGGAATCACGAAGAACTACAGTTATAACTCTTACTGCCATAGCTGCTAAGGTTTATAATGCCCTTCTTCTCAACTGCATCCGACTAGAAGTCATAAACATTTTTTGGAAAAATCAAAACGGATTTCAGGGAAATTGATCTACAACTTCTCAGATCCTGACAAATCGTAGAACCATTGAAGTACGAGCAAAGAATCTCGAGGCAACACTTTTGTTTGTAGACAAAAGATGGAGCAAATAC
This sequence comes from Doryteuthis pealeii, assembly GCA_023376005.1. NCBI lineage: Eukaryota > Metazoa > Mollusca > Cephalopoda > Myopsida > Loliginidae > Doryteuthis > Doryteuthis pealeii. The sequence goes on along the minus strand of CM042178.1, from coordinate 30,434,334 downwards.
TAATAGCATATAGTCTCCCAAAATAAACTATCACCGCTATATTGAGGCCTACCAGAGGGTCAAAATTAAATGTTGCATGTCATGAACTGGTCAGCCACCAGGAATCCATCCTTAAAGATCACAGGTCGCTACCCACGGCCAACATGCCCCCTCTTGGGGACGGAGTCTTGCAGAAGTTATGTGGGTGTATTTTACAGACCCAACCGACGGGGCCAGAGATTTATGGGGATCCGAGCACGTGTTATATACCTCTTTTATTCTTCTGGCCGGATCTGGTATATCTTCTATCTTCTATCTTATCTTCTAATGGTCTGGTATATCTTCTACAGGTCTCGTCTGATCTTTCTTGTATGGGGATTCCGTGTCTGGTTCTGCTGGGGACCATTTCTTATCAGAAGCCTTGTGTCATTGTTAGCTTTTAGTAATAACAACAAGACTTCGATTTACCTTTGATGTTATTTTATTCAGGATCCCAGGCCAGACAACTGCGCGCTGAGAGTCACATCTTGCTAGCTTCTAACTCTGCAACTAACTAACTGCAACTAACTACTGCAACTGACTTACTCAGTTGCCCACCTTAAACCGGAAGGGGGCTTTCTATCGGGGTTCCGTTCTCACGATTCTATCCCCAGAAAGCAAGGTGAGAGTGAGGTCAAGCATTGTCACTCACTCTCAAGGCCATCAGCTGTACTGATTGCCATAAGGATCTCTATACTACCTTAAAAAGTAATAGGGATCCAATTAATATGTAACACACGACTTGAAGATGACGATGATGATAATAATTGATGATGAACTACATGTATATTTCTGGTGGAAAAGAGAAAAAAAAAGGAAGAGAAAAAAAGATGAGCTTACACTCGACTCTGGGTCTAAAGAAACCATACCGATGCTATGAAGGTATGAAAAAGATATAATCTATGCTTGGAAGACAAGTCCCGGATTATCGGATTCCCGAGAAAGGAAATTCTGCTAAAACGAAAAGATGTTAACAGGTATCGAGATGTCGCCAGGAGACAAGAGCAGTTATTAAGCCGATTGGCGCCCAACTGAACTTTGAGTGTCACGTGACTTGGTCTCGGGATGATGGATGCTCTCTACTAATATTGGAAAAAAATCGAATTACCGCCCAACGCGTGTTTAATCCGAGTTTTGAGTTGAGTTTTCTTTTTTAACTGTATTATTGTTATCAGCGAAAGAAAAAAGGGGAGGGAGAAGAAAAGAAGTAACTATGAAAAAGGGATTAAAGAGGGGAGGCAGAGGAAGAAGGAAAAGAAAGAAAGAAAGAAAGAAAGAATATTGTGAAAGAGAGGAAAAGAAAAGAAAAGAAAAGAAAAAGAAAAGAAATCTGACTAAGAAAGAAAGAAAGAAAGAAAGAAGTGAGACGGTGAAAGAGAAGAAAATAAAAAAAAAAAATTGCCAAGAAGAAGAAAGAAAGAAAGAAAGAATATGGTGAAAGAGGAGAAAAGAAAAGAAATCTAGGCTAAGCAGAATGAAAGAAAGAAGAAGAGAGACGCGTGAAAGAGATGAAAAGAAAAGAAAAAAAACAAATCTAGCAAAAAAGAAGAAAGAAAGAAAAAAGAAGTGAGACGTGAAAGAGAAGAAAATAAAGAAAAGACAACCTAGCAAAGAAAGAAAGAGAAAGAAAAAAGAGACGGTGAAAGAGAAGAAAAGAAAAGAACAAATCTAGCTAAGAAAGAAGAAAGAAAGAAGGAAAGAAGGAAGAAAGAAAGAAAAAAAGAGGTTGAAAGAGAAGAAAATAGAATAAAAGAAATCTAGCTAAGAAATAAAGAAAGAAGGAAAGAAAGAAAGAAGTGAGACGGTGAAAAGAGAAAGAAAGAAAGAAAATAAATCTAAGAAAGAAAGAAAGAAGAGTAATGGTGAAAAGAAAGGAAAGAAAGAACAGAGAAAATAATAATAATAATAATAATAATAATATAATAATAATAATAATAATAATAATAATAATAAAAGAAAAGTGAAAGAAAGAAAGTAAAAAGAAAGAAAGAAGAAGTGAGAGCGGTGAGGGAAGAAAGAAAAAAAAGAAAAAGAAATCTAAGAAAGAAAGAAGGAAGAAAGAAAGAAAGAAAGAAAGAATAATCGTGAAAAAGAAAAGGAAAAGAAAA
>CM042178.1:30417208-30427208 GCA_023376005.1 Doryteuthis pealeii | reverse complement strand
TTTCGTTCGTGGGGACTGGGAATCTGCTCGACCTCAATATATATATATATATATATATAGTATATATATATATATAATATATATAAGTACAAAACATACAGACAAATTCACATCTCCGATTTAAGATAACAAAATTCTATATAAAATCCTATATGAAATAACAATAAAAAACGCCTACGAATTCTCGAGGCGATTTGCATAAAAACAATTAAACAATAATAAAATAGCATTTAACACCGGTAATAATATACTAAACATCTTTAAGAGCTAGCCCACTAGTCTTAGCAATTCTCAAAATATAAAATAAACTTTCCTCATTCACTGAAAAACGAATAAATAAATAATCCAAAGAAAACAACAACACTACAACCTACAATCACCAGGAAACCGAAAAATATAACAAAAATAAATTGTATTGTATATATACAATTTAATTTTTGTTATATTGTTCAGTTTTTTTTTGGTGATTTTATTTTGATTTTACCCCACCCACTTCATCTCCCATAAATCATTCGAAGCTTTGTGTTTTAAAAAATTAAAAACATTAATTCGAAATTGGGATAATCTTAAGTAGGATAAAGCCATAATATAACAGAATCAAAAATATAGGCCAAATACTATGACGGAATCAAAAAGGTATACCACATACTATAAGAGAATCAATAAGATAGGCCACATACTATAACAGAATCCAAAAGATAGGCCACATACTATAACAGAATAAAAAAGATAGGCCACATACTATAAACAGAATCAAAAAAGATAGGCCACATACTATAACAGAATCAAAAAGATAGGCCACATACTATAACAGAATAAAAAAGATAGGCCATACAGAATCAAAAAGATAGGCCACATATATAACAGAATAAAAAAGATAGGCCATACTATAACAGAATAAAAGATAGGCCACATACTATAACAGAATCAAAAATAGGCCACATACTATGACGGAATCAAAAAGGTAGACCAAATGCTATAACAGAATCAAAATATAGGCATACTATGACGGAATCAAAAAGATAGGCCACATACTATAACAGAATCAAAAATATAGGCCCACATACTATAACAGAATAAAAAAGATAGGCCACATACTATAACAGAATCAAAAATATAGGCCACATACTATTAGGCTATAACAAATCAAATATAGGCCATTACTCTAACATCACCAAATATTCTCACTAAGCAAGAAATTCTTATACATTGTTATCACCCCGATTGTGTACAAGGTTTAGAGTTAGAGTTATATACGAGGATAATCACAAAGGTAAGGTCTCCAAAATATTTAGAAATCACAGAAACGTTTTTTGGTGTAAGTAGGCTGAGCAAGGAAAGAATGCAAGAGTCTATTTTTGAATGGATCGGTCGGCGAGTGAACCTAGCTAAATAGATCCATGTAGTGGTATGACCAGTTTTGTCACCCTTACCCCAAACAAAACCTCTGGCGTTATGCCGAATTGTGATTGTATACAGATGTATCTCACTTTAGAATAGATAAAAAATTTGGAGCGAGTGCATGAGTGTGTTCACTTCAAATATGTTAACCTACAATCCTCCGATGACGACCAGGAAAACCGTCTGTGTTGCATATCGTACGGGTGGAAGTAGGATTTTCCGTTTAAACCGAAACAAAGAAAAGACGAAAAAAATATAACAAAGGACTTTTTCCGTTAACGCGAACAAAGAAAGAAGGGTATAACAATGAATTCAGAAATAGATTTGTCCGCTGATAAGTATAACAAAAGAAAATGCGTGGGCGGTTCATATACATAAAAAGAAAGTCAATAGCAGAGGTTAGTGAGCCAGAAGACTCGGAACAGAGAACAAGTGAACGGAGAGCCACCACGGTAGGTGTGAGACCTACCTCTTCCACCTCACCAACGCTAGTCATCCCAGTAGCAGTCATTGTCAACCCTCGGGCATTTCCATTGTCAACGCTCGCCACCACAGCCGAGTAAGAAGAAATATAGTCAGAAGTTTCTACCATACACATGTGTTGTGATTTCTTAAGTCCGACTACTACATATGTCGCTTTGGGTACGGTGACCATGCCCGCTACGATATATACACGCTATGTTACATACACGATTTACGTAACATAAGCACATTATTTACTCCCGCCAAGAGCATTGATACGACATTTTTTTCAATTTTTCAGCGGGTTAGGGCTTGTTTGGATTCAGAGTTTTCCTTCTCCTAGACTGGTTACTGTCATCGGCACTGCAGTCTCGGGAGACAATATAGTTCTTGTGCCCTAAAGTTACAGCGCCACCTATGTCTGTGTATTCCAATGTTCGAAGAACATTCTCGACCACTGATGTCACATGTGAAAGCTGTCTCCTGAAGATGTTGATGTGCCGGTGCTTTGTTGCCACCGCTTTCTTCTGGACCTCTTGGCTTCTTAGTGCTACGCCAGGATGACTTCAGACATGAACAGTCCACTAGGGAGGGCCTGTCTCCACAGAGGGCGGTCCTGAGCCAAATTTTCCCAGCTTGAAGGGCTAATGCCAAAGCACCTGAGATGATTCTTGCAACATTCTTGAAACACCACTGGGGGCGACCAATCTATCTCATACCAGACGAAAGCTCTGTATAGAGGATGTCAATCGGGATTCGTCCGTCATCCATCCGGCAGACATGGCACGACGCTGTCAACAGAGAACACAAGATGGGAAGTTGAGCTCTCTCTAGAACTGATGTGTTAGTGATCCTGTCCCTCCAGGTGATGCCCAGTATACGTGTAAGGCAGCGATGGTAGAAGTTATTTAGCCGTCGCCGCTCTTGGTGGGAGTACAGGGTCCAGGTTTCACTTCCATACGAAAGGCTGGTGATAACACATTTCCTATATACTTGCAGTTATGTATGGTTACCGTACGATGGCTAAAAAACTTAGAAATCACTCATTACTTCTTTCCAAACTCTTCTCGGATGCTTATATATATATATATATATATATTATATATATATAAATTTAATATACCAAACATTTTGGTAAATCCTCGCGGTGAGAAATAAAAAAAAGCAAATAGTTTTGATTGTAAAAATATACTACCAAACATCACCTGGGGAAAAAATGTAATCGTACCAACCAAAAATAATCTATTGGTACAATATTTGGCCAAAAGAAAAAACAATTTATATATGTGTGTGTGTGTGTGATATATATATATATATATATATATATATATATTATATATATATATTCATACAAAACCGCCGGGAAACTAAAGCTAATAAGTAAAAAGTGCTCAATACCTATCTACTTAGGTATGGAGCACTTTTTACTTATTAGCTTTATTTCTGGCGGTTTTGTATGAATATATATATATATATATATATATATATAATATATATAAATTGCCAAATATTGTACCGATAGATTATTTTTGGTTGGTACGATTATCTTGGTCTTTTCTTTTTTCCAAAAAGCAGGTCTTGCACCTAGCAAGACCTGTGTATACACCACATTATGATAATTTGATTATTATGTTGAGTAACTTGCCGCCATCCTTGGTTCCAGTTGTAAAAGAACTTAAAGTAAACAAGTAAGTCCTTGTGGGATAGTGTGTCCTTTAGGTCCGACGTCCGAGTGTGAATGAGTTAAGATTAGAATCAGGCCTCTATAAATACACCAACAGCAGCAGCAGCACTGCCAGTGATTGGATAATAGGAATCTTTCTCAGGTCACGTGCCAGTCAACGAGTCTATAAGTAGAAGTGACTACTCGCCTCATGCCTTATATACAACAATAATTCCAACAATAACGTTTGATATGTTTACTTACGAGCTATTGCGAAATAGTTAAATATGTAAAAACTATCATATTTTTTGTGTCGTGGGTAAAGTGGCCAATTAGTCACACTCAAAGAGAAATGGAGATATTTAAATTGAATAAGAGGCAAGTCAAATACTTGGTTATAGTAAATCTATTCGATCAATAATTCATATACGTATTAACTAACCCTCGTCTCGTCTGTATAACAGCTATTTATAAGACAGACACAACCATTATTTTATGGTCTAGAGGGGAGGTAGCTAATTCTATACAACAATAATCTTGATTTAACTCTCTGTCTCTGTCGCTCTGTCTCTCTGTCTCTCTCTCTCTCTCTCTCTGTCTGTCTGTCTCTCTCTCTCCCTTACTCTTTTTCCTTTCCTTCTTTTGCTATTTTCAATATGTGTGATTGAAACAGATCAGCGTTATCGCTTCCGTGCGATCATACCCTTTCTCTATTTTCCCCTACTTTCTTTCTAAGGGGAGGTAGCTAATCCTATACAACAATAATCTTGATTTAACTCTCTGTCTCTGTCTGTCTGTCTGTCTCTCCCTTACTCTTTTTTCATTTCCTTCTTTTGCTCTTTTCAATATGTGTGATTGAAACATTCAGCGTTATCGCTTCCGTGCGATCATGCCCTTTCTCTATTTTTCCCCTCCTTTCTTTCTTTCCTTCCTTCTTATATAATTTTTCTGTATAGCATGTCCTTTTGTTATCTTTCTTTCTTTCTTTCTTTCTTTCTTTCTTTCTTTCAAAGACCCTTGAAATGTTCTGATGATGATTTCGAAAAAAAGAAAAGAAAAAAAGAAACTGTCTCTAAAATTATCGTTTGGGAACCATGAGAATTGGAAACATTTTGGCGCGTAGTCAATATTAAAATGGCGCCCATCCCGCTCCATTAAATAATGATGTCGATTTACAAGGTGACACAGAAAGGCGATAAAATCGCTTGACTTTAACAGAATACGCCGTAATGAGATAACACGTCACACATTGAAAACACGTGATAGGAGCTCGATAGTTGGAATGTTGAATTTGAATTGCTTAGGTTTATATATATATATATATATATATATATATATATATATATATATATATATATATATTCTCAGAGTATTTGTGTCGGGTTACTGACCTTGTAATAATAATAATAATAATAATAATAATAATTATTATAATAATGATTATAAAGCTATGGAATATGAAAGTCAAAGTGATACCAATTGTAGTTGGTGCACTTGGAACGGTCCCCAAAATCTTGGAAAAAAGACTGGAAAATCTGGAGATCAGAGGAAGAATTAAGACCATCCAGACTACTGCACTGTTGCAATCTTCTAGAATACTCAGAAGAGTCCTGGACACCTAAGGAAACTTGTTGTCACTCAAACTCTAGGGGAGATACCATCAGCTAATGATGGTGTGAAAAACTAAGAACTATAATAATAAAATGGTATATGCATAAACCAGAATGTTCTTGAGAATGAAACGAATAAAATTCTCTGGGACTTTGAGATAAAGATGGATCCCCCTATCCCAGCCAGGACACCAGACCTAGTGTTGATTAACAAAAAAAAACGAGAACCTGTCGACTGGTGGACTTTGCGGTTCCAGTAGATCACAGGGTGGAGCTGAAGGAAAGTGAAAAGATGGATAAATACCTGGACCTTGACAGAGAATTGAAAAACTGTGGAGTATGAGAGTGAAAGTGATACCAATTGTAATTGGTGCACTTGGAACAGTCCCAATAAACTTGGAAAACTTGGAAAAAAGACTGGAAGATCTGGAAATCAGAGGAAGAATTGAGACCATACAGATTACTGCACTGCTGAAATCGGCTAGAATACTCAGAAGAGTCCTGGAGACCTAAGGAGACTTGTTGTCTCAGACTCTAGGGAGATACCATCAGCTAACGCTGATGTGAAAAAGTCAAAATAATAATAATAATAATAATAATAATAATAAAGCGAAAATTGATAAGACCCAACAAATAGTAAATGTAGACTTTGCGGGAATAGAGATGAGACTGTTAACCATATACTCTGCGAATGTAGCAAACTAGCACAACAAGAGTATAAAACCAGACGATTGGGTTGGGAAGGTGATCCACTGGGAATTATGCAAAAAATGTAATTTTGACCATACAACAAAATGGTATATGCATAAACCAGAATGTTCTTGAGAATGAAACACATAAAATTCCTCTGGGACTTTGAAATAAAAACGTTGATCACCACTTATCCCAGCAGAAGATCCCAGGACCTAGTGCTGACTTAGGAAAGACAAAATAAGAACAGCTTGGATCAACGTGGTTGGGATCCATTTGCAAAGGTCTTCTCATTGAACGAGATCACAGGGTCTTCCAGAAGAACGGTAAAACTCAGGTGAAAATGAACAATAGAAGAAGTTAAAATAAACCTTCGGTACGGATTTTGTCACCCAGGGAAGAGCTCAGTTATCTGTTGGAAAAAGTTACTGCAAAGATATTCTACCTCTACTGGAAAGGGAATGGAATTTCATGATCTTCCAAGGTCTTATTTTATCGCCAATCCATGTTTTGTGGTTTGGTGTCTATCTTGGAATCAGCAGGTCGGTCTCGATTTAAATTATCTTGGGGGGACTGTAAATAGGTCTGTGATACACAAAGTTGCAACCCATTTAGCAAATGGAGAGTAATCAAAATCCATTTTGAGCGCACATCCAGTGAACTACCACTGTTTTTTGTTCAATTCAGTACATGTCTAATGACAGATTATCCACGTGTAGTTTTCCATCTTTTGTCACAAAACCTTTGTCCTTGAAGGAACTTTCGCTAGACATACACTCTGCTGGATCGATAAGCTGAGAAGCGCAAATCCGTCTGCAGCCAGAACGAGACCTATGGTTTAGCGTAGAGACTTGCTTGGCATTTTCAGTATCGTTTAATCAATCTAGTGAGAAGGGATACTGGATCTTGCTAGTCCCTAGACGTGTGGATAAGTTAGGAAGAAGAAGACTCATAAAACATGCAACTATACTTTATATTATCAAATCATCCAAGCTCCCTAGAGAGAATTGTTATTAGACGGTATTTCAGATTTTGTTCATGGTGATACACAGTAAAGACAGGTGGGGTGTATAGAGGTTTGCCAACTCATAAGAGTGAAATCGCGTAATAACACTAATCCAACACTATCTATGAATGATATATACAAGGTTATAGAGTCAAAAGTACAAATTTACTTTTTCAAACTACCGCCGAATCCATAAAGCAATTGGAATTAAGGGTAATCATTACGGCAGTAATAGAGAACTACGAGAGACAGAGAAAGAAACGAAACCAAAGCTAGAAGCAAAATGGAAGTAAAAACCATCCTATTATAGGACGCGTCAAAGTCGACGAATCACGCAAGAGAGGTTGCACATGAACTAACTGACTGCGACATGTGTGTAAGATAGAAATTGTGGACAATCTATCGAAGAGAATACCGAATCATTAGAGACTTAGCTGAGGCACAAAATAATGCACCATATAGAGCAGGAACTAACTCAAAGCGAACAAAGTGATTAAAGAACCCATACAACAATAGCTAAGATGTAGAGGTAAGTCATATAAATAATAAAAAACTTTGCGCGTAGAAGAGATTGCAGTACCTCGAGTCCATCCATATAATACTTTCCTCGCGAATAGTAGCAGAACTAGCACAACGAGATATATACAAAACCTAGACACGAACTTTGGTTTTGGAAAGGTGATTCCACTGGGTAATTATCGCCAAAGAAATATAGAAATTTTTGATTCACTACAACAAAGGGGGTGGTATAATGCAGTATCACAGAAATGCTGTCACTATGAACGAACGAAACGCAAACTAAACAATTCATTCTTGGGGACTGTTGAATATAAAAACGGATCACCTTTCCCAGCCAAGACCCAGACCTAGTGAGACTAAACAAATAAATGTATAGACTTGTACAACTAGGTGGTATTTTGCATGATTGGTCCCAGCAGATCATACGACGGTGTGTATATACTAAAAGACTAATGAAAAATAATGGATACATAATAATCTGGACCAATAGATGGCCATAGATGAACTTGATATAATAGTTTTATGGAAATATATGAATAGGGATTAAAAGTGATAAGGCTATAATTGTGGTTGGAATGCGAGTTTGCAGAACGTTAAAGTCCCAAAGGCATTAGAAACGAAGGCGCTCTTATGGGAAAGTTTTGGATATCATACAGAGGAGAGATAGTAACGCTTATTTCACAGTATACTTGAACTGTTTGTGACAATCTGACAGAATACTTCAGAAAGAGTCCTAGATAGAACCTGAGGATACATTGACTTATCGCTCTCAGACTCCAGGAGAAAATACATCTAGATCAATAACACTGGTGGTGAAAAAACTCAAATTTAATATTTTGTGAATAATATAATGATATATATAATAACTAAGAGCCTGCTGAGATAGCCAAAACCGTATAATAATAGCTCAATAATTTTCAAGACAACACGCTCTCTCGAATATTGTTTTATCTAAATACTCATAAAACTTCCAAAATAATTCGAAGACTATGCTATACATATCACGTTGATAGTTATCAATAATACTTGATTAGACTCTCGGCTAACGTTCCTTATCTTTTCCTCATTCATATTCGTTGCGTTCTCCTCTGTAATGTTACGAATGTCGAAGAGGAGACAGTAAATCTTCATACTCGTCAGCGCGCTCAATCACTAGCTTCTGTCTCTTAGCTATACGATTCTTGTCTTTATTCTCATTTCTTTCATTTATGTTAAGTGCGTATCATCGCTCGTATTGTTATAGAGTAGGGCAATCATAATAGTATAGTTTATATATTATTTATTGACTCGAATTTCTGAAACATGCACATGACAACATAGTGTTCCATATAATATTTATCGGGCTCTATTCTAATTAGTGGTTTTTCCTCTCTATACCTGAAATGTAGTTATTATCTATAGGAGAGACACAGTATATATCTTATTATTTCTTTAATCTTCAATCGTGAATGTACGGCATACTATTATTATGACAATATAACAAAGCATTCGGGAATTAAAAAAAATTTACTTATATCTACGCACATATATCCTTCAGGTGCCCTCTTAAAAGACACTTAATATAAAGAAATCTTACAAACATTATTTTTTATATACTCAACGTATCAGGCCGATGTAAGCCTTCCAGCCTTCTTCAGCACAAATCTCAGAGCAAAGTACTAACATCCTATTGGATTTTTCTTAAATACACACTGCGCACACTGACTTTCTGAATCAGGCACGCAATTGAACATCTGCCTCTATGTAAAATTTCGATAAGCTGAAGTTGGTCATGTGTTTCTAAAAATGAAAAAGACATCTCCACACTCAACGGTAAGGCTCTGGGAAACTCATTGAAAGCAAATTCCTCGTTCCCGAGAAGTTAGTTATATCTCATTAGAAATGCGAAGTTATAGCACGGATCAGGCAAGACTAGTAAAACATGAAGTTCATATTGTTTAGAAAGAAAATGAAGGGGCATTTCCGTCACTGGTGACGGTAAGCCTCTAAACTCATTGGAACAATTTCCTGTTCCTTAGGCTATAATATCTTCAATCCCGGAAAGTGAAGGTTAGATGCACGTATAGGGATGGCATGGTCCTGCCCATAGAACAGACTATCAGTCATATGGGAATTCCGATGTCACTTGGAAAACAGTTAAAAGCGAGCAATTCTTCCAAACCCTAGTTTGTATCAGAGCTAACTCTTGCGCTGCAACCACTTAGACCCCAACGAAGCGACAAGAGAGAAAATGCAGATAGGAGATGCAATGATGATATTATACAAATCGTGGAAACATCACCCTGACAAAGAAAGTATCTAGTTAGCGGCCACTTGCGCCATGCGCACAAGACCATCTGTGAGTAAAGACGACAGACAGACATGTTAGGCACGTGGGCTGGAGTAGCAAGGGACGAAATTCATAAGTTGGACGTTCTCTCTTATGGAAATATTACTAGCAATGGGCACGACAGTGGTTGGGCCGTCCATAAATACCTATCATGACTAGTTCTGCGGCGGAGTAGTGGGAAATGCTTGTGAATATAGGATAGGTTGCGGAGGATGATAAAAGTCTCTCATGCGGGCGATATATGTTGTACTAGTGCACATGTGAATAATGATTACACCGTTAATGTTCCTATCATCTATTCAATTATCATCAAGGCATGG
>CM042178.1:30368933-30417108 GCA_023376005.1 Doryteuthis pealeii | reverse complement strand
TGCGTACAATCATTAATGCCAAAAAAAGCCGATCAATTTTAAGAAATAAATGCAGATTTGAGCACTTTAATCACCTATGATAGGGTTGAAAATTTTCGAATCGTTGAAATATTAGATATGATTAATCGGCATATTTGACAGATTTATGCATGAAACTGCATTATTTTAAAAGAATCGTAATTCAAGGATTGGCTGTAATTTGAACCTATAAATAACCCACTTATAATGCCTGAAAATCACAAATTGCAATGGACCAATGCTCGTGGTGTCGTTTTCTTGAATTTACGTAAGGTACCCCCCTTATAGGTCAGGGGAAATCAACCTATTTGTGAAGTATAAAAGTTGTGATTAATCTTTGTTTTCCTGTAGATTTCGATGCGTAGAATTCATTAATCCAAAAAAAAGCGATCAATTTTAAGAAGTGGCGAAGATTTAGGCACTGTATTCACCTATGATAGGGTTTTTGAAAAATTTTCGAATTTCAGTTGAAATATTAGATAGGATTTATCGGCCATATTTGACGATTTTGAGCATGAAATGCATTGATTATAAAAGAATCGCTTAATTCGAAGGATTTGGCGTAATTGAACCCTTTAGAAAATAACCCCTTATAGCCTAAAATCACAAATTTTCATGACAATGCTCGGTTGTCGTTTTCTTGAATTTACGTAGGTACCCCCCTTTATAAGTCCAGGGGAAATCACCTATTTTGAAAGTATAAAAAGTTGTGATATCTTTGGTTTTTCTGGTAGATTTCGATGCGTACAATTCATTAATGCCAAAAAAAGGATCAATTTTAAGAATTGCGAAGATTTGAGCACTTCTAATCACCTATGATAGGCGTTGAAAAATTTTCGAATTTCGTTGAATATTAGATATGGATGCTTATCCGCATATTTGACAGATTTTAGCATGAAATGCAATTGATTTTAAAAGAATCGCCTTAATTCGAAGGTTGGCTGTAATTTAACCCTTAAAATAACCCCTTATAATGCCTTGAAAATCACAAAATTCATGACAATTGCTCGTGTCGTTATCTGAATTTAACTAAGCGTACCCCCCTATAGGTTCCAGGGGGAAATCACCTATTTTGAAAGTATTTAAAAGTCTGATATCTTTGGTTTTTCTGGTAGATTCGAGCCGTAGAATTCATAATGCCAAAAAAAGCGATCAATTTTAAGAATTGGCGAAGATTTGAGCACTTTTAATCACCTATGATAGGGTTGAAAAAATTTTTCGAATTTCGTGAAATATTAGATATGGATATTAATCGGCATATTTAACAGATTTGATGCATGAAATGCAAATGATTTAAAAGAATCGCTTAAGCGAAGGATTGGCTGTAGATTTGATAAACCCTGAAATAACCCCTTATAATGCCTAAAATCACAAATTCATGAAATGCTCAGGTGCTTTCTTGAATTTGACTAAGTACCCCCTATAGCGTCCAGGGGGAAATGCACCTATTTTGAAAGTATTAAAAGTTCTGAGTATCTTTAGTTTTTCTCGTAGATTTCGAGCGACAATTCAATTAATCCAAAAAAAAGCATCAATGTTAAGAATGGCGCAGATTGAGCACTTTAATCACCTATGATAGGAAGCGGTTGAAAATTTTCGAATTTCGTTGAATATTAGATATGCGATTAATCGGCATATTTGACAGGATTTTGATGCATGAAATGACATTATTTTAAAAGAATCGCTAATTCGAAGATTGGCTTTAATTTTGAACCCTAAATAACCCCTTATAATGCCTGAAAATCACAAATTTCATACCAATGCTCGGTGTCGTGTCTTGAATTCACGTAAGGTACCCCCTATAGGTCCAGGGGAAATCACCTATTTGAAAGTCATTAAAATTGATATCTTGGTTTTTCTGTAGATTCGATGCGTGAATTCATTAATGCCAAAAAAAAGCGATCAATTTCTAAGAATTGGCGCAAGATATTTGAGCACTTTAATCACCTATGATAGGTTAAAAATTTTGAATTTCGTTGAAATATTAGATATGGATTAATCGGCATATTTGACAGATTTTGATGCATGAAAATGCAATTATTTTAAAAGAATCGCTTAATTCGAAGATTGGCTGTAATTTGAACCCTTAAAAACCCCTTATAATGCCTGAAAAATCACAAATTCATGACAATGCTCGGGCGTTTCTTGAATTTACGTAAGTACCCACCCTTATAGGTCCAGAAGAAATCACCTATTTTTGAAAAGTATCAAAGTTGGATATCTTTGTTTTTCTGTAGATTTCATGCGTAGAATTCATTAATGCCAAAAAAACGATCAATTTAAGAATTGGCAAGATTTGAGCACTTTAATCACCTATGATAGGTTGAAAAATTTTTCGAATTTCGTGAAATATTAATATGATTTAATCGGCATATTTGACAGATTGATGCATGAAATGCATTGATTTTAAAAGAATCGTTAATTCGAGGATTGGCTGTAAATTGAACCTTAAATAACCCCTTATAATGCCTGAAAATCACAAATTTCATGACAAGCTCGGTGTCGTTTTCTGAATTTCCGTAATACCCCCCTTATAGGTCCAGAAGAACACCTATTTTTGAAAGTATAAAAGTTGATATCTTGGTTTTTCTGGTAGATTTCGATGCGTAAATTCATTATGCCAAAAAAAAGCGATCAATTTTAAGAATTGGCGAAGATTTGAGCACTTAATCACTATATAGGTTGAAAAAATTTTCAAATTTCGATTGAAATATTAGATATGGATTTAATCGGCATATTGACAGATTTTGATGCATGAAATGCATTGATTTAAAAGAATCGCTTAATCGAAGGATTGGCTGTAATTTGAACCTTAAATAACCCCTATAATGCCTGAAAATCACAAATCATGACAATCTCGGTGTCGTTTCTTGAATTTACGTAAGTACCCCCCTATAGGTCCAGGAAATCACCTATTTTGAAAGTATTAAAGTTGTGATATCTTTGTTTTTCTGGTAGATTTCGAATGCGTAGAATTCATTTAATGCCAAAAAAAAAGCGATCAATTTTAAGAATTGGCGAGATTTGAGCACTTTAAGTCACCTATGTTAGGGTTGAAAAATTTCGAATTTCCTTTGAATAATAGATATGGATTTAATCGGCATATTTGACAGATTTTGATGCAGAAATGCATTGATTTTAAAAGAATCGCTTAATTCAAGGATTGCTTAATTTACCCTTAAATAACCCTTATAATGCCTGAAAATCACAAATTCATGACAATGCTCGGTTCGTTTTCTTGAATTTACGTAAGTATCCCCCTTATAGTCCAGAAATCACCTATTTTGAAGTATTAAATTTGAATCTTTGTTTTCTGGTAGATTTCATGCGTAAATTCATTAATACCCAAAAAAAACCATCAATTTTAAGAAGGCGAAGATTTGAGCACTTTAATCACCTATGATAGGTTGAAAAATTTCGAATTCGTTGAATATAATAGGATTTAATCGGCATTTGACAATTTTGATGCATGAAAATGCATTATTTTAAAAGAATCGCTTAATCGAAGGATTGGCTGTAATTGAACCCTTAAATAACCCCTTATAATGCCTGAAAATCACAAATTTCATGACAATCTCGTGTCGTTTCTTGAATTTACGTAAGTACCCCCCTTATAGTCCAGGAAATCACCTATTTTTAAAGTATTAAAATTCTATATCTGGTTTTCTGGTAATTCATGCGTAAATTCTTAATGCCAAAAAAAGCCGATCAATTTTAAGAATTGGCGAAGCATTTAGCACTTTAATCACCTATGATAGGTTGAAAAATATCGAATTTCTTGAAATATTAATATGGATTTAATCGCATATTACAGATTTTATGCATAAAGCATTATTTTAAAAGAATCGCTAATTCGAAGGATTGGCTGTAATTTGAAACCCTTAAATAACCCTATAATGGCCTGAAAATCACAAATTTATACAATGCTCGTGTCGTTTTCTTTGAAATTACTTAATACCCCCTTATAGTCCAGGGGAATCAACTATTTTTGAAAGTATTAAAAGTCTGATACTTTGTTTCTGTAATTTCGATGCGTAGAATCATTAAGCAAAAAAAAGCGATCAATTTAAGAATTGCGAGATTGGCACTTTAATCACCTATGAAGGTTGAAAAATTTTCGAATTTCTTAAATATTAGATATGATTAATCGCATATTTACAGATTTTATGCATGAAATCATGATGAAAAGAATCCTTAATTCGAAGATTCTGTAATTTGAACCCTAAAAACCCTTAATAATCCGAAAATCACAAATTTCATGACCAAGCTCGTTGTCGTTTTCTTGAATTCACGTAAGTACCCCCCTTATAGCGTCCAGGGGAAATCACCTATTTTTGAAATATTAAAGTTGTGATATCTTTGTTTTTCTGTAATTTCGATGCGTAAATTCATTAAGCCAAAAAAGCGATCAATTTAAGAATTGGCAAATTGAGCACTTATCAACCTATATAGGGTTGAAAAATTTTCGAATTTTCGTTTGAAATTAAGATATGATTAATCGGATATTTGACAGATTGATGCATGAAATGCATTGATTAAAAGAATCGCTTAATTCGAAGGATGGCTGTAATTTGAACCCTTAAAACCCCTTATAATGCCTGAAAATCACAAATTTCATGACAATGCTCGGTCGTTTCTTGAATTACGTAAGACCCCCCTTATAGTCCAGAAATCACCTATTTTTGAAAGTATTAAAAGTTTATATCTTTGTTTTTCTGTAATTCGATGCGTAATTCATTAATGCCAAAAAAAGCGATCAATTTAAGAATTGGCGAAGATTTGAGCACTTTAATCACCTATATAGGGTTGAAAAAATTTTCGAATTTCGTTGAAATATAGATATGGATTTAATCGGCATATTTGACAGATTTTGATGCATGAAATGCATTGATTTAAAAGAATCGCTTAATTCGAAGATTGGCTGTAATTTGAACCTTAAATAACCCCTTATAATGCCTGAAAATCACAAATTTCATGACAATGCTCGTGTCTTTTCTTGAATTTACGTAAGGTACCCCCCTTATAGGTCCAGGAAATCACCTATTTTAAAGTATTTAAAAGTTGGATATCTTTTTTTCTGGTAGATTTCGATGCGTAGAATTCATTAATGCCAATAAAAAGCGATCAATTTAAGAATTGCAGATTGAGCACTTTAATCACCTATGATAGTTGAAAAATTTTCAATTTCTTGAAATATTAGATATGGATTTAATCGCATATTTGACAGATTTTGATGCATGAAATGCATTGATTTTAAAAAGAATCGCTTAATCGAAGATTGGCTGTTTGAACCCTTAAATAACCCCTTATATGCCTGAAAATCACAAATTTCATGACAAGCTCGGTCGTTTCTTGAATTTACGTAAGTACCCCCCTTATAGTCCAGGGGAAATCACCTATTTTGAAAGTATTAAATTTGATATCATTTTTTTCTGGATTTCGATGCGTAGAATTCATAATGCCAAAAAAAGCGATCAATTTAAGAATGGCGAAGATTTGAGCACTTAATCACTATATAGGTGAAAAATTTTCGAATTTCGTTAAATATTAAGATGGATTAATCGCATATTACAGATTTATGCATGAAATGCATTGATTTTAAAAGAATCGCTTAATTCGAAGGATTGCTGTAATTTGAACCCTTAATAACCCCTTATAATGCCTGAAAATCACAAATTCATGACATGCTCGGTGTCGTTTTCTTGAATTTACGTAAGTACCCCCCTTATGTCCAGGAAATCACCTATTTTGAAAGTATTAAATTTGATATCTTTGTTTTTGTAGATTCGATGCGTAGAATTCATTAATGCCAAAAAAAGCGATCAATTTTAAGAAATTGCGAAGATTTGCACTTTAATCACCTATGATAGGGTTAAAAATTTTTCGAATTCGTTGAAATATTAGATATGATTTAATCGCATATTTGGACAATTTTGATGCATGAAATGCATTGATTTTAAAAGAATCGCTTAATTCGAAGATTGGCTGTAATTTGAACCCTTAAATAACCCCTTATAATGCCTGAAAATCACAAATTTCATACAATGCTCGGTGTTTTTCTTGAATTTACGTAAGGTACCCCCCTATAGGTCCAGGGAAATCACCTATTTTGAAGTATTAAAAGTTGTGATATCTTTGGTTTTCTGGTAGATTCGATGCGTAGAATTCATTAATGCCAAAAAAAGCGATCAATTTTAAGAATTGGCGAAATTTGAGCACTTTAATCACCTATGATAGGGTTGAAAAATTTCGAATTTCGTTGAAAAATATTAGATTGATTTAATCGGCATATTTGACAGATTTTGATGCATGAAATGCATTGATTTTAAAAGAATCGCTTAATTCGAAGATTGGCTGAATTTAACCCTTAAATAACCCCTTATAATGCCTGAAAATCACAAATTCATGACAATGCTCGGTGTCGTTTTCTTGAATTTACGTAAGTACCCCCCTTATAGTCCAGAAATCACCTATTTTTGAAAAGTATTAAAAGTTCTGATATCTTTGTTTTTCTAAGATTTCGATGCGTAGAATTCATTAATGCCAAAAAAAGCGATCAATTTTAAAATTGCGATTTAGCACTTTAATCACCTATGATAGGTTGAAAATTTCGAATTTCTTGAAATATTAGGATTTTAATCGGCATATTTGACAGATTTTGATGCATGAAATGCATTATTTTAAAAAATCGCTTAATTCGAAGATTGCGTAATTTGAACCCTAAATAACCCCTTATAATGCCTGAAAATCACAAATTTCATGACAATCTCGGTGTCGTTTCTTGAATTTACGTAAGTACCCCCCTATAGTCCAGGAAATCACCTATTTTGAAAGTATTAAAAGTTTGATATCTTTGGTTTTTCTGTAGATTCGATGCGTAGAATCATTAATGCCAAAAAAAGCATCAATTTTAAGAATTGCGAAGATTTGAGCACTTTAATCACCTATGATAGGTTGAAAAATTTTCGAATTTCGTTGAAATATTAGATATGGATTTAATCGGCTATTTGACAGATTTTCATGCATGAAATGCATTGATTTTAAAAGAATCGCTTAATTCGAAGGATTGGCTGTAATTTGAACCCTTAAATAACCCTTATAATGCCTGAAAATCACAAATTTCATGACAATGCTCGTGTGTTTTCTTGAATTTACGTAAGTACCCCCCTTATAGTCCAAGAAATCACCTATTTGAAAGTATTAAAATTGATATCTTGGTTTTTCTGTAGATTTCATGCGTAGAATTCATTAATGCCAAAAAAAAGCGATCAATTTAAGAATTGGCGAAGATTTGAGCACTTTAATCACCTATGATAGGGTTGAAAAATTTTTCGAATTTCGTTAAATATTAGATATGGATTTAATCGCATATTGACAGATTTAGCATGAAATGCATTGATTTAAAAGAATCGCTTAATTCGAAGGATTGGCTGAATTTGAACCCTTAAATAACCCCTTATAATGCCTGAAAATCACAAATTTCATGACAATGCTCGGTGTCGTTTTCTTGAATTACGTAAGTACCCCCTTATAGGTCCAGGGGAAATCACCTATTTTTGAAAGTATTAAAAATTGTGATATCTTTGGTTTCTGGTAATTTCGATGCGTAGAATTCATTAATGCCAAAAAAAGCGATCAATTTTAAGAATTGGCGAAGATTTGAGCACTTTAATCACCTTATAGGGTTGAAAATTTCGAATTTCGTTGAAATATTTACATATTGGATTTAATCGGCATTTGACAGATTTTATCATAAATGCATTGATTTTAAAAGAATCGCTTAATTCGAAGGATTGGCTGTAATTTGAACCCTTAAATAACCCCTTATAAATGCTGAAATCACAAAATTTCATGACAATGCTCGGTGTTCGTTATTCTTGAATTTCGTAAGGTAACCCCCTTATAGGTCCAGAAGAAATCACCTATTTTTGAAAGTATTAAAGTTGTGATATCTTTGTTTTTCTGGTAGATTTCGAATGCGTAGAATTCAGTAATGCCAAAAAAAGCGATCAATTTTAAAGAATTGCGAAGATTTGAGCACTTTAATCACCTTATGATAGGTTGAAAAATTTTCGAATTTCGTTGAAATATTAGATATGTGAGAGAAGAGGAGAGAAGGAAAGAGAGCAGAGAGAAGGGAAGAGAGAGAGAGAAGGGAAGAGAGAGAGAGAAGGAGAGAAGGAAGAAGAGAGAAGAGAGAAGGAAAGAGAGAGAGAGAGAGAGAGAGAGAAAGAGAGAGAGAGAAGAAGAGAAAGAGAGAGAAGGAAAGAGGAGAAGGAAAGAGAGAGAGAGAGAGAGAGAGAGAGAAGAAAGAGAGAGAGAGAGAGAGAGAAGGATTATTATCAAATGCAAAACAGCAAATGTGTGGAGAGAGTGATTAGAAATCAATTAAGTGAATGTAACACACTTGCTCATCGAGAATACCAGGCTAGGCACGAATGGGTTCTGAAAGTAACACCTGGGAACTGTGCAAGAAACTAAATTTTGACCATACAACAAAATGTTATATGCACAAATAAAAATCTGTTCTTGAGAATGAAACGCATAAAATTCTCCGAGACTTTCAGATACAGACGGATCACCTTATGCCAGCGAGAAGACCAGGCCTAGTATTGGTTAACAAAAAAAGTTCATATGATCTCTTCTTGCCATACAAGAGCTGACTTCATGGGTAATTGCCGAAATTTATTTTCGAAATATCAAAAATAGTTTCTTCAGAGATATTCTTCAAATATTTTCTTCAAATATTTTCTTCATTTTGTGATTAATTTTGTGATTAATGCTTCATTAATTAATCATTTTGTGATTAATGCTTCAAACACACTATAAAAATAATTTAAAAAATCTTTATTTCAATATCCCTGAGCAGGGCCTTATTATTTTTGTAGTATTAAAAATAGGTCTGAAATGACTTTCAAAACTTCCCGCAAAACACAACACAACACGGGATTTAACGGAATTTGACGATCTTTGCCGAACTTTTAAATTTCCATTAGAAGATTCAACGGAATAATACCACAGTTGATTTTAACAAACACAGATGGAAACTTTTCAACTCTCTAAAGATGGACTTTGTCCGAAATATTAAGAGTAAAAAAAAAGGAAAAAAAAAAAAGAATTAAATAAATATGTTTTTCAACATAAATTGCCTTAAAAAAAACAAAAACTTATATATATATATATATATATATATATATATATATATATATATATCCCCGTACGAGTAGGATGTGACACAAGGTCAATTTCTGATGCGAGTTTAACGGGTTTGAATTGAGAGTTTTCTTTCTCGTGGATTAGGTGCCTAACCAAGCTTAAACCTACTATTTACTTCTAGCCAGAAAGAGAATAGCTAAATGCCTACCTTTCCAATCGATATTAGCGATATATGAAATGCAAATAGCCTCGTCCAGGAATTGAACTCAGGTCTGTAAGTCCATTTCCTACGACGATAACCATTACACCACTACACCACTACATATTTTCTTATAGAGATAAGTCACGTGTTGACAATTTATTTTGAGATGTTGACCGACTGTCTACCCTGAGTAATTACTACGTGTTTCTATATGGTCATTATTTAGGAGTCAGTGCGTAATAAAACGGCATTTAAAATCACAGTCAGAACTGAGTGGTTCTACTTTTCAGAGTCTATTCTAGGACTGACAACAAGCAGCGGGGTCGTTAAACCGCACAACTGCCTTCATTGGAAGCTTTTTTTAATAAGCTTCCGCTTCCGAACTATATTTTTTTCCCTTTAGCGGTCAACAATTTTTGAAATGATAGTTATTTCAAAATGATCAGAATTTCGAAGAATCAAAAAGAGCTTCAAGATTAACGAATAAAAAAAAATGGCTGATATAGTTATTTACTTTATTAGCTTAGATGTGGCACAAGGCCAGAGTATGGGGCGCTGAACGATAATTTAACTCACTATCAATGATCTGCTAATCTGCCTTGCAAACCATTACACTACGTGAGGTGCCCAAGATGCCTGATATAAGACACCATTAGACACAAAATATTGAATTTTTCCATCCGAAATGTTACGTTAAAATTGTAAACAAGCGCATAAAACCATTGAAAAACAGCCAAAATGGCGGATCCCGTCGAAATTGACAAAAACAAATAGTTTTAAATCTTTTAAAAATAAACTGCATATGTAATGATATTTTTCTTTTTTTAATGATGGTCATTACGTTACTACTTATCATTGTAGACAAAAGTTTGACCTTAAATAATAGATTTAATTAATTCTAATTTGTTTTTAAAAAGCTAGCAGCCGACAAATTTGGGTATGGCTAATCTATATATTAGTAAGCTTGTTCCAAAATCTTCCGTCCGTTATCATCTTTCACCACCCTATGGTTAAAAATGAGACCGTCCAATTCGTCCAAGAAAAATATAATAATAAGAAGAAGAAAAGAAGAATATTTTCTTCCCTTTAGCGGTCAACAGTCAAGACTCGACTAAACTCGTTAAAAGTGCATGTAAACGAGATTATCGATCCGATAGGTGTGACGTGAGAAATTATGGCCACGAGCCAATGTTTCGCTTTTCAAGAAGCATCAAACAGTGGCGCGAAGACCGACGCATGCGCAGAAACGATAACGAAGCGAAGAAATTCATGGCCATTAACCAATGATCGGTACTTATGAACTTTCGTTTAGTAAATTAGGGTGTCCCAGAAAAAACAGAACCCACAAATCTTGTAATAAAACTGTTAATTTTAACTAAGGCGGTTTAGGGTTAGAATTAGGGTTTGAGATTGGGGTTGGGGTTAGGGTTAGGGTTAAGGTTGGGGTTCTGTTTTTTCTGGATCATCCTGTACATGGAGACCCAGAAAAAACTCAAATTATTTATCTATTTTCCCATTAACAAACCATAAATCCTAAACCCCAACCCTAACCCTAAACTCCAATCATAACTCCAACCTAACCTTAACCCTAAACCCCCCTAGTTAAAATTAACAGTTTTATTACAAAATTTATGGGTTCTGTTTTTTTTTCAGTGTCGTCCTGTACAGCGTGACCCAGAAAAAACAGAACCCAAATTATTTATTTATTTTCCCATTAAACTAACCCTAAAGCCTAAACCCCAACCCTAACCCTAACCCTAACCCTAAACCCCGCTAGTTAAAATTAACAGTTTTATTACAAAATTTGTGGGTTCTGTTTTTTCTGGGACACCCAAATTTAGTAAACAAAAGTTCATAATCAACCAATGTTCTTTCTTCTCTTCAGCGTTACGTCTTTGGCTTCACACGACGGGTTTCAGTGACAAGTCTTATATCTTTTTGGGGCGGACCTGAACTTTCAGACCCTCCCCCCCCCCATATATACATTTTTTTTCAAGGATTATTATTGATTGCACACCAATCTATCCGATGTAAAAAAAAAAAATTTTAAGTTATTTATTTTTCGAGTTTTCAGGGGTGCTCAGTTCCCCGTATAAGTTATTCGTAAACCGATCCCCGTATCGGAACGCTGAAAAAAAATTTCTTTGTAATTTCTTTCTTTTTCTTCAATGGATTATTATCGTTTACACACCAATCTATTAGATTGTAAAAAAAAAAAAAAAAAATTCTAAAAAGTTCTTTATTTTTCGAGTTTTCAGGTGTGCTCATTTCCCACTATAAGTTTATAGTAAAACGAACCCCGATATCGGAACCGCACTATCAGTTGTGCTGAATTTGCACTAAGGTGTCAAAATTAAGGTGACACAGAAAAAACAGAACCCACAAATTTTGTAATAAAACTGTTAATTTTAACTAGGGGGTTAGGATTTGGGGTTAGGGTTAGGGGTTGGGGTTGGGGTTTAAGGTTAGTTTAATGGGAAAATAAATAAATAATTTTGGTTCTGTTTTTTTTGGGGGCCACCCTAACTTTGACACCTTTGCGTCAGTTTCCTTTCGAACGCTTCCGATATGGGGGATCGATTTACCATAAACTTATACGGGGAAATGAGCTCCCCTGAAAACTCGAAAAATAAATAACTTTTTATATAAAATTTTTTTTCACAGTCTGATAGATTGGTGTGCAATCGATAATAATCCATTGAAAGAAGAAGAAAAAAATTAAAAACAAAAATTTTAGATGTGGGGGGGGGTCTGAAAGTTCAGGTCCGCCCTTTTTTGTAAACATTAACGTTAGATTTGATCCATTAGACTTACTTAAAGATGTTTTTTTATTTCTTTTTAGATGGAATGATGAATTTTTCCAGACTCATACTTACTGAAATGGATGCACGTGGTATAATGGTTAGAGTCGTAGGAAATGGACTCGTCGGCGCAAGTTCAAATCCTAGACGAGGCTGTTTACATTTCACATAGCACTAATACTCTTTGGAAAGGTATTAATCCAAATATTCCTTCCAGCTATGAGTAAATAGTAGGACAGACTGGGCTCTTTAGCCTTGGCTAGGTAACTAGTCTAGGAGAAGGAAAACTCTGAATTCAAGCCTGTTGAACTCAGCTTAAGAAATTGACTTTGTGTCGCATCCTGCTGGTGCGGGGGGGTAAATATATATACTAACTGAAATACCAGCTACTCTACATTAGGGTAGGTCGATTTTTCACTTTTTAAAAAAATATTAAATTTTTCATCTATGCGAAAGCTGTGTTAGTATACTGGATACTGATACCAAACATTAGATCTTTTACTTGCAACATGGTTTAAGGAAATAGCATCAAAGATCGTTTACTATGGTACAAGTAAAAGATCTAATTTTTTGTATCAGTATTCAGTATACTAACACACAACTTTAGCATAGATGGACAATTTGATATTTTTTAAAAGTGAAAAATCGATCTACGCTATTAACCAATCATCTTTCTCTCTTCGTCTTTTTTTAATCGAATGATTCATTTTTTTACACTTATACCAGCTGAAATACCCGCTACTCTGCACGTCTATAGTGTCAGAGGACCTTGTTGTTGTTGTTGTTGTTGTTGTTCTTCTTCTTCTTCTTCTTCTTCTTCTTCTTCTTCTTCTTCTATAATCATAAATTCGAACGCCGGTGTTTCATTTGTCTAATTTTTTTAGATGAGGCTTGATAATTTGTATCATTTGTCCATCTATGCGAAGGTTGTGTATTAGTATATTGAATACTGATAACAAAAATTAGATCTTTTACTTGCACCATAGTAGAAAAAAGTGAAAAATCAAACTACCCTATTAACCTATGATCTTTCTTTCTTCGGCTTTTTTTGGATATTCTTTTTAGATGGAATTATTATTTTTTCCACTTATACTAGCTGAAATACCCGCTACTATTCATTTCTATAGTTTCATATGATTAGTGACCTTCTTCTTCTTCTTCTTCTTCTTCTTCTTCTTCTTCTTCTCTAATAATAAATTCAAATTCCATTGTGTTATTTGTCAGAATAGATGAAGCTTGATAATTTATATTATTTGAACTAGCAAATATATGCACCCCCTGGGTGCAAGTATTTAAGTTTTAATATAAAAAAAAAACATTTTAAATCAGAAAGGCTAACAGAGGGGGTATGATTGGAACAGAGGGGGTATGATTGAAAAATAGAACAACTTTGAAACTAACTCTTCCATCATTTTTCGTTACTCCCGTCTTTCACTGGTAATTTTTTCTAATTGAACTATTTAGTTAAAATAGGAAGTAAAGAATAAAATTAAAGTTATTTCTTCTTGTTAATGGATTTCTTTTAAGATTTATCCCCAAGATTTTTGCTCATATTCAATAAGATAAAACCTAACAATTAGAAATCAATAATACCTAGCATATATTTATTAAAATCAAATTTTTTACAATCAATATGTAAATTAGCCTTCCCATTCACACTGTAATCCACTATTTTGCTGTATATATCAATACAATTGCATGTTATTAGTATGTTGATATGGTCAACAGTGGCTTCGGCCTCTGGACCATTGATATAATTAACGGCGTCGATCCCAGGGGGCCATCCCCCCAGGCAACACCTGCCCCCTCGATTTAAAGGGGCAGGGCTGGGTTTATTGCCCAGTGCCTGAGGCGCCCCCCTTGAGGGGGAATGCCGACGGGATCGACGCAATTTTTCACCTGCCACTCCATGAGCTTCGGCTTGTGGGTGGTCCCACATTAATAGGGACTTTGTGCCTGACCCGTACAAGTGGGGTACGCGGTAAATACAGTATGTAGATATGGTCAACAGTCTTAATGATGTAAAATAATTTTATCAATAATTGAGATTTAAATAAAATCATAGAGAATGTTATGTAAACAACAAAGAGAATAGTGTCTTGTATAGTAATATAGTTTCGGTTACAGACAAACAAACCCACAATCTACATTATAATAAGATATTTCGGGCTGTTGAACTCATCTTTATTTATCATCTACACACGTTTCGATCATAAGCTCGGCTTCCGTACAACAAGAGTGCAGATAATTTTGAATTTTTCTCGTATAATAATACGCTTGTTATCATCTTGCAACCCCTCTGGTTAAAAATGAGACCGTCCAAATTGTCCAAGATAAATTGCAAAAATGTAAATCCTAAGTATCTAGTGTTGTTTATTTGCAGAATTCTTATATTTTGTGAGTGTTATCACCTCAGCTAAATAGTGGACCATTCCGTTTCTATTATAGAACATTCATGTATCTGTCTTATATTACCTTCTGTTCTTATATGTACTCTTTTTGTATGTCTTTCTCTGAGTGTATTTCCCGTCACTTGCAGAATAGATATATTATCTTTTGACCTTTGTCGGAATGGTTTTTGTGTATACTAGGGACTGGCATTTTTGTCACCTGCTAGGAATTTTAAAAGCAAATTAAAAATAATTAAATCTATTATTTAAAGTCAAACTTTGTCTAAATCAATAAGTAGTAACATAATGACCATCATTAAAAAAAGAAAAATATTACATATGCAGTTTATTTTTAATAGATTTAAAACTATTTGTTTTGGTCAATTTCGACGCGATCCGCCATTCTGTCTATTTTTCAATGGTTTTACGCGCTTGTTTACAATTTTTATGTAACATTCGCGATTGCAAAAAAAAATACCAAAAATCAGGTAATTATCCGATTTTAATGAAATCTTCAGCATTGATTTAACAATTAATGAATTTTATAATGCATCAGTTATTTTTATTTCAAAACTTTAATTTAGTATTTTTGCTATGAAAAATTAATATATGAAATTCATTTAAAGTATGAAAAGCCTGATGTTAAGTTTAAAATGTTATATTTTTAGATTGTAAAATTGGGAGGTTATTTTAAACCTTTCAATGTTATCATAACAACCACCATGTTATAAAATGAATAAGCAGTCTTATACAAATTCTTTCACTTTAACAAAGTAAAAAAGTAAAAAAGGCCTCAGTTGTCAAATAAATTTTCGGACCTCGAACACACAAGGTGAGCCAATGAAAACAGAAGTCGCACAAATGACTGCCGAGGCAAAACAAAGACAGACAAACAGCTGGTCAAATGTACCTAAGCAGCATCAGTTAGCATCAGTCGCTATCTTGAACGTGTGTCTGATATTGTTTTTGTGAAAATTCTTGGAATCATTTGTACTTATTCTCTATTTTACGACTACTTTAACCCTTATTCATGGATCTTATGAAAGGCAGCAGTGATACAACCGGAAACGGAAAGAGGAAAGTTGTGAGAGTAACGATAGAATTGAAGAAGGAGATAATAGACAAGATCACATAAATCCACTTTACACTATTTCTTATGGGAATATTGTTTCAGTTTTCAAACAAATCGGTTCTCGAAAATAATTTTAGAATGAATAATGTTCAAGAACAAAGGTTCCACTGTATATATATTTACCAAACCCCTCCGTACGAGCAGGATGCGACACAAGGTCAATTTCTTAGGCGGAGTTTAACAGGTTTAAATTCAGAGCTTTCCTTCTCCTAGATTGGTTACCTAGCCAAGGTTAAAGAGCCCAGTCTGCCCTACTATTTACCCATAGCTGGAGGGAGAATAGGATTCACACTTTTTCCAAAGGTATTAGCGCAAAGGGAAATGCAATTACCACATCCAGGATTTGAACTCGGGGCGACGAGTACATTTCCCATGACTTTAACCATTACACCACGCGCTTCCTAGGTTCCACTGTATAAACCACAAAATCTTTGCTTTTAATGCTGGGCTAACACGGGTTTATATATGGGAATGCTTACTACAATATCGCAGTCCAACATGTGAGCCACAACGGCCCCACTGAGGTTTGGTTTTAATATTCAATATTTAATCTCGACTATCACCAAATGTGATGTCTTTGTCAAAGACCTTTAGATGAGTTATTAGACCATTTTTTTTGGTAAATGTCTTCATGATTGTTATTACTTTCGTATTTCAAAGACGGTCAGTCTGTTTATTCTGGCGAATTCTGACTCTTATGGATCAGTTCTGTTTATCCAATCTGGTCTGTCCTTTCGGCCATATTGTCTTCATTCTACGTTCACCATTCGTCAGTACGAATATATGTAATCATACCCGTCTAGTAATATTTCTATTCCAGAGTTTATCTCTCTCTCTCCCACTCTCTCAGGAAAAGCGTGGTCGGCCACAAACAAATTATCAGTAATATGGAAATCCGATCTCACTGACAAGCTAAAGCGACAATTCTTCCAGGCGGTGGTTGTATCAGTGTTGCTGTACGGATGCACCACATGGACCCTAACGAGGCGCCTTGAGAATAAGCTGGATGGGAGCTGCACAAGAATGCTGCGTGCAGTCCTGAACAAATCGTGGAAGCAGCACCCCACGACGAAACAGCTATATGGCCACTTGCCCCCCATCTCACAAACCATTCGAGTGAGACGGACAAGACATGCCGGGCACTGCTGGAGAAGCAAGGATGAGCTCATAAGTGACGTTCTCCTGTGGAAGCCAACACACGGACATGCTAGTGTGGGCCGCCCTGCAAGGACCTACATTGACCAACTAAGCAAAGACGCAGGTTGCTGCACAGAGGACCTCCCTGGGAAAATGAATGATAGGAAAGGTTGGCGAGAGATTGTCATGGATATCCGTGCTAATAGCGCGACATGATGATATATATATATATATATATATATATATATATATATATATATATATATGAGAGTAGATATGGAAATAAATCTGACAATATTAAGAAATTTGAAAAAACGAAGTGTTCCAAAAATAAGATGAATTTATTTATCGACGCTCAAACGTTTCGGTTTATTTAAACCTTCATCAGGATTGATTATGGGGTGAAGAAATTTATGGATGTTTTGTAGATGACAGGAGTTAGAAACATATTTATTAAAAGTTTGTAACTGTATTTGTTCAGCGTTATATTTTTTGAAAGAGGAGCCGCGATCCACACACGCGAAGATGTCATGACGCGTGACGTAACTCGAAGAAATGCATTCAACAAAAGACGAGAAAAATTATTAATGGACTGATTTTAATATATATATATATATATATATATATATATATATATATATGGAGGGATATGTGTGTGTGTGTGTGTATTAATGTCGGGTGGGGTTGATGTGTGGGGAATGGTACTTTTATTTTTATGGAGTGAGTCGGTTGACTTAGAAGAGTATTTGATATTTAGAGTGTGGGTCTTCTAAGTCAACCGACTGCTAGTCAGGTCAAGCCCTAGCACCTATATGATTGTCTTTACCATATAGCTCTAATTACAAGCCCTGACCTTTTATCATATATGTGCTAGAAGGCGGTTGATGAAGGTCTTAATGTCCTTGTTATGACGTTAAACTCTATCTGATGGTGATGTCCTAGTTCTAGAGCTCTGAAGAATGTAGAGTACCCCTTCATCACCATTATTCCCAGGTCCACCCTGACCTGGAGTGGTAGTACCTGTTAGAGTCCCGTCTATGGGTTTAATAGAACAAAATGGGTTTCAAAAATGTGTTTAAGGAAAAAAATTGAGTTAAAAAAAAATTGAGTACCCATCACTAATGAATAAAACAAAATTACTTCGACAATTAATATTTGTAACGCAGTGTATATATAGTTGAATCTGGATTGCATCAGGCTAAATTTTTAATATTCTACTCATTGTATAAATATACAAAATAAGAGATGGATTTTATCTTACCGAAGTTGTGAAATTGCCAGACTTGCAGTTAGGGAGTGTTCTTTTAATATTTATTACGTTCTACCCATTATTCTCTGGACAATGGCGAGGCTGTATTTTTTTTTTTTGTATTAGTTAGCTCCATCTTCATATTCATGGAAAATGATAGTTTAGTAATTCTTCAATATACTCAGAAATTTCCATTTTACTCCAAGGTAATTTATTATTATCAAGTCATGCTGAAAGTACCAGATCACCAAAGTTAAGCAGTGATGAGTCTGTTCAATACCTAATTGGGTGACCTGCTTAAGCAATAGCAGGCACAGTTAGCAACCTTTTATCAAAATGACTTGATTCAGCATTAAATGACCTGATACGCGTTGATATGCCATAAAATAAAACAACCAACATCCAAGGTAATTTACCCCTATTCCCTGACCCCTGCCTTACTACAACACTGGGTGATTTATCCTGGTTGTCCAAAAGGACAATCTTGTTTGCATTAAAATCACTGGCTTGATATTAATAAATACACTAACAGGACCGCCCTGTCGGCTGGGGCGTTAGAATGCACCGACTGCACTTCTGCAGAGGGGTAAGACTCCCCTAATGGGGCCACCTGTTGGCCGTGGGTGGCGACCCGTGATGCTTAAGGATAGAGCCCAGGTGGATGAGCAGTTCATGACATGCAATACTCCACTTTGGCCCTATCTTGGGCTTGACGGGCGGTCGGAGAGGCCCCCCCCCAATCAATCGGCTGGTCACGTCAAGCCCTAGCACCTATATGATTTTCCATACCCTATTGCCCTTATGGCAAGCCCCAAACCTTTTTATCATACGGGTGCTTGAAGGCGGTGGCTGTGGGTCTACATGTCCTGGGAATGACGTTAAACTCTATCTGCCAGTTTTGGAGGTTTGGGGAATGTGGAGCACCCCTTCATCACCATTGCTCCCTGGTCCACTCTGACCCGGAGTGGTAGTATCTGTTAGGGTCCCATCTATGGGTTAAATGGAAAAATGTATTTATAAAAAAATTGTATTATCCATTAAGAATTGATTTATTTCAAAACTTTATCGGCATTAAATGGCCCACTGAAGTTGATATGCCGTAAAACAAAACCAAACAAACAAACACTAACAGGACCTGTGGATATAGCACAGTATGATAATTTAATTATTACAACATTTGATATGTTTACTTAAGAGCTATTGAAATTGTTCAATATATAAAACATAGATTAACATAATGAATGTGTGATAATCTTAAAGATGTGAAGACGATCATGTTGATCTCAAAATCAACACTTACGTCTGTATTGTCAACCAAAAGGACAATCTTGATGCATTAAAATCACTGGCTGCTACTCTTGATATTAAAGAATACACTAGCAGGACCTGTGGGAATAGACTTTATAATTGCAAAATTAGTTGGCCTTATTTCTTTTTCTTTGTTTATGTTGTAGAGTAGCTAGCACCCCTTCAGCATTCTGCCAGATTGCCTGTTCTACTTATTGGCTATTCTTTTTTTATGAATACTCATACAGGATTTACCAACAGCACATTTAAAAGGAGTATAGTGTTGTGGACTAGCCTAGCGTACTCTGCGCAGATAATAACTGCGCTGGTCCAGGACTATTTATACACAGCTGTCTGAGAATCGACTACAAGGATTACGGGAGGCATGAGGCAAGTAGTACTTATAGATTCGTTGACTACCACTCTATTGACTGGCATGTATTATACTAGCCTGGCCTTAGATCATTACTACTTGGATCATCTTGGATGAACGTAGAGGATACTATTACTTATTGACCTTACTTACTTATTTACTTTAAGTACTTTTCCATCTTGGCGGCCAGATACTCAACTCATCTTCGACATAAAATAACCCAACATGGTTGACGTGCCGTAAAATCAAACCAAACAGCCTTAGTCGGTGTATTCAACCGTGTAACGTATTTCTTCTCGAAAATAAACCCTTGTTATATCTACATGTATGTCGACCTTCCTTGATTCTACGAAATAACAGGAGTTATAAACCTTTCCCAACGATATTAGTCCGAAAGTGAGCGTAACAGCGAGACTGGAGTTCGAACTCGCTTACTACGATGTCGAAGTCCAGCACATTAGCCACTATGTCACAGAGACTCCCCCAATAAAGATAATAATAAAATCGACAAAGATTCCTTCCAAAATAGCTGTGTCAATCTTAGAACAGTACAGAGGGTTTGAAACGTGTTGGATGAGTGTTACATAATGCATAGGTAGCTCATGATTTATGTACGTACTGTAGTTAGATATATTGTTGAATCAGCGTTTCGTTAGATTCAAAATAACGGGGGTTCAGTGGAAAATTGCCAGCCGTTGCGGTTAGCGTTATTGGCAGGTAATGACCCCGACTTCACCTTTGCGGAAACGCGCCATTAGAGGTGTGAGAGATTAGTTTAAGTTTGAGATCAGTTGCGACCAGACTCTCGACGAAAGAAGATATCCTCTCGGGTGTCGCTTCTCGCACCGCGCGGTTTTGTGGACTGGAGCTGTTGTTAATAAGAGCTTAAAATAAAAACAACAAAGTCTTGTTAATTTATTAAAAGCAAGAAATGACCAGCCCAACAAGAAGTAAAATCAACACGAAGAAACAACCCACTTGATGTTTACCACGTACCCCACGTGCATGGGTTAGGCACAAGGCCCTATTAATGTGAGACCACCCACGAACCGAAGCTCGTGGATAGCGGGTGCCAAAAATGCGTTGATCCCATCGGCATTGCCCCTCAAGGGGGGTACCCCAGGCACTGGGCGATAAACTCAGCCCTGCCCCTTTAAATCGAGGGGACAGGTGTTTCCTGGGGGATGTCCTCCTGGATCAACGATATTAGCTTGTAAGGTTCAGCGGCTGAAGCTCACTGAACCCCCGGTCGAAACCGGTGTTAGATATGTTGGACATATCTACATACTAAAAACAACCCACTTGATCAGCCCTGAGAAGATGGCGGCCGACAAATTAGCAGCAGGAACCAGTAGACAAGATAGTACAAGTAAGGACCCTTATCTCATGTGTTATGCCTTCACTCTGTCTGTCTGTCTGTCTGTCTCTCTCTCTCTGCTAGATCACCTAAATTAAGGAGCGATGATCCTGTTCAATACTTAGATGGGTGACCATTTAAGCAACAGCATGTACGATAAGCAACCTGATATGAAAATCTTGATTCGGCATTAAATGACTTGAAAAGGGTTGATATGCCGAAAACAACCAACTCTCAGTCTGTCTGTCTGTCTGTCTCTGTCTCTGTCTGTCTGTCTGTCTCTCTCTCTTAGATCACCTAAATTAAGGAGCGATGATCCTGTTCAATACTTAGATGTGTGACCATTTAAGCAACAGCATGTACTATACAATCGGCATTAAATGACCTGAAAAGGGTTGATATGCCGAAAACAACCAACTCTCTGTCAGTCTGTCTGTCTGTCTCTGTCTCTGTCTCCCCTCCACGTCTCCCCCCCCTCTCTCTCTCTCTCTGCTAGATCACCTAAATTAAGGAGCGGTGATCCTGTTCAATACTTAGATGTGTGACCAGTTAAGCAACAGCAGGTACTGTAAGCAACCTGTTATCAAAATGACTTGATTCGGCATTAAATGACCTGAAAAGTGTTGATATGCCGAAAACAACCAACTCTCTGTCTGTCTGTCTGTCTGTCTGTCTCTCTCTCAATTATATACCCGAGTAAAGTCCAATGGAGATTACGAAATTTTGGCAGCTTGTAAGCCTTACTCTGATCGTTCTGAAATGAAAAGAATTTTCGAATTTGTTGGTGAGATCCAGGCCATGATTGATAACGATCCCAGCAAGTTAATAAGGATCCATAGCCAAGGACATAGGAGTATCTGATTTTCTTATCAGATAGGTAGTGCATGAAGACACTTGCTATTACTCATACAAGATAAGAAAGATGTAGTTTTTGTATTAGTGAATAGCACGACTGGAATTTTGAATCGCTTAAAACGATGTCGCAGGCTAGTACATTTGCCACTATGTCACGCAACTCCCCCAATAAAGTCAGAACATTTTTATAGAAAACAGTAGTGGTACTATTTAACCCATAGCTGGGGGGATAAGGGAGCTTATTAGTATTAGTATTAATTAGAAAGTGAACCTGAAACTGGAGTTTGAACACGGGTGCCACTGCACCACGGGGACTCTCCAAATCTATTAATAATAGAGATTCGCTTCCGGTTTTTGTCTGTAACAAAATTTACGTCACTGCTTACGTCACATTACCCAAAATCGCCATAACATAGAATAAATACACTCAAAATTTGAACTTGCAACATTAGACAGTCCTCATTGTTTTTTTAAAAGCAAGTTTTAATAAATACATGACTGGTATTATATATCTATATATAGTTTGTTTTATTTTAATACATATTTAAAGTTTACATTTCAAATTGTTTTATTTTTTAATCCTTTAATAAATTTGATGATTTTACTTACTTAGGGTACAAACTAGCTGACATTGAATTTTTTACTCCCACCCTTCAGGCAATATGTTCCAAAAATCTATTTTTACATCGCACGGAGGGTGTTTTTTTTACTTTGTACTAGTAAAGATAATAAAAGAATCATTCAAAATCCCTTTCAAGATTTTATTATTGGCAAAGTTATTGGTAATTTGCTTGAAGCATTGTTAAATATGTTATAATATATTAATGATTTGAAGGCAATTACAATGCGTATAAAAAATGAAAACAAAAAGATGTTATTTTTGTCTTATTGATTTCAAAGTAGAAACTTCATCTTCAGAGGTGAATATCAGAAATGATATATATATATATATATATATATATATATATATATATATATATATATATATATATATATATATATATATGAGTTACTTTTTTGCCCTTATATACAGCATTTCATTTTTTTTTTCTCCAGACCGTCTCATATACACTTGAAAAAGGGTGAAAAAGTATGCATGCCTTCAATAACTTTATATATCCCTTATATATACTAGCAAATATATGCACCCTCCGGGTGCAAGTATTTATTTTTAATGTAATAAAATATCGTATTGAATTAGAAAGGCTAATGAAACTAAATAAGAATGCAGATAAAAATATTTAAAACAGAGGGGAGTATAATTGAAAAATAGAACGACTGAAACTTACTCTTCCATCACTCTCATCTTTCATTGTTATTTTTTCTAATTTAAGTATTTAGTTAAAAGAGGAAGTAAAGAATAAAATGACAGTTATTTTTTCATGTTAATAGATTTCATTTAAGATTCATTGAAGAGATTTTTGCTTATATTCATTAGAATAAAACCAAACAGTTAGAAATCAATAACACTGAGCACATATTTATTAAATTCGATTTTTTAATATTAATATGCAAATTAACCTTCCCGTTCACACTGTAAACTGCTATTTTATTGTATATATAAATATAATTGCATGTTGTTAGTATGTAGGTATGGTTATATTTATTAATAATTGAGTTTAAAAAAAAAATACAATCATTGAGAATGTGATGTCAATAACTAAGGGTGACTTGAGTAGTAATATAGTTTCGGTTACAGACAGAAAAACACTCAATCTCCATTATAATAAGATATATATATATATATATATATTTCTCATTATGCTGCATCCTAAAAGATTGCCAACATTGTATACTTCAATAACTTTATAGAACCAGTGCCCTACATACATACATTCATACATACATATCTATTCTACACACACACACACACACATATATATATATATATATATATATATAAAGTTAATAGAGTATATAATGTTGGCAATCTTTTAGGATGCAGCCTAATGAGAAAGGCCAAACCCCCGAAAAAATGTTATTCTGGATTTGACAGAACTCGTTTCTTTTCACCACGAGGGTCTTTAGTCCTTTGCATTCAGTTTTTAAAAAGAAAATAAATTCACATGAAAAAAAAAAATTCAAGTCCTCATTACAAATGGGTTTGATATTCGAAAATCAAAAAAAGAAACTAAGATTAAATGGCAATGACAACCACAAGACAAAGATTTCTTTCTTTCTTTGCCAAGAATAAAATCTTGAAACGAATTTTGAACGATTCTTTTATTATCTTTATTTGGGGTGTCCCCGTGGTGCAGTGGCCAACGTGTTGGCCGGTGACATCGTAGTTAAAACTCTAGTCCAGCTGTTACGTTCACTTTCGAACTGATACTAATAGTATTAAGCTCCCTAGTCCCCCCCACCTATGGGTATAATAGTACCACTATTGTTTTCTATAAAAATGTCTTGGCTTTATTGGTGTGTCCTGTGATGTTGTGGCAAACGTGCTGGTCTGTGATATCGTAGTAAGCGATTTCGAACTCTAGTCGCTCTGTTAGTTCACTTTCGAAATAATACTAATAGTATTAAGCTCCCTATTCCCCCCCACCTATGGGTAAAATAGTACCACTATTGTTTTTCTATAAAAATGTCTTGGCTTTATTGGTGTGTCCTGTGATGTTGTGGCAAACGTGCTGGTCTGCGACATCGTAGTAAGCGATTTCGAACTCTAATCGCTCTGTTAGGTTCACTTTCGAAATAATACTAATAGTATTAAGCTTCCTAATCCCCCAGCTATGGATTAAATAGTACCGCTACTGTTTTCTAAAAAATGTTTTCACTTTATTGGTGTGTCCTGTGACGTAGTGGCAAACGTGCTCGTCTGTGACATCGTAGTAAGCGATTTCGAACTCTAGTCGCTCTGTTACATTCCTTTCGAACGAATACTAGTAGTAATAAGCTCCCTAATCCCCCAGCTTTGGGTTAAATAGTACCGCTACTGTTATTTTATAAAAAAATGTCTCCACTTTATTGGTGTGTCCTGTGATGTTGTGGCAAACGTGCTGGTCTGCTACATCGTAGTAAGCGATTTCGAATTCTAGTCGCTCTGTTAGGTTCACTTTCGAAATAATACTAATAGTAATACATCTGTTAATCCCTCCAGCTCTAGGTTCTGTTCTTTTTTAAAAACGTTTTTGGCATTAAATAGCCCACTATGGTTGATATGCCGTTAAACAAAGAAACCTGATTAAATCATTATCTTCGTTACTTATTCATTTTTGACTTGTTTTTTCTTTTTTCGATGCTTTTTGAAAATTGGTTGCGGTTAATAATAACTAGATAATCTGTTCTATGGCCTTCATATAACCGTTTGAAATCGGATTTTCCACGATTTCATTTGCTATATTCTTATGGCCGTTCCTTGTATGTCTGCCCAGATTTTTAATACTTGGTAGAACAATTTAAGTACCTAGGCAGTAATATCTCATCTACAGAAAGCAATGTTAAAGCACGCCCAGAAAAGGCATGGACCGCTATAAATAAATTATCAGTATATCGAAATCCAAACTCACAGACAAGTTAAAGACAATTCTTTCAAGCCGTTGTCGTGTCAGTGCTGCTGTACAGCTGCACCGCCTGGGCCCTCATGAAGCGCCTATAGAATAAACTAGATAGGAGCTGCACAAGAATGCTGCGTGCAGTCTTAAACAAATTGTGGAAACAACACCCCACGATAAAACAGTTGTACGTCCACCTGCCCATATCACCTAAACCATCTAAGTAAAACGGACAAGACACACAGGACACTGCTGGAAAGTAAGGACGAACTCATAAGTGACACCTCCTGTGGAGCCAGTACATGGGTCCGTCAATATAGACCGACATGCAAAGACGTACATTGACCAGCTATGTGTGGATATTGAATGCTGAGTAGAGGACCTCCAAGAACAAGGAGTGATAGAGCGGCTGGAGAGAGATTGCACATTGACAACCAATATAGGCCAACCAGCAAAGACGTACATTAACCAGCTATGTGTGGATATTGAATGCTGATTAGAGGACCTCCGAGAACAAGGTGGTATAGAGACGGCTGGGAGAGAGTGCACATGGACACACCAATGTAGGCCGACCAGCAAAGACGTACATTGACCAGCTATGTACGGATACTGAATGCTGAGTAGAGGACCCCCCAGAACAAGGAGTGATAGAGACGACCGGAGAGAGATTGCACATGGACACGCCAATATAGGCCGACCAGCAAAGACGCACATTGACCAGCTATGTATGGATTCTGAATGCTGCTTAGAGGACCTCCAAGAACAAGGAGTGATAGAGACGGCTGGAGAAAGATTGCACATGGACACGCCAATATAGGCCGACCAGCAAAGACGTACATTGACCAGCTATGTGTGGATATTGAATGCTGAGTAGAGGACCCCCCGAGAACAAGGAGTGATAGAGACAGCTGAAGACAGATTGCACGTTGACAAGCCAATATAGGCCGACCAGCAAGGACGCACATTGACCAGCTATGTATGGATACTGAATGCTGAGTAAAGGACCTCCGAGAACAAGGAGTGTTAGAGACGACCGGAGAGAGATTGCACATGGACACGCCAATACAGGCCGACCAGCAAAGACGTACATTGGCCAGCTATGTGTGGATACTGAATGCTGCGTAGAGGACCTCCAAGAACAAGGAGTGATAGAGGCGGCTGGAGAGAGATTGCACATGAACACACCAATATAGGCCGACCAGCAAAGACGTACATTGACCAGCTATGTGTGGATATTGAATGCTGAGTAGAGGACCCCCCCCCGAGAACAAGGAGTGATAGGACGGCTTGAGGGACATTGCATATGACACGCCAATACAGGCCGACCAGCAAGACGTACATTAACCAGCTATGTATGGATACTGAATGCTGAGTAAGGACCCCCGAAACAAGGAGTGATAGAGACGACCGGAGATTGATTGCACATGGACACTCCAATATAGGCCGACCAGCAAAGACGTACATTGACCAGCTATGTATGGATACTGAATGCTGAGTAAAGGACCTCCAAGAACAAGGAATGATAGAGACGGCTGAAGAGAGATTGCACGTTGACAAGCCAATATAGGCCGACCAGCAAAGACGTACATTGACCAGCTATGTATGGATACTGAATGCTGAGTAAAAGACCCCCGAGAACAAGGAGTGATAGGGACGGCTGGAGAGAGATTGTCATGGATATCCGTGCTGATAGCGCGACATGATGATGGATTATTATTGAAAAAATTATTTGCCAATGACTTTTCAATTTTCCAATTATTTCTGGTATAAAAGTTTGAAATTTCTTTTTTGTTTTTCACTTTTAATTTTTACATTGCAATTTATTTCCTCGTCAGTGATTTTTCAATTTTTTTTGTTTGTTTCCAACGTGAAACACAATGGAATTTCCAGTCACTTATTTTTACGCACATTACTTTTGAGAGTCCTTGTTGCAATCCGACGCATCTTGTGTGCCACCATCCTTCACAATATTTACAATTGATAAAGTATCTTCCTGTCCTTGGTCTGTCTTCGCACGGACAAGGTGTCCATATTCCTTTCCTTTTTTTTTTTGAGTGTTCTTGAAGCAATCTTTCTTTTTTTACCAAGATGAACAAAATGTAGTTCTGCCTTTATGGGTAAACGAATTTCTCGCACAAGACTGCTTCAATATAAATTGTATGTCCCTAGTATACGCTTTGGAAAGGATTTTATTATGAAATTCATTCGAAATTATTTTACTATAAAAATGTATTGGAAATTATCTGACAGTAAAAATGCATTGAAAATATTTTACTATAAAATGCATGAAAATTATTTACATAAAAATCCAGTGGAAATGATTTTAAAATGCATTGGAAATTATCTTACTATAAAAATACATTGGAAATTACTTAAATAGATACATTGAAAATTGATAAGAATCCATTGAAAATTGATTACTATAGAAATGCATTGAAAAATTTACTATAAAAATGAATTGAAAATGATTTTATCATAAAAATGTTTGAAAATTAACTTACAATAGAAATGAATTGGAAATTATCTTACTATAAAAATGCATTGAAAATGATTTTACTATAAAAATGCATAGAAAATGATTTTACTATAAAAATGCATAGAAAATGATTTTACTATAAAAATGCATTGAAAATGATTTTACTATAAGAATGCCTTGAAAATGATTTTATCATAAAAATGCATTGAAAATGATTTTATCATAAAATCCACTGGAAAGGATTTTAATATAAAATGCATTGGAAATGACTTTAGTATAAATGCGCCGGAAATGATTTTACTATAAAAATGTATTGTAAATTGTATTAGTATAAAATGCATTGGAAATAATTTTACTATACAAATAATCAGAAATAATATTGCTATGAAAATGCGTTGGAAACGATTATTCTATAAAATAATTTGGGCATTTCATGAGGACAGACGAAACAAACTCTTCCCAATTAGATTTCCGATCCATCCTTAATAACTTATCACTCAATCTATTACGATAATCATCAGGTTATTTAGTGCTAACATTCAATATAACAAATATAGTAATACATAAAAAATAAAATTACTGCTTATTATAATTCATACAATTGTCATATGTGTAATAATGGAGATTCGCTTCCGGTTTTTGTCTGTAACAAAAATTACGTCACTGCTTACATCACGTTACCCAAAATCGTCATAACATAGAATAAAATTTATTCAACGATTTTTGGCATGTTCAAATTTTGAGTGCATTTATTCAATAAATACACTCGAAATTTGAACATGCAACATTAGACAGTCCTCATTGTTTTTTTTAAAACAAGTTTTAATAAATATATGACTGGTATTATATATCTATATTATAGTTTGTTTTATTTTAATACATATTTAAAGTTTACATTTCAAATTTTTTTATTTTTTTAATCCTTTAATGAATTTGATGATTTTACTTACTTTGGGTACAAACTCGCTGATATTGAATTTTTTACTCCCACCCCTCAGGCAATATGCTTCAAAAATCTATTTTTACATCGCCCGGAGGGTGTTTTTTATTTTGTACTAATATGTATAATAATTTTTTAGGATAAATTGTATAATATATACAACAGGAATAGAAGTTAATTACTTCTATTAAGCGGGGGGGGGGCTAGATACTTAACACTGTCAGTTGGTTGTGACGTCAAACATAGGAGATAAACGAATGAAACGTTTACGTAGACAAGAAAGAAAAATTCTTCTGTACATTGAAGAGGAAATGGGAAGCCATTATACTTTTTTTATCAAGATAAACAAAATATAGTTCTGTCTTTACAACTAAAAGAATTTCTCGTACGAAACTGCTTCAATATAAGCTGTAAATCCTTATTATACGCATTAGAAGTGGTTTTATTATAAAAATGCACTGGAAATTATGTTTACTAAAAATGCATTGCAAATCAATTCTACCATAAAAAAATGTATTGGAAATGATTTTGCTATAAAATGTATAAGAAATGATTACCAATAAAATGCATTGGAAATAATTTTAGTGTAAAAATGCATTAGAAATTATCTTATAATAAAAAAATCCACTGGAAATTATTTGACTATAAAAAAATCCACTGGACATTATTTGGCTATAAAATGCATTGGAAATTATTTGACTACAAAAAATCCACTGGAAATGATTAAATTATAAAAAATGCGTTGGAAACGATTTGACTATAAAAAAGTATTGGAAATTATTTGACTATAAAAATGTATTGGAAATTATTTGACTATAAAAAAGTATTGGAAATTATTTGACTATAAAAAAGTATCGGAAATTATTTGATTATAAAAATGTATTGGAAATTATTTGACTATAAAAAGTATTGGAAATTATTTGACTATAAAAATGTATTGGAAATTATTTGACTATAAAAAAAGTATTGGAAATTATTTGACTATAAAAAAGTATTGGAAATTACTTGATTATAAAAAAGTATTGGAAATTATTTGACTATAAAAAAGTATTGGAAATTATTCGACTATAAAGAAAGTATTGGAAATTATTTGACTATAAGAAAAGTATTGGAAATTATTTGACTATAAAAATGTATTGGAAATTATTTGACTATAAAAAATATTGGAAATTATTTTACTATAAAAATGTATTGGAAATTATTTGATTATAAAAAGTATTGGAAATTATTCGACTATAAAAAAAGTATTGGAAATTATTTGACTATAAAAAATTATTGGAAATTATTTGACTATAAAAATGTATTGGAAATGATAAGGAAAATACATGATGATGTAGATGTGATGGCTGTAATCAGAAAAATGTTCTGAAATCAGGAATATGGTTGGCATCTCCATGTATCCTTCTTGTATATACCACGAGACAAGACAAAAATAAAAAAATCAGTATGGCATTCAAACAGATCCACATCTTTGTGAATTTTCGTGTCGAGAGAACAACGAAATTAACACTTTCAATCAAATTCTTAATTATATAGTTGACTTACAATAAAACATTTTTCAAACCCATCTATCGCTTAATGGTCTTATTTTTTCAAGGTATAACAATTTACTGAACACCGCTCAAAAACAACCGGAAGTGAAACGCCCGAGAACATTTAAGCGTGTTTTTTTTTCATGGGGCACTTTTAAAAGAAAAAAAAATTCATATCTCTTTCTATTGTAGCGAATTTCATGGGAAAGTAACACTTTCAATCATATTCTTTCTGATATAGTTGATTCACAATAAATTATTTTTCAAACCCATTTATTGCTTAATGGTCTGATTTTAAATACATTTCTTTATAATTCATCCTAATCTATTCAACACATAGATTGAATATGACTCATAGGATTCATATCTTTATGAACTTTTGTGACAAGAGAACAACAAAAGAAAGCAACACTTTCAATCAAAATTCCTAATAATAAAATTGACAATAAAGTATTTTTCAAACCCATTTATCGCTTTAATCCTATGAGCTGGAACTGTAACACTTTCAATTAAATTCTTAATGACAGTTGACTCATAGTAAAACATTTTTCAAAC
The DNA here is from genome assembly GCA_023376005.1 of Doryteuthis pealeii. Lineage (NCBI taxonomy): Eukaryota > Metazoa > Mollusca > Cephalopoda > Myopsida > Loliginidae > Doryteuthis > Doryteuthis pealeii. The sequence goes on along the minus strand of CM042178.1, from coordinate 30,386,151 downwards.
CCATCTATCGCTTAATGGTCTAATTTTTTTTCAAGGTATAACAATTTACCTCCCATCTATGGGTTAAATAGAAAAATGTATTCATAAAAAAATTATATTATCCATTAAGAATTGATTTATTTCAAAACTTTATCGGCATTAAATGACCCACTGAGGTTGATATGCAAACCAAACAGAATAACAATTTACTGAACACCGCTCAAAAACAACCGAAAGTTAGTGTCCTTTTTTAATTCATGTGGAATTTTAGGATAAAAGAAGGGGTTGGATCTCTTTCTATTGTAGCGAATTTCATGGGAAAGTAACACTTTCAATAATATTTTTTATGATATAGTTGACTCACAAGAAAGCATTTTTAAAACCCATCTATTGCTTAATGGGGACCATATGACCTTTAGGCACCCTTTTGCGATCTCGTTTCATAAGGACATTTTTTTTTATTTACACCGTCAACATCCGGTTGTTTGTTAGGGGCTAGGGTTAGGGGTTAGTTTATAATTAAAAAAAAAACCTTTAAAATCATGTTAACAAACAACCGGATGTTGACGGTGTAAATGAAAAAATGTCCCTATGAAACGAGATCGCAAAAGGGGTGCCTAAATGTCTTATGGTCCCTTAGTGGTATCAATTTTTAATGTATAACGATTTACTGAACACTGGTCAAAACACCCGGAAGTGAAACGCTCAGGAAACTTTAAGAGCGTTTTTTTCTTCGTGGGGCATTTTAAAAATAAAAAAATTGTATATCTTTTTATTGCAGTGAATTTCATGGGAAAGTAACACTTTCAATCAAATATAGTTAATTCACAATAAAACATTTTTCAAACCCATTTATCGCTTAATCGTCTTATTTTTTAAAGGTATAACATTTTACTGAACACCGCTCAAAAACAACCGGAAGTTCGAGAAAGTTAAAGTGTCTTTTTTCTTCGTGTGGAATTTTAGAATAAAAAAAGGGTTGTAATCTCTTTCTATTGGAGAGAATTTCAACGGAAAGAAACACTTACAATCAAATTCTTAATGATATAGTTAACTCATAGCAAAGCCTTTTACAAACCCAGCAATCGCTTCATGGTCTTATTTCTTAAGGTATAACAATTTATTGAACACCGCTAAAAAAAAAAAAAACAAAGAAAGTGAAACAGTCGAGAAATTTCAAATAATTGTGGAATAATTGTCTTAGATTAATGATATGTTTTGATTGGAGACATGGATCAGAGTTGGGCATCAAGTCTGTTTTTTTTTCTTATTTGTTTTTTTTTCTTATTTGTTTTTAATTATACTTCCAGAATGCAAGTTGTCAAGTCATTAAATAAGAAGTTTTAAGAAAATAACCCGTAAATTGTCCATCAAATATTAATTAACGGTATTTTTCGCGATTTTCTTCGAGAAGTCATCAAATTTCAAAATGTCAAGGTTCTTAACTAAAAAATAAATAGTCAAAAAAAAAATAAATAAATTAAAAAAAAATACCAAGACAAAAAAAAAAAAAGACGAAAGGAAAAAAAGTGGTTATACGATCTATTCTTTCATTAACACACGAAGCACTTTAAATTCATTACAATAATGACACATTTCGAGCATGTTTTTCTGCACTTTTGTTATTCCATACATTAAATGGGATTTTGTTTTTTTTTTGTTTTTTTATCCCTCATTTTTTTTTTTTTTTTTTTTATCTGAATTACGTTTTTTTTATTTTTTTTATTTTTTACAAATTGCTTTCACCTGCTGAACAATTCAATAAAATTATTTGTCTATCATGTTGACAAAGGTGATATACTTCTTTTTTCTCTAATAAATGCATGTTTTTTCTGCACTTTTGTTATTCCATACATTAAATATTGTTTTTTTTTGTTTTGTTTTTTTAATCTCTTTTCTTTTTATCTGAATTACGTTTATTTTTAATTTTTTAATTTTTCTTTCTTTCTTTTTTTTTTTTTACAAATTGCTTTCACCTGCTGAACAATTCAATAACATTCTTTGTCTATCACGCTGACAAAGATGATATACTTCCCTTTTCTCTAATAAATGCTCTGCTATGCCTAATTTCATAATATCCACTCAGATAATCATCATCATCATCATGACCAAAACATGCCAACATCACCGATACCCATTACCCTTTCTCGCCGCCCACAATAATCCGCCATCTCTCCTGGAAGGTCCTCTGCACGGCATCAAATATCCATGCGGAGCTAATCGATGTAGTTTTTGTTGGCCCATCCACACTGGTATACAAGCTGGACACCGCTGGAGAAGCAAGGACGCACTCATAAGTAACTTTTCTCAGCAGTGACCAGCATCTATTGTTCGTCTGACTCGAATGGTTTGTACGATAGGAGGTAGATTGCCCTACAGCTGTCTTTTTGTTGGGTGCTGCTTCCAGGATTTGTTCAAGACAGCACGCAGCATTCTTGTACAGTTTCCACCCAGCACTTTCTCTAAGAGTTTCGTTATAGTCCAGGTGGTGCAGCCACGCAGTAGCAATGACTATATATATATATATATATATATATATATATATATATATATATATATATATATATATTGTTAAATAATGCAGCCATTTTTTGTCTGCAAGTTTTGTTCTTTGTTTTTCGTATTGCCGGATTATTTTTGTAATATCTGGCGAAAATTGGCTGATGTATTTGCCATATGTCATAGACCAAGTACTTTCCGCCCTATCGTGGGCCATCGTCATGGTATTTTGCTACCGTACAACAATGGGCTATTCCATTTTCTATTTATATAGGTTGTGTTTATTATTGTTGTTATTATGATAATAACACTAATAATAATAACAACAACAATAATAAACACCTTATTATTGTTTTTAATGAAATTGTTTTCTCCATCGCGTTAGAACACCTTCTTCAAGCGATTTCAAAAAAGTTCTTTTTTCGAACATCTCGGAAATTCTCCGTATTTCAACCAATTTCATTTAAAACAATAAGGATTTACTCTGACGAAGGCCGTTATTTCATTGTATACTAAACATTTTTGAAGTTTTTTCTATTATAGTTATTTGTATTTAAAATAATTATAGATAGAACACATGTATGCATGGATAAACTCCTGGCCGAAACACGTGTCAGTAATATTGATTAAAATATCCTATATTATCCATTCTATACTTTTTTTTCCTTTATTCATTTTTTCAACATACCGTCTGATTCACTTCCAGTTTCATTTTTACACACACACACACACACACACACACACACACACACACATATATATATATATATATATATATATTATATATATATATAAACAATTCTCCTAATTGTTAATTGAGATCCTCCTTGCAGCATCCAGAATCCCCAAAGAGCCGATTGATGTAAGTTTTTTGCTGGTCGACCTACACTAACCTGTCCATGCTTAGATTTCCACAGGAGAACGTCACTTATGAGTTCCATATTTGAACCGAATCCTTTATGTAATCCATCGGGCTAGATTGTCTCCATTCCGTAAACCATGACCGGTTATAAGTGTTAAATGGTGGACACATGGCGCAACGAATATAGCGGTTGAGTTAATACAGTTCTAAGCGACAATCATCTGTATGTTGCAGGTTCAATCCTGACCACAGGCGAAAATAACATAGAATACTTAACATAGCTTAACACTTGTACCCACTCAGGATTAAATTAAGGATTCGGTTCGAAGTTCCCTGACGGATTCCGATTACGAACATGAAGGATCGAATTCGGCAAGATGATTCCTGGGTTCGATTAGAAAAACCTGAAGAAGGCCAGAGGGCGCATTGGCTGAAACGTTTTGTAGATAACAATAAAAATGAGGACTATTGTTAAAAAAATGTAGAATATCCATTTTTATCATTTCTCTGAATGTTTGAGATGAAGCTTGATAATTAGTATTATCTGCGTTATTCGGACTATTGTCCTCATCTTCATTGTTATCTGTGCGAGGTTTCGGCCGATGTGCCCTTACGGCCTTCTTCATGTATTTCTTGTCGGACTCGGGAACCTTCTTTAAGGACACGGGAACCTTCTTTTCGTAATCGGGAACCTTCTTGTCGTAATCGGGAGCCATCACGGAACTTTGAACCTAACCCTTTATTCAGTCCATGGGGGTATCCTGTTCTCATTCTACTAACCATAGCTGGGGTAGAAGCGTTAAGCTGTGTTGATTATTATTCTGCCGCTCTTGACCAGGATTGAACCTGCAATCGAGAGATAACTGTCACTTTTAACTGTCTTAACCTAACTCATTTATCCACTAAGGCATGTGTCCAATTGGCTCCCGATTACGACAAGAAGGTTCCCGGGTCCGAGAAAGTTCCCGAGTTCGACAAGAAATACCTGAAGAAGGCCGTAAGGGCACATCGGCCGAAACATTGTACAGATAACAACGAAGATTAGGACAATAGTCCGAATAACGCAGATAATACTAATTATCAAGCCTCATCTCAAACATTCAGAGAAATGATAAAAATGGATATTCTATATTATTTATTTTTTTAAACATAGTCCTCATTTTTATTGCTATCTACAAAACGTTTCAGCCAATGCGCCCTCTGGCCTTCTTCAGGTTTTTCTAATCGAACCCAGGAATCATCTTACCGAATTCGACATCCTTCATTTCGTAATCGGAATCCGTCAGGGAACTTCGAACCGAATGCTTAATTTAATCCTGAGTGGGTACAAGTGTTAAGCTATGGTAACGAAGATGAAGACAATAGTCCAAATAACGCAGATAATACTAATCCATTTTTATAATAGGATGATATGAGATGCCATTCTGTTAAACTTTCAGCAAAATCTATACAAAGAACGATATATAAATTCAACCTTTAAATAAAGTGGGTGTTCTTTCACTGAGGGAAACCTACTTACAACTATTGCTCACAGACTGGTACGGTCTACAAAATCCTGTCGTTGATAGAAATTATTAAAAGAACCCGTATGTGAATCATGGAAACTACTTTTGCTTCAAGCTGTGAGGAGTATTTGTTGATTTTTTTTTTTTAATATGGCGCGCTTCCTGACGTCTTTGAATGCAAGGAAGAAAGACAGCCTTAAAGGCCATGGGTTTTAGGTTCACTTTTGAATGCAAACAGCGCAACTAGACTGAAAAGAAGAAAGAAAGAAAAAAAAAGGAAATTAATATTCCTTTTATATATAAGAAATGATAGCAGCGCTGTTGAATCGAAGCAACGTGACAGATTTGGACTATACAAAATCCAACGATCGGCAATTGAAACTAATTGAAAATTGTGGAGGCGTGTAGCATAATGGTTTTCATTGTAGGTAATGGGAACGACAAGGCGAGTTCAAAATCCTACACGAGGCTGTTTGCATTTCATATAGTGCTAATACCCTCTGAAAAGTTATACATTTACCGTATTTGACGGCATATAGGACGCAATTTTTTCCCAAAATTTTGGCTAAAAAATTGCCCTACGTCTTATACATCGTAGGTGAAGTTTGAGACCTCCCGTAGGCCTAGGCTAATCTTCTCTATGATGCTCACTAACCAGCTTACGCTCAGTACTTTTACCTCTCATAAACTGCCAAATTGCTTTTATACAGCTATGTTTCTGCTTGAGTAGCGCACAGCTAGACTGTTTTGGTGGAATATTTGTGGTATATAAGTTATGCTCTAATTTCTCACCTAGATTTATAGACTAGCCAAGGTTACGTGAGTTATTCTTGCAACCAATCACTAGCAATACTGCGTGGCTGGTAGAATACTTAAACCCTCCACATTGGACATAATTCTAACTGCACTCCTTGATGACTGACTTATACGATTACCAGAGTAACCAAAGGATTCATTATCGAAGGACTCTTTACCAGGAACTGAGAACTCTTTACCAGAGTAACCAAAGGATTCATTATCGAAGGACTCTTTACTAGGAACTGAGGACTCTTTACCAGAGTAACCAAAGGATTAATTATCGAAGGACTCTTTACCAAGAACTGATAACTCTTTACCAGAGTAACCAAAGGATTCATTATCGAAGGACTCTTTACCAAGAACTGAGAACTCTTTACCAGAATAACCAAAGGATTCATTATCGAAGGACTATTTACCAGGAACTGAGAACTCTTTACCAGAGGAACCAAAGGATTCATTATCGAGGGACTCTTTACCAGGAACTGAGAACTCTTTACCAAAGTAACCAAAGAATTCATTATCGAGGGACTCTTTATCAAGGATCCAATTCCACTGGTTAAGTGACTCCCCTTCAAGGCCAAAAAGATGGCCCTTAAAAACCTAACATGTTTTCAACAATATATGCTTAAATACACTAAAACCTTTTTTCCTGAATCTGACCTGCTGAAATGGGGGTGCGTCTTATATGCCCGTGCGTCATATATGCCGTCAAATACGGTAACTATTCTCCCTCTAGTTACATAAATACTATGACAGACTGGACAGGAATCTTTAACTTTGATCAGACAACCAGTCTAGAAGGAACAAAACTCTGAATTCAAACCTGTTAAATTCCGCTTAATAAATTGACCTTGTGTCACATCCTGCTCGTGCGGTGGGGTTGGTAAATATGTACTCGAAAAATCATCAAAGACTAGCAGAGCTACCTGGCGTGGCCCGTAATTTAAATAGGCCTCAGGTTGTTTGCACTACCTAATGTTGCTTAAATAGTTGTCCATCTAAGTATTGATCACGTTCACCGGTCATTAGCTTTGATGACCGAGCAGGAACCGCTGCTTCCAGTGTGACTTGACCTTAACTGGTCAGTTTAATTCGTTGGTCCTATTGGAATTATTTAGATATAAGGTGTGCTCTAATTCCCCACCTGGATTTATAGACTATCCAAGGTCACGTGGGTTATTCCTGCAGCCTTTCACTGGTAATACAGCGTGTCTGATACACTACTTAAACCCCCCACATTGGACATAATTCTAACGTCACTCATTGAGGACGCACTTACAGGATTACCAGATCTTTACCAATACTCAGGACCGACTTACAGGATTACCAGATCTTTACCAATACTTACAGGAATTACCAGATCTTTTACCCAGACTTACAGGATTACCAGATCTTTACCAATACTCAGGATTGATTTACAGGATTACCAGATCTTTACCAACACTCAGGACGGACTTATAGGATTACCAGATCTTTACCAATACTCAGGAATAGACTTACAGGATTACCAGATCTTTACAATACTCATACTTACATACTTACAGGATTACCAGATCTTTACCAATACTCAGGACGACTTAACAGGATTACCAGATCTTTACCAATACTCAGGACGACTTACAGGATACCAGATCTTTACCAATACTCAGGATTGATTTACAGGATTACCAGATCTTTACCAATACTCAGGAAGACTTACAGGATTACCAGATCTTTACAATACTCAGGACAGACTTACAGGATTACCAGATCTTTACCAATACTCAGGACGCACTTACAGGATTACCAGATCTTTACCAATACTCAGGACAGACTTACAGGATTACCAGATCTTTACCAATACTCAGGACAGACTTACAGGATTACCAGATCTTTACCAATACTCAGGACGGACTTACAGGATTACCAGATCTTTACCAATACTCAGGACCGACTTACAGGATTACCAGAACTTTACCAATACTCAGGATGGACTTATAGGATTACCAGATCTTTACCAATACCCAGGACTCTTTATCAAGAATCCAATTCCACTGAATAAGCGCTCTTGTTTAAGGTCTCCACTATGGCCCAAAAGATTCTAACAGGCCCACGTATGAATGTGTCGGTAATCTATGTCCCTTTCCCACAGTCAGTGTGACGAAAGTGTCAGAATACACCCACTCCCCTCATTGCACCATTGTTGTATAACAGTTAGCAAACTAGTCCCGCTGAAACATTAGCACTGGATAGCGCGTTCGATCCGCGTTAGATGGCCCATACTTACGATCTTGTGTCCCAACCTACCCGTAGTGAACCCGCTCCCACTCTCCTCATGTCTCATCGTAGTGTAATGGTTAGCAAGATTGTCTTGCAAATCCATTACTACTGGATAACGAGTTCTATTCTCGTTAGATGCCCCATACTTGCGAATTTGTGTCACATACTACCCGTGTGGAACGGATTGGGTAAAAAGGGGCACCCCATCGTGGTTAAAAGGTCTGCAAGCTAGTCTCGCAGAACCTTTATCTCTCGATAACGAACTCGATCCACGCTGGACGCCACATACTTGCAAGCTTGTGTCACATCCTGCTCGTAGCGAACGGGTTAGGTAATGACCCATTCCCATCCTCCTCACTTTCCATCGTAGTGTAATGGTTAGCAAGCTATTCGAACCATATGACCTTTAGGCACCCCTTTTGCGATCTCGTTTCATAAGGACATTTTTTTTCATTTACACCGTCAACATCCGGTTGTTTGATAACAGATGATTTTTAGATTTTTTTTAAATTATAAAACTAACCCCTAACCCTACTCTTGTGTCACATCCTGCTCGTAGCGAACGGGTTGGGTAATTACCCACTCCCATTCTCCTTCGTTCTTTTTCTTTCTTTCTTTTTTCTTTCTTTGGTTCTCACTTTCGTTCTTTTTCCTTTCCATCTTTTTTTTTAATGTCTTTAGTTTATAACCCTAACCCTAAACCCTAACCCTAAACCCTAACAAACAACGGATTTTGACAGTGTAAATGAAAGAAAATGTCCTTATAAAACGAGATCGCAAAATGGGTGCCGAAAGGTCATATGGTCCAGCGAATTCTTCCTCTATGCCCCATACTAGCGACCTTGGGTCACATCTTACCCAGGGTGGAAGGGTTGGGTAAATACCTACCCATTCCCTCCCCTACCATACAATGGGATCGTGCTGCCTTGGATTTGAAACGTCCAGGATTAAGCTATCTTTCTCTTTTTTTCTTTTTTTCAAAACTTTTTTTCTGATTTTTTTCTTGTTTTTTCTCTCTTTTTTGGATTATTCAGACTATTTCTCTCATCTCTATTGTTATGTACACAACGTTTCGGCCGATGTGCTCTCCGGTCTTCTTCGGGTGTTTCTTGTCGAACCCTGGAACAACAACAAAAACACCTGAATAAAACCGGATGGAACATCGGCCGAAACCTTGTGTAGGTAACCATAAAGATAAGAGCAATAGTCCGAATAATCTTCTATTAATAATGGAGATTCGCTTCCGGTTTTTGTCTATAACAAAAACTACGTTAATGCTCACGTCACATTACATAAAATCGTCATAACATAGAATAAATACACTCAAAATTTGAACATGCAACATTAGACAGTCCTCATTGTTTTTTAAAAACAAGTTTTAATAAATACATGACTGGTATTATATATCTATATATAGTTTGTTTTATTTTAATACATATTTAAAGTTTACATTTGAAATTGTTTTATTTTTTAATCCTTTAATGAATTTGATGATTTTACTTAGGGTACAAACTCGCTGACATTGAATTTTTTACTCCTATCCCTCAGGCAATATGTTTCAAAAATCTATTTTTACATCGCCCGGAGGGTGTTTTTTTTATTTTGTTAGTACAAATAATACAAAGTATAAAGCGTCATTTTTTTTTTAAATCAGAGAATTTTTTTCCTCTTTATTTTCCTTACTTTTTTGTTTTTTTTTGGCACCCGAAAATTAAAAGTAGGTCGAAGAATAAGAGCTAATACTATACTCGTGTCCCAGTCCGTGAACCATAGAGCTGCGGACCAGTTCTTTATAAAAGTGCCGGTGTTTGTGCCCAGGTAAGGTTAATAATCTGATATTTAGCAGACTCTGACGTGTCAATACATTTGGTAAATATTCTCGTTATTATTATTTTTTTTTTTTACAAGAACTATGTTAATGTGTACATATCTACTTATGTAAAACACGTTGTCATAGAAACAGGAAGTATTTTATATATAAGTGTCGGTTTTTTTTTGGGGGGGGGTCACTATCTCTTTTAATATTGAATTTTCTTTCTTTCTCCATTTCCTCTCTCAATTTAAATTGCTAGAAATCATACTTTTTCCTTCTCAGAATTACGTCATGTTATTTCCCTCTTTTTTCTTTCTTTCTTTTCGTTCTTTCTTTTTTTCTTTCTTTTTCTTTCTTTTTTTTTCTTTCTATGTGCTTCCTTCTTCCCGTGATTTCTTTCTTTCATTCTGTTCCTTTTTTTTTCTCGTTCGTTCGTTCGTTCTTTTTTTCTTCTTTCTTTCTTCTTTCTTTCTTTGGTTCTCACATTCGTTCTTTTTCTTTTCCAACTTTTTTTTTTTTTTTTAAGTTTTTCTTTTGTTTTTGTTTCCTTCTTCCCATGATTTCTTTCTTCGTTCTTTTTTTTTCTCGTTCGTTCGTCGTTCTTTCTTTCTTTCTTTCTTTCTTTCTTTTTTCTTTCTTTGGTTCTCACTTTCGTTCTTTTTCCTTTCCATCATTTTTTTTTGTTTTTCTTTTGTTTTTTGTTTCCTTCTTCCCATGATTTCTTTCTTTCGTTCTTCCTTTTTTTCTCGTTCTTTTTTCTTTCTTTTTTCTTTCTTTGGTTCTCACTTTCGTTCTTTTCCTTTCCATCTTATTTTTTGTTTTTCTTTTGTTTTTGTTTCCTTCTTCCCGTGATTTCTTTCTTTCGTTCTTTTCCTTTTTTTCTCGTTCGTTCGTTCTTCGTTCTTTTTTCTTCCTTTTTTCTTTCTTGGTTCTCACTTTCGCGTTCTTTTTCCTTTCCATCTTATTTTTGTTTTCTTTGTTTTTGTTTCCTTCTTCCCGTGATTTCTTTCTTCGTTCTTTTCCTTTTTTTCTCGTTCGTTCGTTCGTTCGTTCGTCTTTTTTCTTTCTTTTTTCTTCTTTGGGTTCTCACTTTCGTTCTTTTCCTTTCCATCTTTTTTTAGTTTTTCTTTTGTTTTTTCCCTTCTTCCATGATTTCTTCTTTCGTTCTTTTCCTTTTTTTTCCTCATTCGTTCGTTCTTTTTTCTTTCTTTCTTTCTTTCTTTTTCCTTCTTTCTTTTTTCTTTCTTTGGTTCACACTTTCGTTCTTTTTCCTTTAAATCTTTTTTTTTATAGTTTTTCTTTTGTTTTTGTTTCCTTCTTCCATTCTTTTCCCTTTTTTTCGTTCATTCGTTCGTTTTTTCTTTCTTTTTCTTTCTTTGGTTCTCATTTTCATTCTTTTTCCTTTCGTTCTTTTTTTTCATCTCTTTAGTTTTTCTTTTCGTGTTGCTTCCTTCTTCCGGTGTTTTCTTTCTTTCGTTCTTTTCTTCTTTTTTTTCGTTCGTTCGTTCTTTTATCTTTCTTTCTTTTTCTTTCTTAGGTTCTCACTTTCGTTTCTCTTCCTTTCGCTTCTTTTTTCTTTAATCTCATTCGTTTTTATTTTATTTTTGCTTCCTTCTTCCGGTGATTTCTTATTTCGTTCTTTTCTTCTTTTTTCGTTCGTTCTTGCTTATTTTCTTTCCCTTTCGTTCTTTCTTTGGTTCTCACTTTCGTTCTTTTTCCTTTCGCTCTTAAAAAAAAAAATCTCTTTAGTTTTTATTTTATTTTTGCTTCCTCTCCGGTGATTTCTTTCTTTCGTTCTTTTCTTTCCTTTTCATTCTTTTTCTTTCTTTTTTTCATTCTTTCGTTCTCACTTTGGTTCTTTTCCTTTCGCTCTTTTTTCCATTGTTTCTTTAGTCCCTTTTTCTTTCTTTTTTATTTCGCTCTTCCTTTTCTTTCATATTTTCTTTGTTCCTTTCTTCTTTCTTCCGTTCTATCTGTTCTTTCTTTCTTCTTTTTTTATATCTTTCTTCCCTTCGTTCTTCTGTTTATTTATCTATTTCGTTCTTTCTTTTGATCTTTCTTACCTTTTCTTTTATCTTTCTTTCGCTCTCGCTTTCATTCTTCTTCTTTCACTCTCACTTTCTTTCTTTCTTTCTTTCTTTCTTTCTTCTTTCGTTCGTTCGTTCTCGCTTTCTTTCTTTTTCTTTCTTTCTTCCTTTCTTCACTCTGCACGTCTTTTCTTCTTTCACGCTCGCTTTCTTTTCTTTCACTCTCGCTTCTTTCTATTTTGCTTCTTTCATTCTTCGCTTCTTGTTTTTTCTTTCTTTCACTCTCGCTTTCTTTCATCTCGCTTTCTTTCTTTTTTTTACTTTCTTTCACCCTCGCTTCTTTATTTCTTTCACTTCTCTTTTTCTTTCTTTTCACTCTCGCTTTCATTCACGCTCGTTTTTCATTCATTCTTTCATTCATTCTTTCTTTTCTTTCTTTCTTTCTTTCTTTCGTCTTCGTTTCCTCCGTTCTATGCTTGCTTTCGTCCTATTCTTCTTTCTTTCCTTCTTTTTTTTCTTTTTCCTTTCTTTCTTTCTTCTTTCTTTCTTTCCTTCCTGTCTTTTCCCTTCCTTCCTTCCTTTCTTTCTTTCTTTCTTTCTTTCTTTCTTTCTTTCTTTCTAGCTTTTTATTCTGTTTACTCAAGAGACTTGAAAACTGATTCCACCGTATCAAACTCGTTGAGTTGGTCCATACATAAATAATTCGGTTATTATAGGAATTTCTTTCAGTGTGTGAATTAAGAGTACATGCTTTTGCGTGTGTGCGCGCGTGCGTCTAAATACACGTGTGAGTGTATGTGTGTGTGTGTATGTGGGTGTGTGTGTGTGTGTGTGTGTGTGTACGGGCGTAGAGTTGGTCCATACGTAAATAATTCCCATATGTAGTCTATGAATTGCGTGTGTATGTGTATATGTATATGCGCTCGAGTGTGTGTATAGTTGCTCCATAGGTAAATAACATCGTTATTTATGAGAGGAATTGAGTGTATGTGTATGTACGTATATATGTGTGTGTATATGTTTGTGAGTGTGCGTAGAGTTGTTCCATGTGTAAATAACCTGGTTGTTGATGATAGGAATTGTGTATGTGCGTATGTGCGTGTGTTTGTGTGTGTGTGTGTTTGTGTGTGTGTGTGTGTGTATAAAGTTGTTCCATACGTATATAATCTCGTTATCTATGATAGGAATTCTGTCTGTCTGTATGCATTTATGTATCTAAGCGCGCGTGTGTGTGTTGTGTGTGTGTGTGTGTGAGTGTAGATATATGATCTTATTGTCTATGATAGGAATTTTCAGTGTGTGTATGTATGTGTGTGTCCGCGGGTGTATGTGTAGAGTTGGACATACATAAATAATCGGGTTATTTATCATAGGAAATTGCATGTGTGTGTGTGTGTGTGTGTGAGAGAGAGAGAGAAAGAGAGACAGACAGACAGACAGACAGACAGAGACAGAGAGAGAGAGAAGATACACATACTGAGCTTAAGTTAGTAATTGCTTATGGCAGCACATGACCAAATAAAGGTTGGTTATCTGGTTGGTGGATTTTACGGCATGTCAACTCTTTACGGGTTATTTTATGCCGAAGACGATTTCTCGTAATCAGGAGCCTTCACGGAATTTCGAACTTTATTTAATATCAGCCGGACAGCGAGGGAGGCTATCCTCTTTTCGCTAACGCTAGACTAGGGGGGTTATTTTGCTGGGGTGAAGTGTCACACCTACCATCAGGTCTCCACTTTACCGAACAGATCAGGTTACGCAATCTGTTCTACTCACACACTGTTGGCAGGGACCAGTATCGAACTCAGAACCTTGCGATTGCAAGGTAGGTGTTCTACCTACTAAGCTAAACCGGCCCTATTAAACCGGTCCCAGTAGGAAGCGCGTGGTGTAATGGTTAAAGTCAGGAGAAATGGACTCGTCGCCCCGAGTTCAAATCCTGGACGTGATAATTGCATTTCACTTAGCGCTAATACCCTTGGGAAAGGTATGAATCCTACTCTTCCTCCAGCTATGGGTAAATAGTAGGGCAGACTGGGCTCTTTAACCTTGCTTAGGCAACCGGTCTAGGAGAAGGAAAACTCTGAAGTCAAATCTGCTGAACTCCACTTAAGAAATTGACATTGTGTCGCATCCTGCTCATGCGGAGGGGTTGGTAAATATATATTAAACCGGTCCCATGAATGCCTAACCAAGGTTAAAGAGCCTAGTTTTTCCTACTATTTTCCCATAGCTGGAGGGAGAATATTTGGATACATACCTTTTCCAAGGGTATTAACGCTATGTGAAATGCAAACAGCCCTGTCTCAAGGTTTGAAGTTGGTTTGCCGTGTCCATTAGGGTGGGTCGATTTTTCACTTTTTAAAAATATCAAATTGTTCATCTATGCGAAAGTTGTGTGTTAGTATCCTGAATAGTGATACCAAAAATGAGATCTTTTACTTGTACCATCGTTTGAGGAAATAGCATCAAAGATCGTCTACAAAAATGCATTAAAAATCCTCGTTTTCTAAAGGCTAAATTTCGAGAAAAATGCGGTTTTTAGTGCATTTTAGTAGACGATCTTTGATGCTATTTCCTCAAACAATGGTACAAGCAAAAGACGTAATTTTTTGTATCAGTATTCAGTATACTAACACACAACTTTTGCATAGATGGACAATTTGATTTTTTTTAAATCGACCTACAATAGTGTAAGTGCAAGAGAATTGTCTCCCTTGCTTTGCCCAGCTATCCTATTGCGTAGGTGCGAGACACCGTTGACACCAGTAAAAAGTCACGTGTTTGCGTGGCGCTGGATTTCGAATTCTTTTAGCAGCAGGATTTGAGGCGGCAATAAGTTTCACTGTGAGGGCCGCCCAAAGCAAGGAAATGAGTTAAGACAGAGTCCGACTGATGAAGACACTTTTATTTGGGTAAATACGGGAGTTGTCACTTATACTCCTGTTTCGCAACTGGTCTTCAACGTGAAACTACAATAGAATACAAATAGACTATGTAGTTTCTCTAATACAACTAATAAAATCGAAAAAGAGGAGGAAAAGTTACAAGCATGTATCTTACCTTCTTGTCGTCTTCAAATCCTACTGCTAAAAGAATTCGAAATCCAGCGCTACGCAAACACGTGACTTTTACCGGTGTCAACGGTGTCTTGTACCTACGCAATAGGATAGCCGGGCAAAGCAAGGGAGACAATTCTCTTGCATTTACAAATAGTGTCCATTTCCTATGACGATAACCACTACACCACACGCACATTATACCTGCCAAACGAAATTAAATAAGAACGTATATAAAACAATTACATTATTTTAATTACATTTTAATTGGTTTCTATATAAAATCATAACGGAAGGACATGAAGACATGCCACATCAACATTAACACACGGGAGGTTGGTGCAGAAAACCGAGTGACCTGGCGCCTCCTTGCAAACAAGGGACGAAAGGAGTGAAAATGAGAGAAAAGAAACCGCCACAGCAAAGAGAGCCAGAAAGAGGGGAGGGACAATTAAAAAAACCAGCATGTATCACTGTTCGTATGCAGTCACTGCACCAGAGATTACTATTCAAAAATTGGTCTGTTTAAGGAAAACAAATTTGGACACTACTCCAGCATCTTTATCAAACGGAAGGAAGCCAACAATATAAAGTCATTCATGGGATTGATTTTAATACGCTGAAAAATAAAATAATAATATTAAAGATCAATAACACCTAGTAATTATTTATTAAACCCGGTTTTGTTAAAACCAGTATGCAAATTCACCACACCATATACCATGTAAACCTTTATTTGTTAGTGATATATAAGACACATTGCAGGATTTTAAATGCAATGATAATATGGGTTGTTTTGAGGCAAATCAAACTCAGATTTTCATAGAGACATCGTTAATAAATAAGATTTATTATTCTATATTAATGATTTTGACTATAAATCAAATACTCATTGATAGACTACGGAATACCTGGGGGTATCGTGACGTAGTTTCGGTTATAGATTAAATACTGCTTGATAAACTTACACTCTTCCTGGAGGTTATTGTTGTAGCGTTTGTCTGCCCGTTTGATCTTGTGTTTTAGATTTTGACCGCTAGGCGTCCCTGACTATTTAAACAGGGAAGCGCCAAATTTGAACCCTCTCTTGTCTCCAGGACTGCAACCATCACAATGGTTAGACGTTGCGTCTACACCCTTTCATGTGTGTGTGGGGGGGGCTTTCGTCCCCCAATACAACCTAAGTAAGTGACATTACTTTACGGACTTCCATACCTTCTTTACAGTACATTTATGTATCTTCTGTATACTTCTATATTGGGTAATTTTCACCTTTAGTTGGCTAAATTCCTAGCAAATAAGGCATTTAGAGTAACCTCCCTTGACTTTCACTTTGAAACAAGCCGGAAGCTATTTTGAAAGTCTCCGTGCGAAATAACAAATCTCAGAAACTTTTTTCAAAAACAATACAACTGCATGTTTTTTAACACAATATCATAAAATGTGTTCTTAATAACATTAAGTTCATTTCAGATAATTTTATGCTAGGTTAGCCAACTGACTTCACTTCATTTAACAAATCTTAACTTTTTTCGAAAACAATACAACTCATGTGGTTCTTATAACAATTAAGTTCATTCAGATACTTTTTATGCTAGGAATTTAGCCAACTGACTTTCACTTCGAAACAAAAGCCGGTACCCATTTGAAAGTGTCCGTGCGAAATACACAAATCTTAGAGACTTTTCGAAAACAATAATGTTGGCGGTTTTTGTAATATAAGGGGTGTGGCAAATACCCACTTGTACTTATAGACTCGCCGACAACCATGTGACCAACTTCTTGTCCAATCACTGACAGAGCTCTTCTGCTGATATTGTTACTTATACTGGCTGTTCTGGTCATAGCTACATACATTGCTTTGAATCTTCGTGGACGACGGAACATAGGATTATATCACTGGACCTTTGACACTACGTAGGATTCCAAAACTTAGGACTTATTCACTTACCAAAGGATTTATTAGTTCAGACTTATTCAGTTACAAAAGATTCTTCAGGACTTATTCACTTACCAAAGGATTCTATCAGGACTTATTTCACTTACTCATTCAGGACTTATTCACTTACCAAAGGATTCTATAGCTCAGGACTTATTCACTTACCAAAGGATTCTTAGCTCAGGACTTATTCAGTTACCAAAGGATTCTATAGCTCAGGACTATTCAGTTACCAAAGATTCTTCAGTTACCAAAGGATTCTATAGCTCAGGACTTATTCACTTACCAAAGGATATCTCAGACTTATTCACTTACCAAAGGATTCTATTGTTCAGGACTTATTCAGTTACCAAAGGATTCTATAGCTCAGGACTTATTCACTTACCAAAGGATTCTATAGCTCAGGACTTATTCAGTTACCAAAGGATTTCTATAGCCCAGGACTTAACTACTTAACTCCTTATCTCTCTCATGG
>CM042178.1:30284941-30368833 GCA_023376005.1 Doryteuthis pealeii | reverse complement strand
TATTCAGGCACTTTCTAAGGCTGTCAGCAACTATAGTCATTAATATAGAATGGCTGAGAACGAAGAACCGACCTGAACGAAGCAATCTTAACAACATTACAATCCGAAAAGCGAGGTAGAAAACCTATTCTCATAGGCGCGAATCTTCACGATGAACTTTTTAATATGCAATCATCAGCATAAAGGTCTCTAAATGTAGCAAATGCCAGTAAAATTTAGCAACATTATTTCTTAATTTTTTTTGAATAAGTACAATATGTGTTTACTGTATATTGTTATTTCATTGTTTCGTTTCTTCTTTCGTTCTCCGATCATATAACCCAAACTATATAACGGAAAATAAGGGCTTCCAACGAAACCCACTGTAAAAATAACTCTTAAAAATACCGTTGATATAGGTTAACATAAGTAGACACTCTCACTTGTGATCTGTTACTTATAGAGCTTGCAAGTTGGTCTAGCAAACCATTGCTATTGAGTTTCGATTGTCAGATAACCGTGCCTACCATCTAATCATTGAAATAAGATCATTCATTTATATTTAAATTGTTCCGCAAATAGAAATATGAAATCTTTACTCTGACAAAGTGAAGATAATGTGGTTTTGTTAAAAAATAATAGTTTATGCCAGGCTTTAGACATAAAATTGTTTGCTGAGTTTTTTTTGTGAATGTAAGCAAATCTCAACAAAAAGATTAACACTCCTAAAGTGAATGGATCACATTAGCGAGTTAATCGATAAGGGAATTAAAATAAAAACACTTGAATTTAATCTAAGTGTGACAACTACATCGATGATAGAATAATAATACAGTCTATAACTAAACGTATAGAGCAACTTTGTGTATTCTTCTATATAAACCTTCGGCTTCGTGAACTGGAGTCGTTAGCCTCCGGAGGACTGAATATCATATTGATATGTAGTTTGTATGTTGTTTCAGATATTTTATCCGCCACTTTTCCTCTTACTACTTACATTTCTCTCGCCTGATCGGAATTCACTGGGGGTCCTGTACTAAGTCATATATCATATATATATAATTTAGGTACCCATACATAATATATCATTAATAATATATGTTATATATACAATATCTGTAGAAGCCTATTTGCTTTGAAAATGGTTTTATAGGGCCGAGGAATCTGCATTCAGTTAACCAAAGGTGCTGTTGATGGAGCATATACTATTGTTCATCACTAATCCTAACTCACACACTCCTTAATAATCAAAGACAACAGCACTACGCCACTAGCGAACATCAATTCGACTCATGCATCGCTCACAGGTCAGACCACTACATCACTATACTCATACACAACATATATCAAATACTATTATTACTAATACCTTATATTAAGGACATGAGTATATCCGCAAACATATGCAATACAACAAAATATATTTTGTGATGAAACAAAGAAAATACTAGTGCTCAATCACAAATTGTAAGAGCTAATATTTATTTATCTTTACAAAGTAAAATATAATACTAAGTGAATATATATATAATCAGTATAAGCTAATACTATCCTATTATATATATATATATATATATATATATATATATATAGGGATCTGAAGAAAGGAAGTGAAATCCGACGGTATGTAAGTATATTGAGAAAAATGAAAAACACACCGTTTAAATGGGTTAAGTGTGTGAGTTTATTGCCGAGCTGCAGTGTTTTCGGATCTATTAATTAGATCATCTTTCAGGGCATTTGTTGGTATGTGGAAGGTGATAAGAAATTATTTATCACAGAAATAGTGATCGTACAACGATTTTCTTAAAAATTGTTCTGAGTTTGTTTATTTTGTTGTTTTTTTTTTTAATTCAGCATCCCAAAAAATAAATTTAAATCACCCTAAAACATTTTTCTTTCAATTTATCAGTGTGTAGAGTGAAGAATTATGCGAAAATCTATAAAAAAATTTTTTTTAAAAAAAAAAAACAACAAAATAAACAAACTCAGAACAATTTTTAGAAAATCGTACGATCACTATTCTGTGATAAATAATTTCTTATCACCTTCCACATACCAACAAATGCCCTGAAGATGATCTAATTAATAGATCGAAACACTGCAGCGTCGGCCAATAAACTCACCACTTAACCCATTTAAACCTGTGTTTTTTCATTTTTCTCAATATACTTACATACCGTCGGATTCACTTCCTTTCTTCAGATCCTCTATATATATATATATATATATATATATATATATATATATATATATATATATATATATATTTATTTATTTATTTTACTTTGTAATAAATAAATATTAGCTCTTACAATTTTGTGATTGAGCACTGTATTTTCTTTGTTTTTGTTTTTGCATATACCTATATATAATATATAATATATTATGTGTGTGTGTGTGTGTGTGTGTGTGTGTGTGTGTGTGCGTGTGTCTATGTGGTGTGTCTGTGTTTGTGTGTGAGTTAGGATAGTGTGAACATGAAATCAACAGCACTTGGTTACTGAGAGTTCCTCGCCTATAAAATTTTCAAAGCAAGCTATATATATATATATATATATATATATATATATATATATATATATATATGACTAGTACAGGACCGAGTGAATCCGACAAAATGTGGTAGAGGAAAATGCGGATAAAACAACACATACAACTACATTCAATTGATATTTCGCCTCGGTAGGTTACGAAGCCGGGTTTATAAAGAATACAAAAGTGCTCTATACGTTAGTATAGCTGATTATAATTCACTCCTGTAGTTGTCCTTAATTAATCATTGTTTTTTATTAATTCCTTACGATTAACCCTGATGATCCATTCATTTAGGTTTAATTTTTTGGATGCTGAATTAAAAAAAAACTCAGAACAATTTTTCTACACCTGGTAACTTTATTTTTTAACAAAACACATTATCTTCCTTTTCAGATAAAGATTTTCATATCTATTTCGAACAATTTAAATATAATGATGATTTATTTCAATGATAATGTAGTGCAATGGTTATCGTCAATCGAACTCAATAGCAATGGTTTGCTAGACCAACTTGCAAGCCATTACATCAAGTGAGGTGTACTTATGTTTATATATCAGGTATTAAGAGTATTTACGGGGTTTCGTTGGAGCCCTTATTCTCCGTAGTTGTGGTTATTATTCGGACGAAAGAAGGAAACAAACATGAATATAAATTACAGACACATGTATTATCAAAAAATACAGAAATTGTTGCAAATTTTAATGGCATTTGCTACGAGACTTATCTGAGATTGCAATAAAAAGTTCTTGGTGAAGTGCGCTAGAAAGGTTTTCTACTCGCTGGTATTGGAATGTTGTTAAGATGCTTCGTCAGGTCGGTTCTCGTTCCTCAGCCTTCCGTTAGTATGCTATTGTGACAGCCTTAGAAAGTTTGCTGATACAATGCCTTAGAAAGTTTGGTGGTAGGAGCGCTTATTTTTGCGTCTCTCCTCGGTAACTGCTCCCTGATAAGTGAAGGTTTTGATTCTGGCGCCAACATCGTATGTTGGCTATCCGCCCTCTAGCGGCAGGGGAAGGTAATTCTCTATAGGATTTTCGATTGAATTCATTGAAATAGAAAAAAAAACTGATGTGTATGTATTTCAGATGAAATTTATGTATTTTCGCTGGATGAATTGATGAAAACCAAAATGTTTTTCTCCATCATGACTACGGGTTTTTTGGGGTTTTTTTTTTCAAGAAACACGTTTTTTTTTTGTTTTGTTTTACTTATTTACTTGTTCGCTACACATCCTCAATGCGCAAGTATTTAACTAAAACAACTAACTAAACAAAATAAGAATGAAATATACACTTATGTTAATGTTATTTCAATTGATTTCTATAGAAAATTATATATAAGATTGCTTTTAACACGTTTGAGAATAAGATGATAGTATTAGAAATCAGTAACAGCAAATAATTATTTATTAAACCCAGTTTTGTTAAAATCATTATGCTAGTCATTCCCTCTATATAACATATTAATTCTTTTTTTTTTTAGAGATATATAACACATATTTCAGGATTTTAAATGCATTAATAATATGGGCAGTTTTGCAGCAAATCTAACTCAACTAGGTTTTAATAAAGACATCGTTAATAAATAAGATATTAATTAAGATTAAATAATGACTATTTCATAATTGTTGAGAATATAATTTGAATAAGTAGGGAAATTGTGGCGTTAGTGGTGACGTAGTTTTGGTTACAGACAGACATTTACATAATCTCCATTATAATAAGATATTATCAAATAATAATAATAATAATAATAATAATAATAGAGACATCATTAATAAATAAGATGCTAATTAAGATTAAATAATGATTATTTCATAATTGTTGAAAATATAATTCAAATAAGTAGGGAAATTGTGGCGTTAGTGGTGACGTAGTTTTGGTTACAGACAGACAGTTACATAATCTCCATTATAACAAGATATTAATAATAATAATAATAATAATAATAGAGACATCATTAATAAATAAGATGCTAATTAAGATTAAATAATGATTATTTCATAATTGTTGAAAATATAATTTAAATAAGTAGGGAAATTGTGGCGTTAGTGGTGACGTAGTTTTGGTTACAGACAGACAGTTACATAATCTCCATTATAATAAGATATTAGAGACATCATTAATAAATAAGATGCTAATTAAGATTAAATAATGACTATTTCATAATTGTTGAAATATAATTATAAATAAGTAGGGAAATTGTGGCGTTAGTGGTGACGTAGTTTTGGTTACAGACAGACAGTTACATAATCTCCATTATAATAAGATATTAGAGACATCATTAATAAATAAGATGCTAATTAAGATTAAATAATGACTATTTCATAATTGTTAAGAATATAATATAAATAAGTAGGGAAATTGTGGCGTTAGTGGTGACGTAGTTTTGGTTACAGACAGACAGTTACATAATCTCCATTATTATAAAAGATATTACTTTTTCTATTTTTAAAAAAAGATATACGTTGTTTTTTTTTAATTTTTATTTGTATGCTTTTTTTGTTATAGAATTTTGTATAATTCTGCACTCTACACACTGATAAAGTGAAGAAAAAATGTTTTTGGGGAGATTTAGGTTTATTTTTGGGATGCTGAATTTTTAAAAAAATAATAGATAAAAAAAAAATTAAGAATAAAAAAAACATACCAATTTTTCTGCACCAGGTAACTTTATTTTTCATAAAATACGTTCTCTTTCTATTCAGATAAAGATTTTCACATCTATTTCGAACAATTCAAATATAAGGATGATTTATTTCCGTGATAATGTAGCGTAATGGTTATCGTCGTAGGAAATGTCTGCGGTGAACCAGAATTAAAATCCTGGAAGTGAATGGTTTCATTTCACATTGCGCTAATACCGTTGGGAGAGGTATGATTCAAATTATTCTTCCTGGGTCAATAGTAATTCGGTCAGCGCACTTTAACCTTGGTATGGCAACCGGTTTATAAGTATACAAGGTATCCCAGAAATCGTGCATCATTTTCAAAAATACACCTTTATTGACTTAAATAGTCTGGGGAGTGTGGAGTACCCCTTCATCGCCATTACTCCCAGGTCCACTCTCACCCGAACTTATCTATGGGTTAAATAGATAAGAAATGGATTTTTAAAAATGTGCTTTAAAAATGAGTTAAAAAATTGAATACCCTATAAGAATGATTAAAAAACGTTTTCGGCATTAAATAACCCATGGGGTTGATATGCCGTAAAATCCAACCTAAACATTTTTTATCAAAAGGAAGTATACTCGGTCGTAGTACCGACATATAGTGAGATATACAGAATCTTTCTTTTATACACTCACATACACACACACACACACACATATATATATATATATATATACAAGTTATCCACAGACACGTGTTTCGAGGTTTACCTCTCATCAGTGTGGCTACACGTTAACAGCCACCACTGGCCGGGTTTGAAACCTGAATGAATTTTCGTTCGCCAAGTCTCTTCCCGATACGGCCAACAGCGGCTGTCAAATAAAAAAGAATATTTAATTGATACATTTCTAAGCGGAAATGAATTCACTAGAGTCCTCGAACTTTGTAAACAAAGTGAGGGTTAGCTACATGCCAGAACGGTGAATTTTACAATTAAATCCCTATTTAGAGAACTCAACCAAATTGGGAGTATAAAGTTGTCGGGGTGGCCTAAAGTCGGTATCAGCCAGACAGCGAGAGAGTTTATCCATTTTTCATTAGCGTTAGACCAAAGAGATTATTTTGGCATCTGAGATGGAGTGCCACACCTAGCTGTGCTACTCATAAACTGAGTTAGCGAGGAAGAACAATTATGAAGAGGTCTTTATCAAAGCAACATTGTAAACGGAAAAACGAAATAAATATATTGTTTTATCATTAATCATAAGGCACAGAACGCTCTCGATCAGTACCGGAATTTTCAAAAAGATTTTTTTAAATGCGTATTTATTGTTAAAAATAAAATAAATTTTATTTTTAAAAATTCTTATAGTTTTAAAAATAAAATTTATTTTATTTTTAACAATAAATACGCATTTTAAAAATCCATTTCTTATCTATTTAACCTTATAGATAAGTTCGGGTGAGAGTGGACCTGGGAGTAATGGCGATGAAGGGGTACTCCACACTCCTCAGACTATTTAACTCAATAAAGGTGTATTTTTAAAAAATGATGCACGATTTCTGGATACCTTGTGTACTTATAAACCGCTTGCCATACCAAGGTTAAAGTGCCCTGCCCGAATTACTATTGAGCCAGGAGGAATAATTTGAATCATACCTCTCCCAACGGTATTAGCGCAATGTGAAATGAAACCATTTTTATCATAAAAAAGCTCAAAAGAGTTTGCAGTATATATATATATATATATATATATATATATATATATGCTTTATCAATGATATTGAGTACTTCTAAATATATTTGTTTATCATTTAAGTATTTATATAATTTATTTATTATTTTTGAGAGGTCAAGTTTTTCTTGTGTAAGTTATTCGTAGCAAAAATGTCAATGCCAGGAGCACGTAGCTTACAGGGTGGCAACTTGAAGATGCCGGATTCAAGTTGGGTTGCTATCGGAGCCGATATGATGCACAAGAACCCGTAATCGGCGATGAAGATAGTGCATCACTGACGACCACCCTGTACACATTCATAAGCATTCATATGGTACGATGTGAGGGATATATTCTTGCTAGTATAAATAATGGAGGGCGTTTATTCTTGCTAGTATATATGAGGAAACAGTCTGTTAAAGCCTTATAAAAAGATGGGACCTGTTTTTATGTATCTGTGCCAAAAGTTTCTTTGTTTGACTGAAGTTCAATTGATATAAAGTGTATTTACTAGAGCCGATATTATAAAATTCCTTTCTAATGTTGAATTTCATTGCGTGATGAACAAACAATCCTGAATAAGAATGTTGGGTTTCATTCAAATAAGTAATTTCTTTGGTGACAATAGACACCAAATCAGAAATAAATTGGAAGACATTTCATTTAATTAAACAATTAAATTTCTCCCTATTTCATAGTAAGACAAAGTTGTATATATATATATATATATATATATATATATATATATATATATATATATATATTATATATATATATAATATATACACATTCGCTGGCAGGACAAAGTGCCCAACAGAGAAGTGCTGGAACGAGCAAGCGTAAACAGCATGCCCGCCATAATCTTTGAGAGACGCCTGCGCTGGCTTGGCCATGTCAAGAGGATGGCCAAAGGCCATATCCCCAAAGACCTACTGTATGGTGAACTAGTGGAGGGCACCCGACCGGTAGGAAGACCGAGCCTGTGCTTCAAAGATGTCCGCCAAAGAGATATGAAGACATGCCACATCGACAAAAACACATGGGAGGCTTGTGCAGAAGACCGTGTGACCCGGCGCCTCCTCGTCAAAAAAAAGAAAGAAAAAGAGTGGAAAGAAGCGGCCACAGAAAAGAGGGCTAAAAGGAAGGAGAGACAACAGCACCCCCAACACCTACAGCAAGTATTACCTTTTGTTTGCAATCATTGTACCAGAGACTGCCATTCAAAGATCGGTCTGTTCAGCCACTCACGTACCTGTAGGTAAAAAAAATGGACACTACGCCATCGTCTTAAATACACGGTAGGTTGCCAACTATATATATATATATACTGAAATGACCTGTGGCTATATCACATTAGGATAATTCAATTATTAGAATGTTTGATATGTTCACTTAAGAGCTATTGCGAAATAGTTCAGTATGTAAAAAGTACAATAATCTTGATTCAATTCTCTCTCACTCTTTTTTCTTTCTTTCCACCTTTCTTTCTTTCTTTCTTTTTATCTTTATCTTTTTAGATACAGATTACTGTTATCAATTCCGCACGCTCACCCCTCTCTTTATTTCCCCCTACTCTCTTTCATTATTTCTTTCTTATCATATTTTTCTGTATCGCCTGTCCATTTCCTCTCTTTCTTTCTTTCTAATAAAATGGAATGGTCCATTATTAAGTTTATCAGGAATTACATTTTTGCATTTCATCTTGGACAATTTGGAGGGTCGCATTTTTAACCAGAGGGTGTTGCAGGATGATAACGGTTGGAAGATTAAGGAAGAAACGTACTAATATCTTATTATAATGGAGATTGTGGGTTTTTCTGTCTGTAACCGAAACTATATTACTAATCAAGTCACAATTCCTTTTGTTATTTATACCACATTCTCCATGATTTTATTTTTAATTTAAACTTCAATTATTACTAAAACTATTTTATATCATCTACAAACTATTAACATGCAATTGTATTTATATATACAACAAAATAGTTGTTTACAGTGTGAATGGAATGTTAATTCGCATATTGATATGAAAAATTTGATTTTAATAAATATATGCTTAATATTATTAATTTCTAATTGTTTGATTTTATCTTGATGAATATGACCAAAAATCTCTTCAATAAATCTTTTTAAAAATCCATTAACAAGATGAAATAACTGTAATATTATTCTTTCCTTCCTATTTTAACTAAATAGTTAAATTATGAAAATTTACCAATGAAAGACGGGAGTTAGGGAAAATGATGGAAGAGTTAGTTTCAAAGTTGTTCTATTTTTCAATCATACCCCCTCTATTCAAAATCTTTTTATTTGCATTCTTATTCAGTTTCATTAGCCTTTCTAATTTAACATGATATTTTATTATATTAAAACTTAAATACTTGCACCCGGAGGGTGCATATATTTGCTAGTATATATATATATATATATATATATATATATATATATATATATTATAACTTTAGATTGTAAAATTTTATATAGTTTCAATTATTCCCTCCTTCACTAAGATGGGCTTTTTTTAACAACGGAATGTGGAATTCGGTTTGGTCCATATCGAGATCTCAATGAACCATAATTCAGGGATTATATACTGAATAATATATTTGGTAAAGAGAAAGGCTTGAATATCAGTCATGTTAGCAGTTATAGATCTATTTCCTCCCATATTAAATGGGTTTCTACAGAATGCAACGTCTTTTGAAATGGAATAAAGTTGCAGTCTGAAGAAGCCTATTTCATAGGGGTTTAACTCCGGATCTCGAGACTGACGTGTTTTGGTTCCTGTCGTTTGAAATTAGAACGAACTCTTAAAACGGTACCGAATCACAGTCGAAGTCTGGAGAGTAAAAAAAAATAAATAAATAAAAATAAAATAGAATTAAAAAAAAAAGAAAGAAAGAAATAGAACAAAATCTCCGACGCCGAACAGGCAGTAAAAATCTATCTCCGACGCCGAACAGCCAGTACAAAATCTCCGATGCCGAACAGGCAGTACAAAATCTATCTCCGACGCCGAACAGCCAGTACAAAATCTATCTCCGACGCCGAACAGCCAGTACAAAATCTATCTCCGACGCCGAACAGGCAGTACAAAATCTCCGACGCCGAACAGGCAGTACAAAATTTCCGACGCCGAACAGGCAGTACAAAATCAAGTACAGTACAAGTACAGTATCCTATTGATAGCCCTGTATCCGAACTGACATTCGATTTAGCTGTCGGCAAGTTCTCGCTTACGCCAAGGCAATTTATTCCCGCAAAATGAGGCCAATTTACAAATACAACAATCGGTACTCTTCGCGGAGTTCCGTCTCGGTCTCCTGCTTCAAAAACCACAAGCCGGTGACTACTGAATAAATACACCTGCTACAATTGAAGTCCGTAGCCGAAGCGGTGTCACTTGAAAAAAAAATATAAAAAAAACACTTAGGTCGTTTTTCCCGAAAACCCAACCCCAATCCTAACCTAACCCTAACCCTTAACCCTAACCCTAAACCCCCTAGATAAAATTAACAGCTTTATTACAAAATTTGTGGGTTTTGTTTTTTCTGGGTCACCCTGTATGCAGGGTGACCCAGAAAAACAGAGCCCAAATTATTTATTTATTTTCGCATTAAACTAACCCTAAACCCCAAACCCAACCCTAACCCTAAACCCTAAACCCTAACCCTAACGCTAGTTTTTTTTTTCAAGTGACACTGCTTCGGCTACAGACTTCAATCGTAGCTGGGCTTTTTTTTCAACAGCCACCGGCTAGCAGTTTTTGAGTCAGGAGGCCGGGACGGAACTCTGTGAATATACCCCAACAATCTTCGTAGGCGATATTTTACAACCAGCCTGTTTCTCTCAAAGTGAATCATCCTTAGGAATTGCGTAAATTTATCAATGACTCTTTGTTTAATTTATAATCAAAATCATTAATACATAGAATTAATTTTATATATTACCGATGTTTCTATGAAAATCTGAATTACATCTGTCTCAAAACACTCCCTGTTATTAGAACGTCTAAAATCCTGAATCTTATCACTAAGGGGTAAAGGTTTACATAATATGTGGTGTGATTAATTCGCATATTGGTTTTAACAAAACCGGATTGAATAAATAATTACTCGGTGTTCTTGATCTTGATTCTCCAACTTATTAAAATCAGTCCTTTGAAGGATTTTATGTATAAACCATTTGAGATTAAATTAAAATAAGTGTATTTTATATGAGTTCTTATTTAATTTCGTTTTGTATAAACTTTGTTCTTGTGAATTTTTTTTTTGTATATTGAAGCATTGGAAAAAAAGAAAAAAAAAAGATATTTTAATATTCCACATTTTTTCTGGACTTGGTTCGATCAATTCCGATATTTCGGGTGAACATAGGGTATAGGGAATAGAGACTATCTGGAGAAAAATGAAATACTGCATATGAGAGAAAAATATTTATATATATACATATATATATACATATATATATATATATATATATACATATATATGGTTAACACAATCACACTTGATGGGGCAGTAGTAAGCCAATGTATACATTATTATTGAGAGAGTGCTCAATATCTGTGATAGAACGATATTAATAATAATGATAATAAATAAATTAATATATATTTGTTTCGTATATATTTATTTGTATGGAAACACACGTACACATTCACACCCCAACACACACACACACACACACGCAAACACACACACCACATACAATATATATATATATATATATATATATATATATATATATTTATATATATAGTTAAAAAATTAAAGGTAAAATGAATGAATGGATGAAATAAAAATGAATGAAATGAGGGGATAAATGAAAAGTATTAAAACACTTATATATATATATATATATAATATATATATATATATATATATATATATTGTGTGTGTGTGTGTGTTGTGTGTGTTTTGTTGAACTGTACAGACAATTCCTGTCAGGCAAGTTTTTCGTTGATCCGTTTCCAATTTTCGGGCCATCTTTCTTGTGTCGGGGTTAACTGGTATAACAGTCCCACAAAGGTTTCAAAACGAGCGCTTTCGGCAAATATATATATATATATATTAATTTGTCGGGTTAACCTCGGTGAATATTGCTACGTTGTAACTATCTTGAATTCAAAATAAAAACGGTCAAATAGAAGAATTTATTTACTTAGCTTTTTTTTTTTCAGTTGTAAAATAAAATAAAATAAAATAAAATATATTAAATTAATTAGATAATCAGTAAATAAAAATAAAAGAACATCTTTAATTATATATTTAAAGATTGATGAATAATTATATATATATATATATATATATATATATATATATTATATATATATATATATATATATAATATATAATTACATCTTTATAAACAGAATGTTTCACATGTTCCTATCTGTGCACACCTGATATTTTGACAAATGATTATTCTACAAAAAAAAAAAAAAAAAAAAAAAAAAGTATATTTCCTCCATATCTGTGATATTTTTCAAAATAAATATTTTTGATCCAGGTTAAGCACCGGCCTCAGTCGCCACTTGAATCTTTGATGTTAACCGATTAATGTCTCGGGTAGCGGAACAGATCACACACAACCACACACACAGTCATATTTAATTGCATACTTGCTGCTTATGGAATATCGGAGGCGCGTGGTGTAATGGTTAGAGTCGTAGGAAACGGTCTCGGAGACACGAGTTCAAATCCTGGATGAGGACGTTTGCATTTCACATGGGGCTTATTCACTAGGGAAAAATACGCACCCAACTAATCTCCGTCCAGCTATGGGTAAATAGTAGGGCAGACTATGCTCTTTAACCTTGGCTTGTGTTATGGTAATTTACCACGCACGCACGGACTCTTCCAACTATAAATAGCAGCAGGTTCTGCACTTAAGCGAGAGTCAATATTTCAGCAGACAGTTGATAAAACCGCCTCGCGAGAAACCTTCTCATTTGTATATGTTTGTACTACTGTTCTTTGTTGATATATTTGTTTAACTCATTTATTTTTACATCACCCGGAGTGCGTTTTTTATTTTGTACTAGTAAATATAAATGAATATAAATAAATTTTCGTGTTAAATCTGTGCTGTTATTTTTAACACTAATTGCATTCATAATAAAAAACATTTACAGTGACAGTAAAATAAGGTTTGTCTATTTTACGCGGACCGGCAAAATAAGTCTAAATCAGGTTTGTCTATTTGACCAGGACCGGCAAGGTAACCTCTTTATTGTGTGTGTGTGTGTGTGTGTGTGTGTGTGATTGTGTCTATTGTATGTGTATGTGTGTACCTCGTGGTGGTGTGTTTTTCTATTTCAAGATACAACAATATTCATAATAAAAATATTTACAGGGCCGTCTTTTGTATCTTTATTCTGATCCCTACCAGGCCACAACAGCTTGGTAACTAGTCTAAGAGAAGGAAAACTCTGAATTCAAACCTGTGTGTAAACATTAAAAGTATTTACGGTATATTCGAAGGGGCTTTTATTTCCCCGTAGTTGTTGGCAAATTGTCGGACAAAGAAGGAACAACACAAAAGTAAAAATGCAGACACTTGTATTACAAAATTTACAAGGGTTACAAAATTTACAAGGGTTTACAAAAAGGGTTTAACAACAAGGGTTTAACAACAAAAGGGTTTGCAAATTAAATGGAATTCGCGACCATGACTTATCTGTTTAAGGAGAGTTCTTGGTGTCGTGGTGATAAAGGCGTTCTGTCGTTGATAGGAAGATGGCTCTAAGAAGCTTCTCGGGTCGTTTCTCGTTCTTCAGTCAGTATGCTATTATACCACCCAGAGACAGTATGCTGATATAATGCCTTAGAAGTGAGCTGGTTATGTGGGTCCTGTTCAAGTAGATTATTCAGTTCTCAGTATGCTATTATAACATCCAGTGACAGTATGCTGAAATAAAGCCTTAGAAAGTTTGTTGATAAGTACGTCCGTCCCGGACGAGGGCCCACAGACAAGTTCCGGAGTTTTGATTCTGGCGCCAATATCCCATTGGCGATTTGTCCCCCTAGTGGCAGGGGAAATTAATTCACATGGAATTTCCGACGACATTAACAAATTTCTTTTGTGTCATCTACCACCTGACCCTTATAAATCCCACATTTAATACCACTCTATTTTAAACGTCCACAGAGTGAAAAACATTTTTTTTCTTTCTTTCTCTCATTTGACTGTCACGTGCACTAATACCTTAACACGTTATTTTTTTTTTTCGAGTAAATGTCTCGCGAAAGAATATCTCACTACGTGAACATACCTCACGCAATTCAAACACTTTACTGAGTACGTTTTTTTTTTCTAATTTTTTTTTTACTATACTCCCATCTGAAGATTATATTCATTAGCTTTGAGAGGCTACTGGATGTCGTCAAAAGTGTTGGATTTTTTAGTCAAGTATTCAGCTCTGTTACAAGTTGAAAGTATAACTAACCCTAGAGTGTTGGTAGGTGGTTTATATACAGCTCTGGGTTATTCCATTATGAACACTGGCAAGTTCACTTCCTGGGTTTTGATTGGCTGATGGTTTTCAGGGTGAGTAAAGATATTGATAAGTATCCACTCTTCAGCCAGTACTTTGCATTGTGCCAGCAACATGCAAGGACTGTATTTAAGTTACAGCTTGCATGTTGTTCTTGTCTGCTAACTCGACGGTAGAATAGTGAGTATTGTATTGTTTCTATGATATCTGGGGATAACTTCTACAAAGAGGATATAACGGAAGCGATGGCAGCGAGGGATGAGTAGCGAGCGGGAGTCAAGGGAATTCGTGGTATCAGCACGGCTTGATAAGGGTTTGTTTTGTTTGACATATCAACCTTTGTGTGATATCTAATGCCAATGCCATCTTCGCAAAAGAACAGTAGGGTACTCTTTAACCAACAGGGGATTCACACCTTTCCCAAGGGTATTACACCGAAAGTGAACGTACAACTGGAATTCAAATTCGTCGACTACAATGACACATGCCAGTATGTTAACCATTACGATACGGTGCCCCTTTTCGACGACTTGACGATATATATATATATATATATATATGTAGAAAGTTTTGTAGAAAAAACAATAAGATGTTTAAAGTTTTACTGACAGAAATCTGTTTCGACCATATGTGGTCTTTATCAAAGCAATATTGTAAACAGAAAAACGAAATAAATATATCATTAATCACGAGGCACAGAACGCTCTCGATCAATACCGGAATTTTAAAATAATTTTTTTAAGATGCGTATTTTATGTTAAAAATAAAATGAATTTTATTTTTAAAAATCAAAACATTTTTATCATTAAAAAAACTCAAAAGAGTTTGCAGTAAAAGTGTATATGAATATCAAAAAGTTTAGGAAAATGCTCCGGTTATAAAAGAAAGTTAAAAAAAATATAATACGGTTGGACGTATTATATTTTTTCAATTTTCTTTTGGAACCGGAACATTTTCCTGAACTTTTTGATTTTCATATACACCTTTATTTCGTTTTTCCGTTTACAATGTTGCTTTGATAAAGACCACATATGGTCGAAACAGATTTCTGTCAGCAAAACTTTAAAGATCTTTTTGTTTTTTCTACAAAACTTTCTACACATATTGTCGGATTCATATCCATTTTACCTTTCACACACACACACACACACACACACACACACACACACATATATATATATATATATATATATATATATATGAAAGTAAACAAACAGGCTTATAGTCTGTTTGAGATGGTGATAGCCGACAATTTGGGAGAATAACTGCTTAATTGAAGTCATACCTAATTGAGAATTAATTAGTTGATAATTAATAAATTAGGCGAGCATATCTGTTTACGCCTTTATATTTGAACAAGTATGCTCGGCCTAATTTATTAATCATCAACTAATTAATTTCCAATTAGGTACGACTTCAATTAAGCACTTATTCTCTAAAATTGTCGGCTATCGCCATCTCACACAGACTATAAGCCTGTTTGTTTACTTTCATACTGTCGTGCAGAAAGTCACCCAACAATGTAGTATATATCAGTTTAAAAAAAACGAGAAATTTATGAAAACCAGTTAGTGTAATGGTTAGAATCCCCGTCTGTCAGCCTAACAGTCAGGGTTCGAATCACACACAGAGCAGTCTCCTGTCTATAACTCTACTGATGAGGCACAATATGTCGAAATGTACATACAGAGGTCGACCTTTTCTCGATTTGTTTACGCCTTTACATTTGAACAGATATGCTTGCCTAATCTATTAATTATCAACTAATTAATTTCCAATTAGGTATGACTTCAATTAAGCACTTATTCTCCCATATATACAGGGTGCGACATAAGTAACGCCCTTTTAAATTTAATCTTATAATCTATGTTTTCTTCATTTGTATTGAACATTATTAAACCGAATAAACATTATATCAATTTTGTTACATATTATATTAATCCGTTAACTTGTGGCAATACATTCATGTTCGAAAAATAAAGGATAATCAAAAAGGCTTTAATTTGTTCCACTTAAAACAAGGGCGTTACTTATGCCGCACCCTATATATATATATATATATATATATAATATATATATATATAATATATATATATATTAAAATGGAAAGGAATTGAATCCGACAATATGAGGAAAATGAGTAAAGAAAAGAAATGTAGATGGATAAAATGAATTTAATCGATATCACATAATCGATATCACTTACACATGTGTTTCGGTCAGTTTATGTGTGTGAAAATATTCGCACACATAGAAGAATCGACCTTCATCAGAGTGAACATTTATTTTGAATGAAAAAATTCGTTGGGAAAAAACAACAGAGATTTTTGGAAATATTCGAAAATCGAATTTTTTTAAAATTTGGAACGCTGAAAATAGAACGTTTGAGATAGACCGTTATGATTTGGATATTTGGTTTTTTCTAGGGGTTATGGTACAAAATAGTTTTTTATTACAAAAAATAAATAAAATAAAATAAAATAAAAAATAAAGTGTTACTATTTATCATTAACATGTTGAACATTTTTCTCGGAGCTTAGTTTATGTTTTGAAAAAATCGGTGAAATATTTTATTCAAAATTTTTAGATCTTCAATAAAACTTTCCCTACTTTTATTTACTATACATTACCACACCACAAATATTTTATAACTTATTAATTAATTCCACACTTATTATATAACGCAACATTAGTATTATACCTAAATCCTCTTTCCTCCAATATTATCCGGACTTAAAATTTCTAGCAATAATAATATCACTTTCTTCATTATATACACTGCAACTTTTAACTTAACATAATCTGTAAATAAAAATATATACACCACTTAAACTGAACTATCTTACGATAACATCTTAATAAATTAAACAACTTATACAAAATTATCTACCATCTTATATTGGTCGCTTTTTAATCGACCACTGTTTTAACATTTAACCGATTTTTTTTCAAAACATAAACTAAGCTCCGAGAAAAAGTTTCAACATAATGAAAATAATACACTTATTTTATTTATTATTTTTTTTTAATAAAAACTATTTTTACCATAACCCTACAAAAACCAAATATCCAAATCATAACGGTCTATCTCAAACGTTCTATTTTCAGCGTTCCAAATTTTTTAAAAAATTCGATTTTCGAATATTTCCAAAAATCTCTGTTGTTTTTTCCCAACGAATTTTTCATTCAAAAATAAATGTTCACTCTGATGAAGTCGATTCTTCTATGTGTGCGAAATATTTCACACACATAAACTGACCGAAACACATGTGTAAGTGATATCGATTAATGTGATATCGATTAAATTCATATCCATCACATTTCTTTTCTTTACTCATTTTTCCTCATATATATATATATATATATATATATATATGAGGTTAAGTAAAACAAACAATGTTTCTATTTGATTATGGCTTTTAGCCGACAATTTTTGAGGATAATGTGCTTAATTGAAGTCATACCTAATTTTGAAAATTGATTAGTTAATAATTAATGAATTTACGGGCATATATGTTTAAATGTATAACCTTGCTGATGAGACCTTAAAATGTACATTCAGGATTGACATTTTTTCGATTTGTTAGCCTTACATTTGCAACATATATCCCGCCTAAATCATTAATTATTAACAATTAATTTTTCAAAATTAGGTATGACTTCAATTAAGCACATATCCCCCAAAAATTGTCGGCTAAAAGCCATATCAAATAAACACATTGTTTATTTACTTACTCTCATAAGTCAATAAAAAGTGGAATATAAATAAGTTTAAAACAAACGAAGAATCTGGGAATGACCAGCTGATGTAGTGGTTAGAATGCCCGCCTGTCTGTTTGGCAGTCGAGGTTTCGAGTCACACACGGTGCAGTCTACCATCGTTTTGAACTTATCTATATACCACATTTGAACATATATGCCCGCCTAAATTCATTATTATTAACTAATTAATTTTCAAAATTAGGTATGACTTCAATTAAGCACATATCCTCGAAAATATATATGCATATATATATATATATATATAATATATATATATAATATATTATATTTGTAATATAGTATTAACTTACCGGTGGATAAGAACGATCGTTGGAAGCGCACAATAATCCAGAGTTAAGGTGAGAAAAAAACAAATACAAAGTGCTCAATACAATGTAGAGCATAAATTTATTTTAAACAATGGAAAGGAGTAACCTACTCGAGTTTCATCGATTGATTCTTCAGGGTTACTTTAAATTAATCGAGTTTCGATTAATCTTAGTGTTATAAACATTAATCTTAGGTGTTTATAACACCTAAGATTAATCGAAAACTCGATTAATTTCAAAGTAACCCTGAAGAATCAATCGATGAAACTCGAGTAGGTTACTCCTTTCCATTGTTAATATATATATATATATATATATAATCAAGCTATATTTGTTTGTTTTAGCGCGTAAATTGACGCTACTTCTCACAATGAATTCTATGCAATCACACTCTGGTAAAATAATACGGTTCTTTCTTTAGCATAAATAGTTGGTTTTACCATTTTAGTTTCCTAGTTAAGTGAAGAAATGACTCACAACCGATTCCATAGCGCGTACTGTCTGCTGTGTCTACAGAATACGCCAAATGCGCCTCGGCATAAAATAACCCAACAAGGGTTGACATGCCGTAAAATCCAACCAACCAACGATTTCAAAACTTGAAACAATAACAAATTATAACAGAAACAAAAACGAAAGAAATAAACAATCTTTTTTTATGGCAATCAGATTTAATCATTCACTTTCCGGTGTCATCTCGTTCTTTCTTTCGGCAAGATGAGAATTATCTTTTGTAGATTCAAATTCATTGTTTTCAAATGTTTTTTTTTTTTTTTGTGAGAGGAGTGAGGATTTTTGTTTGTTTGTTTGTTTTTGTTGTTTGTTGCGGTTTCTTTTTTTTAAACCTTGTCTTCGTGATTGATGTTAACTTTGTAATGAAATCTATTTTTGGTTATCCCCAGTTATTTTGATAATTCAAGTCTATGGATTAATCTGTCAGAGTCGATTTCTTTTTCTTCATTGTTATAGTCATTTCCTTGCTCTCTCTCTCTCTCTCTCTTCTCTCTCCTCTCTCTCTCTCTCTCTCTCTCTGAGGTCCAATCTCACAGAAGTTAAAGAGACAGTTCTTCCAGGCCGTTGTCGTGTCAGTACTGCTGTATGGCTGCACCACCTGGACCCTAACTAAGCGACTAGAGAATAAACTAGATGGGAGCTGCACAAGAATGCTGCGGATGAACAAGACGTGGAAACAGCACCCTACCAGAAAGCAGTTGTACGGCCACCTACCACATATCACCCAAACCATCCGAGTGAGACGGACAAGACAGGCGGGACACTGCTGGAGAAGCAAGGACGAACTTATAAGCGACGTCCTCCTGTGGAAGCCAGCACATGGACAAGCCAGCGTGGGCTGACCAGCAAAAACGTACGTTGATCAGCTCTGTGCGGATGCGGGATGCTGCATAGAGGACCTCCCGAGA
This sequence comes from Doryteuthis pealeii, assembly GCA_023376005.1. Lineage (NCBI taxonomy): Eukaryota > Metazoa > Mollusca > Cephalopoda > Myopsida > Loliginidae > Doryteuthis > Doryteuthis pealeii. Next base: position 30,348,972 of record CM042178.1, on the reverse strand, counting down.
ATGATGAGCGATAGGGACGGATGGAGAGAGATTGTCATGGATATCCGTGCTGAAAGCGCGACATGATGATGATATATATATATAAAGAAATAACAAAAGACTTAGAGATTTAGCTTTATAGTCTATTTCAGGGAGCTTAGACAAATTGTCTAACTCTCCCGACTCATCAGATGCGAATGATGAATTCTTTATTACTTTAAAGGCATTTGAAAACAGATATAATTATTTTTCTTGGATCTTCATATATGTTTGTATGTATGTATATGTGTATATATGTATGTATGTGTATGTGTGTATATGTATGTATTTGTATATGTTTATGTACGTTTGTGTGTGTATATGTGTGTATGTATATATGTGTATATATATATATATGTATATATCTCTTAGAAATTAAAAATATAATAAAAAAGATTAATTTATATTTCGCTTTAAATTTCAATTTCAATTTATCCTAAAAATCTAAAAACTTTACATTCTTTCTTAACTCTCTTACTTTATATATAACAAAAAATATATAGAGATTTTGAATAATTTTATTAATAAATTTAAAAAATCCTTCCTAATTTCCGTTGCTGTTTATTTTCATATTAGTTGAATAGTTGAATTCGTCTGGTGACGAATTTTGAATATGTCTTTCTTTTTCCTAATCTGTCAAAATATTGGATACATTTAAGAGATACATTTTTTGCTGACCGATTTTTTTGTGACGGAAGTGAAACTACAACATAATATTTTTTTGCAACATCAAGTATTTCATTAGGAATTCATATCACAGGACTATAAAATTTTAAAACATAAAAAAATAAAAAGATAAAAATCTGTTTTCAAATGGCTTTAAAGTAAAAAAGAATTCATCATTCGCATCTGATGAATCGGGAGAGTTAGACAATTTATCTAAGATCCCTGAAATAGACTATAATGCTAAATCTCTAAGTCTTTTGTTATTTCCTTACTTATACTAGCTAATATATGCACCCTCCGTGTGCAAGTATTAATGTCATAAAATATCATATTAAATTAGAAAGTCTAAATAAACTAAATAAGAATGCAGATAAAATGATTTGAAACAGAGAGGGGTATAATCAAAAAATAAAACAGTTGTAGCTTCCTCTTCCACCCCCACCCCGTCTCTCCTGCTAAACTTTTCTAATTTAACTATTCAGTTAAATAAGAAAGTAAAGAATAAAATTACAGTTATTTCTTTTTGTTAATTGGTTTCTTTTAAGATTTATCTACGAAATTTTTGCTCATATTCATTAAGATAAAATCAAATAATTAGAAATCAACAATACCAAGCACATATTTATTAAAATCAAATTCTAAATATCAATATGCAAATTAGCCTTCCTGTTTACACAGTAAACCACTTTTTGTTATAGATATAAATACAATTGCATGTTATTAGTACGTAGATATGACCAGCAGTATTAATAATGAAAAATAATTTTATTAATAATTGAGGCTTAAATAAAAATGATTCATGGAGAATGTGATGTATAATAACTAAATGGATAGTGACTTGAGTAGTGATATAGTTTCGGTTACAGACAAACAAACACATAATTCCATTATAATAAGATATTTGCTCTGTGACTCTAACATTAAGAGCACACATTGAGCTATCAAACTGCGACAGGTTTTTAAAATACTTTTGGATTATATATATATATATATATATATATATATATATATATATACGCAACGCTCTCCTATATAAGTGATGGAGCACTATATGGCGACCTTTACATACATAGAGATGCGTGTATTGAAACAGTTAAAATCCCCTTCGCATTCTTAGGTGACTAAATGTTTTTCATAGTCCAATGCCTTGACGTTAACTTCCTCACTTCCCCCTCTCTCTCTCTCTCTCTCTCTTTCTCTCTCTCTCTCTCTCCCTCCCTCTCCCGTCCTTTACTGCCCTTACCAGTATCCTTTTAATTCATTATAAAAGTTCAAAATTTGACTAATTTTCACAGAGCATAGACGATTGAATCTCGGCTTGAAATCTCGAAACAATTATAAGGTGAATTATTTAATTTTGTTAAATTAATTTTTAAAGCTGTACATTCAGATTAATAATATTGTTTCGTATATTTTATATGCTCGTAATTCCGTGCTAATATTTTGACCATTTGTTCTAACATGATAATATAATATTGCTTAGCAGTCTGTATGACTGACACTGAATCGGTCAGATTTCAATCCCGGTTGTAGACTGCTTACAAATTTAGATTGCTTACAAATGTCTAGCCACACTGATGAGACTTGATAAGTCGAAATACGTGTCCGTGGATGACTATTTATAAATATATCATTAAATTGTCGGGTAAGGGCACCGTGTCGTAGTGGTTAACATGCTGGCCTGTGATATTGTCGTCAACGAATTTGAACTCAAGATTTTTGTTACATTCACTTTTATATTTATAATATATAAAATTTATATATAAAAATTTATAAATTGATGATTATAAAATAATATATTTAATATATATATATATATTATTAATATATATAATATAATATAAATATATAATATATATAATATAATATATATATATAATATATATATATAAATATAATAATATATATTATATAATATTCGTATACAATATATATTAATATAATATTTATGTTTTGAAGTATATTGAATGTATATGTATATTTAATAATATAAATATATGTATATAATATATATATATATATATATATATATATATATATATATATATATCGTTGAATTGAACAGACAATTCCTGTCTGACAAGTCTTTCGTTGATCCTTTCTAATCTTCGGGCCATCCTTCTGGTGTCAGGGTGGTACTGGTATACCAGTCCACCAAATGTTTCGTCACTAACGCTTTCAGCAATACACTTTGCCATCCTCAGGTGGGAAAACGATGGAATAGTTACCTACCGCAAAATTCTAACTGAAAATACACACACACTATATAGAGAAAAAAACAAACAAAAACTTCAAATAATTGAAGCTTTATATATAAAAAAAAAAAAAACCTACCCTAAACAAAATAAACTTTGAAGTAAGTCAACATATCCTAAAATTCTTATAATTTTCCGCCTACATTACTTCCATTATCCCCCCCTTATCACAACCTGTTCCCACCCCTTCCAAAAAAATCACCGCTGCTTTGTTCAAACTACTACCATTCCAAAAAACTCCCACTACCAATTGATATTACCTCCCACTAATTCCTTGCTTCTACTCGTTCTCGTTAAAAACGAGACATGAAAACTATTCCATCGTTTTCCCACCTGAGGATGGCAAAGTGTACTGCCGAAAGCGCTAGTGACGAAACATTTGGTGGACTGGTATACCAGTTCCACCCTGACACCAGAAGGATGGCCCGAAGATTAGAAAGGATCAACGAAAGACTTGTCAGACAGGAATTGTCTGTTCAATTCAACGAAACCTGTATAAAAGAAAAATTGCTGCCTAAATACACTTATAAATATATATATATATATATATATATATATATATATATATATATATATATATATATATAATATTTTCATATTAGGTGAATTCGTCTGGTGACGAATTTGAATATGTCTTTCTTTTTCCTAATCTGTCACACTGAAATACGTGTCTGTGATGACTATTATAAATATATCATTAAGTCGTCGGGTAAGGCACCGTGTCGTAGTGGTTAACGTGCTGCCTGTGACATTGTCGTCAACGAATATGAACTCAAGTTATTATTACATTCACTCCTGGTCAAAATAGACCTGGGAAAATAATAATAATAATGGATTAGGACATCATCTAACAACCCTGTATGCAAATTTGGAGATTCTCAAATTTTCTGATATGGTCCATTGTGAAAATATTTGTTCTTACATAAACTATTCCACAAATAAAATGCCTGTTTCTGTTCAGAATGCTTTTGCAGTGACTTCACCCATGCTCATGTCACTCGTGCTGACCAATCTGGTTTGCTTAATTTCCCTATCATCAACACTGTTAGTTTTGGGCATAATTCGATTCGTTTTAATGCAATTAATTCTTTGAATACTGTTCAGTCGTTATTTTTTTGATAAAGAAAAGATGAAGCTTGTTTCAGTTAATTATTTTGTCCTTAAAACACTTTTGAAAAATCATTTTATTGCCTCTTATAAACAACAGATTTGCATTTAGATTCTCACACGGCTAATTTGTCTCATGAATATATGTATATGTTTACGTTGGTGTTTCAATTGTTTCCTGTGAGCGTCCAAGGGTGGTCATGTCCATGGGATTAGATTCACGCTATTAGGCATGGCCTCCCTTCAATAGTAGTTTAAACCAATAAAGTTTCTCTTTACTTATATTTTTCTTAATAATTTACTACTATTTATCAATGCACTTCGAAGTGCCGAAAGTTACTCCGGGACATAACTTTGATGGAACTAATTCCAGAATCCCACCCACAATATCAAAAACCTTGGCCGAAAACTTGAAAATCACAATTAACAATTAATAAACAAGAGCAGTGTCTTTCGTTCTAATTCAACATGCATACCAATGAAAACGAATGCTGCCCAAATACACACAACACTACACACACACACACACACCACACAACACATATATATTAATACATATATATGAGGAACGGGGGTTGGAATATCGACAGAATGAGGTAAAATTAAGATGAAAGAAAAAATGGTGTGTATATTTCGCTGGAGTTGTGGAACCGGCTTCTTCAGCTTATTGAATATATTAGGATCATACAAATGTTTTATAGACACTATAAAACAATCAATCTTTCACCATCACCACAAACTGCCCCACATTACCCATTACCCCCTTTAAACACTTGTAATGAATCCTCAGTAATTTTCAATAAAAGCTTAACAGAAGCCTGAAGTTCCCCATCCAGCGAATCCCAGCACTGCAGCCACCCAACACAATAAACCTATACTACACATTTTCGTCAGAGCTTGATGATTATCATTCCATTACTATTTCTACATCTATTATATATATATGCTGATGTCTCTGAATGGACTTTTAATGCAGATTCACCGTATGGCGTCTAGCCTTAACCCTCGCGTTTGTTTACAAGCTTGAGGACTCTAGTGATTTCAATTTTACTTAGAAATGTATGCGATTAAAATATCTCCTATACTTTGACAGCTGCCTCCGGGCCGTACGGGTTACAAGCTTGAGCGAACGAAAGTCATTCAGGTCTCGAACCCGGCCTAGAGGTAGCTGTTATACGGCTATAGCACACACTGATGACAAGGTGAAACTTGAAACCGTGTCTGTGGATTACTTACTACATTATATCACAGTATATTTATGTGTCATGGTGTCTGTGTGTGTTGTTTGTGGTGTGAAAGATGAGGATTAAGCCACGCGAAGATGTCAACGGTAACGTAAAATCGAGAAAGCATTCAACAAAGACCGAGAAAAAAGCCTTCAATGGACTGATTTTATTCCACTTTGTTCCTTTGTTCGCAATAAAATCAGATCGCGGCCCGCTTTCAACAAAAAAAACGCTGAACAAATTACAGTTACACAACAAATAAATATTTTTATAAGGATCTTAACTCCTGTCATTACAAAAACATCATCAATTCTTCCACCCCATAATCTATCCAATAAAGGTTAATAAACGGCTTTTAGCGTCGAATAACATAAATCATTATTTTTGGACACTTCCGTTTTCTTCAATTCTTAATAATATATATATACATATACTATAAAAATAGTATATATATATATAATCCAAAGTCCAGAGAAGAATCTTCCTTACGACATAGGTTTTATTCTTTAAACCAACTTGTCGCAGTTTTGAGAGCTCATGTGTGCTCTTATTTTCTAAGTCACGGAGCAATTATAATTAAGAAGAATAACAAAGACTAGAGACCTGGCATTATAGACTATTTCAGGGAGCCTATTTCAAGCCTATTTCAAAGCTCAACTGAATAGTCTATACATGCCGAGATCTCTAAGTCTTTGTATTTCTTTAAAATATTAAGGATGAACTTCAATAGTCTAAACTCTTGGATGATAATGACTTTTGTCAAATATATATATAATATATCATATATATAATATATATATATATAAAGGCATGCCTACAAATCAGAAAAACAACACTGCTCACGCCTGACTTACGAAACATTCTTTCACGCTCAAGAATTGCAGAAGACATGGAACAAACTGCCTGCGTCTGTGTGCACAAAGCCTGAATCTTTCAAAGCCTCATGCTTCTTTAGTCCGTCCGACACTTACCTGATGCACTCCCATACATATGCACACACGCGCCACACTGCAATACTACGTAGACTGTTTCATGTCCGCACTAATACATATCTCTGATAACTATGCATGTGCATGAATGGCTGCACAGTTAGTATTAGAACGTAGAGAATAGTAATACTGATAGGTAGTAAGAAAACATATGATAGTGTGTGCTGTGTGTATAATTCGGACATGGATCTAGGATCACCCACGATGGGTGTGTGTGTTCAAGTAGATCACGTGTGTATATATATGTATAGATAAGTAACATATGTGCCTAGTATATATACGTGTGTGTAGTATGCAAATATATATGTATGGTACACTAGGTGAGTTTGTTGTGGAGTTCAATTGTTGGTCCACCCATTAAACTTAAGAGAGTCAAGAAGGATGATAATCTTCTCTTAGGAGACCAAGAGACTGGAGTATTGACAATCTTTGAGGGTCAACTATAGATTAACCGATAATAAAATGTGATCCCATATCAAACCAAAGGATTGGAATCTCGGTGAGAAATCCAGGGAATGAGAGTGAGATGAAAGATCTGAAGTTCTGGGAGATTTTGATGAAAGTTGTTATTAGTTATCTGGAGCGAAGAAGCAGTGGTTTTGGACACCAGAGCAGGACAGTGGGTTGCCACTAGAAGCCAGCTTAGCAGAGCCCCCAAAGGAACAGGACCCGCCTCTCGACAAAGACATGGAGATAAATAGAAGCTGATGGGAGTGACTGGTGTAAAGCAATGGCAAGTTAACTATACCTCATCTCGATATTTCTGAAGTCACTGAAATTGTCTTTGTCTTCGTCTCGCTGTATGTTGTTGTTTTTTCTTATTCGTAGATGTCAACCCAATGTTGTGTCTGGAGATCCAGTGTCATAGAAGAAGAAAAAAACAACACAACAGCGAGTAACGAAGACAAGACAACTTTCAGCGCGTGAACTTTCAGAAATAGTCAGAGATGAGTATATAACTTGCATTGCTTCATACACCAGTCACTATTCAGTCTTCTAATTATCTCCATGTTCCTGTCGAGAGGCGGGGTCCCCCCCTGTTCCTTTGGACCTCTGCTAGTGGTTCTGTGGGCAAACCCAACTGTCCTCTCTGGTGTCCAAAACCAACTGCCTTTCTTCAGCCTCAGAAAACAACTACCCCTAACACTTTCAAAAAATCCCCAGAATCCCAGATCTCATCTCACTCTCATTCCCTGGGAGAATTCTCACGGAGATTTCCCAAATCCTTTGTGTTGATATGACAGCGGTCACATATTATCCAGGGTCTAAAACTATAGTGACCCTCAAAGTTGTCAACCCAGCTCTGTCTCTAAGAAGAGATTATCATCTTCTTGATCTTCCTTAAGTTTTAAAATGGGACCCCTCAACTTGACACCCACAAACATACACCTAGTTTCACATAGCAATATATATGCATACACACACACACGTATAGTATACATACGACATAAATGCATCCTATCCTATACATATCCATCCCCTTTGATCTACCGCTGCACTTGAACACACAGCACCCATCCCGTGACGGTGATCCAATCCATTCCCAATTTACACGACACACACACACTATCTTATATGTGGGTTATTCCTTACTATAATTCATACTACAGTCTCACGTACTCTCATATAAACTAACTGTGCAGCCACATAATTGCTATGCACAGCATAGATTATAACAGCAAATAATGTATTTAGTGTCAAGGAACGATGACGTCGTACAAAGTCATTTAGTATACCTGTAGGGTGGCCGCACGAATACAACAAACACACAGACGATAGAGACCTTGCTAGTATTTGGTGAACACGACAGCCAGAAGAGCAGTTGCAAATCAGCGGGAACTAAGATGTCGCGCCGCACTACAAGGAAGCACCTGGAGGATCTTGAAAGGATCAGATTGCTTGGTGACGCTACCAACAGGCCGCAGGCAGTTGTTCCATGTCTCTGCAATGCTACCACGAGCAGTGAAAATGAATCCGTACACACATCACGTCGAGCCATAGTTGGTTTCTGACCTATGTCAGGCATTAGCACCCATTATATAACTATAATATACTCATTACCTATATATCTATATACATAATATGTACATATAATCATTACTAACCAAATATAATAATGATAGCATACCTTGAATTATACTTTATATATTTAAAGAAATGACACAAAAGCTTCAGAGATCCTGCTATTATAGACATTTCAGGGAGCTTCGATATATGCTAGATAGCTTGAAAATAGGCTCCCTGAAAAATGCTATAATGCAAGATCTCAAGTCTCTTTTATTTCTTACTTATAAAATGCTCGTTGACTCTAAAATAATAGAGCAACATTGAGCCTATCAAACTGCGACAAGTTGTTTTAAAAAAAACCTATCGTAAGGAAGATTTCTTCCTGGACTGATTATAATATATATATAAAAAAAATATATATAATATATATATAATATATATATGATAAAAAGAAAACGAAAAAACGAGATGTTCCAAAAATAAGATGAATTATTTATCGACGCTTAAAGTTTCAGCTTATTTAAACCTTTATCAGGATAGTGATATGCGGATATGAAGAATTGACAGGATGTTTTGTAGATGGACAGAGTTAGAAAAAATCTTTATAAAATATTTTGGTGTCGTAACTGATTTGTCAGCGTTATATTTTTTGAAAGACGCCGCGCATCTATTTCTATGAGAACAAAGGGAAACAAGTGGAAAATAATCAGATCCATTAAAGCTTTTTGTCTTGATTGAATCACTTTCTTCGATTTTACGTTACCCACGGTTCTGACATCTTCGCGTGATCTGTTACTCACTTTCCAACACACACACACACCACACCACACACACCACACAATATATATATATATATATAATAATAAGTAATCCACAGACACGTGTATCATCAGTTTCACCTTTCATCATTGGTGGCATACGTAACAGCTACTGCTGGCCGGGTCGAGACCCGAATGACTTTGTTGCCCAACCTTTAACCCGTACGGCCAGAGGCAGCTGTCAAATATAGGAGAATATTTAATCGCTACATTTCTAAGTAGAATGAAATCACTAGAGTCTACAAACGTTTTGTAAAACAAACGCGCAGGGTTAGCTAGACGCACCGGTGAATCTGCATTAAGTCCCTATTGAAGAACTCAACAATTATATTAATATATGTAAAATATATGGAATGAAAGAACAAAGCTCAGACAAAAATGGTAGTATTTTCGCTGGAGTGGGGAACTCGGCTTCTTAAGCTTTATTAAATTACTAGATCAATACAGTTTATAGAAGGGCGAAATGGGTAAGTGGCAGTTGTGTGAGTAGGAAAGATCTTGCATTTGTTATTAGTGTCTATAAGAACATTTGTATGATCCTAATAATTCAATAAAAGCTGAAGAAGCCCGTGTCCAACCTCCAGCGAAATATACTTACATTTTTGTTCTTTCATTCCTTATATTACTCATCTGTCCGATTATTCCAACCCCCTTTTCTATATATATAATTATATTATAAGTTGATTTTTCATACTTGTTGTATTTAAGCAATAGCATATCTCTTCATTACATGTTGATTAAACAAAGACCTCTGTTTCAATTTATTTGTGATTTTTTCAAGTTTTCTGGCAATTTTATATTTGGGGGAATTCGTGTTAGTCACCAAAAGTTCAGTCCCGAGTACTTCTGGCACTTCGAAGTGCCATCATCAGGGTGACGTGTTCCAGTTTTTCAAATTATATTAATGAAGGAGGCTGGAAGATGGAAAATGATGGGAAAGGTGCTATAACATTTTAAATGTTGTACTGCATTGGAAATTAATTTTGTTTAAGGATGGTTTGTTATTGTTTTGTATATTCTAGTATTTGGAGTTTTTATTTTTTTTCTTTGAGCAGAATGTGTGTATTCCGTAGGATATTTTGTAATTAGAGTTGGGGCATGTGAATGTAATTTAGGTTGTGACATGGAGTTATTATTCATGTATAAATGGAGAGTAGACGACCGTGACAATTCGAAGTGCCGAAAGACAGTGACATGACTTTGTGGACTATCCAATGAATTCCACCCAAATATTAAAAAGTGTCCAGAAACTTGAAATAAATCTCAAATTAATAATTGTTACAGGAGATGTGTCTTTTCTGTTTTAAATCAACAACACACACACACACACACACCACACAACACACATATATATATATATATATATATATATATATGAGACTCTACGTCGTCGACGTATGAGTATTCATACAAGAACATCCCACACAGTGATTGTTTATAGTGGTTGAATGCTTGGTGCAATTCCACACTTTTTTGACCACAGTCGATAAAAGAATTTGGTGCATCAAGGGTTGCCACAAACCACAATCAACGACGACCTTCAGGAATTTTTGAATATAAGAGCTTATCCCCTCCTAGACTGGTTAACCTACCCACGTTGAAGGGGCCCAGGTGTCTACTATTTAACCCATAGCTGGAGGGAATTTTTGAATTCAAAGTTTCCTCTCCTAGACTGGTTACTTACCCAAGGCTGAAGGCCCCAGTGCTGACCTACTATTTAACCATAGCTGGAGGGAATTTTTGAATTCAGAGTTTTCCCTCTCCTGAACTGGTTACCTTACCCAAGATGAAGGCCCAGTCTGACTACTATTTACCTACTGGAGGGAATTGAATCGAGTTTTCCCTCTCTAGACTGGTTACTTACCCAAGGTTGAAGGGCCAGTTGCCCTACTATTTAACCATGGAAGAAATATATGGATTCATACCTTTCCCAAGGGTATTAGCGGCTATGTGAAATGCTAACAGCTTCGTCTAGGAATTAAACTCGAATTGACGATATATATATATAGTAATTTGTAATTTGCTTGAAGCATTGTTAAGTATTGTTTATATATTAATGATTTGAAGCAATTACATGCATATAAAAATAAAACAAAAAGATGTTTTCTTTTGTCTTATCGATTTCAAAGTAAAACTTTATCTTCAGAGACAGTTTTCAGAAAATGGGCGCGCTTCTTTTTTGTGTGTCGTATATATTTTTATTTTTATTTTATATTTATTAAATATATTTTATTTATTTTTTATAATATATTATATATATATATTAATATTAATATATATTTTATTATTATTATATTATATTAAATATATTTTTATTATATATTATATATTTATCATAAAATATATATTTTATTTTTATATTTAAAAAAAAAGTATATCGACACAAAAAAGAGAAGCGCACCCATTTCTGAAAAACTGTTTTGAAGATAAAGTATTACTTTGAAATCGATTAAGACAAAAACACATATTTTTGTTTTATTTTTATTGCATTGTAATTGCCTTTCAAATCATTTCAATATATATAATACATATTATATCTGTTTATAATGGGATTGTGTGCTATCTGTCAGTAGCCGAACTCTATTAACTACTCAAGTCACAATTTCTTCACTTATTTACGTTCACATTCTCCAAGATTTTATTCTATTCAAACTCAATCATTAATAAAATTGTTTTACATTCTATAATACGTTGACCATCATCCATACTAACAAATAACATTGTATTTAAATATACAACAAAAATTAGAGTTTACAATGTGGGCGGTAGGTAATTTGCCATATTGATATAAAAAGATTGATTTTTATAACCATCATGTACTTGGTTCATTTGATTACTTTAATTGATTTTGGTTTTATCTTAATGATATTATGCAAATACCTCGAGGAAAATCTTAAAGAAATTCATTAACAAGAAAGAAAAGTAACAGTAATTTTATTTTACTGCCTTATTTTTAATCTAATATATAAATTAGGAAAAATTTCGCAATGAAAGACGGGTGAAAGAAGTATTTCAGTTGTTCTATTTTTCGATTATACCCCCCACCCTGTTTAATCTTTTTATCTGCATTCTTAATTTAGTTTATTTAGCCTTTCTAATTTGATAAATATTACATTAAAACTTAATTACTTGCACCCGGCGGAGGGTGCATATATTTCTAGATGAATAAAGAAAACAAGACTGAAAGATAGATAGAACCACGTTATAACTATGAAAATAAAAGCAAGAGAAAGAGATCGACTCCGAAGAGATAGTCCATTGACTTGAATAATCAAAATAACTGACTATTATTATTGAGACGAATAGTTGATATGGTTTGGGAGTTGAAGGATCCTTCTGATAAAAGAAAAAATAACGATAAGTTTTGCCACATCGAATTTCAGTAAATTTTTCATGAATAGCTTTTATACTTGTGAGAGAAATAGGTGGGTTTAATATTTTTTGTTTATTCCAAATTTGGTATGCTTATCCTTATTTCTGTCTGTCATACTAATTGTATGTCATATCGAAAGAGTACCCCCTCTCTTCTGTCTCTCTCCACAAATCACACACACACACACACACACATCACACAACACACATACACACACACACACACACACATATATATAATATATATATTAAGTGTGTGATGTGTGGTGTGTGTGGTTGTGTTCGTTGTGTGTGTGTGAGTGGACAAACAATGTGTTTTGAATTGACGATAAGCGACAATTTTCGGAGTTATGTTCTTTAATTAAAGTCATATCCTAATTTGTTAATTAATTAATTTAATTAAACGAATTAGGCGTGCATATCGGTTTAAATGTTAAACGCGTAAACAAATCGAGAAAAAGTCAATCTCTGTATGTACATTTCAGCCTATTAGGTCTAATCAGCAGGAGCAATAGACAGGGCAGTGGTTAGTGCGTGATTTGAACCCTACTGTCAGGCTGACAGGCGGACACTTCTACCCATTACACCAGCTGGCTTCCCAGATTTTCTCCGTTTTTATTTTAAACTATGTGTATATGGCACTTTTGTGGGTGACTTTATAGCACGACAGTATGAAGTGAACACCAATGTGTTTGAAATAGTGATAGTGTGTGTGTGTGTGTGTGGGGTGTGTATGTTGTGTGTGTGTAAGTTGAAAATGGAAGCGAAAGATAACTTAACGATCATAACGAAGCAAGTATAAAAGAAAAACAAAACAAAAAACAAAAAAACATAAACAAAACAAAGTAAACAACAAAAATAAACAATCAAAAATTATCTCGAAACTTGGTGCATGAAAAGTATTAATTACATAATAGAGTTGATCTTGAATAAAGTGTAATGTCAATAGAGGTACACCACACAAAACAAAGCTACAGAACTGGAACCTCACCACCAGATCCAGTTTAATATCATGCCTAGGACACTAACAGCCTTGTCGGTCGGGGCTGTAGAATACACTACTTGCACATCTGAAGTAGTGGTAAGGACCTGCGCCAATGAGTCACTTGGTGGTGACCCGGATGGAACCCTGGTGGCTGAACAATCCATGATGTGCAGCTCTACTCTTTAGCCCTTTCTTTTGGTCAGTTGGAAGGTCCCCTCCGATCAATCAGCCCATTACATCAAACCCTAGCACCTATATGATTGCTTATATGGCATTACCCCCCCCAACACTTTTTAGCATATATGTGCTAGAAAGCGTGGGTATGAAGTTAAACTGTCTCTGGTGGTGAGGTTCCAATTTGGAGCTCTGTGGAGTTATGGAGTAAGAAAAGAGAATAAGAAGACATTAAGNTGTTATATGAGATGGAGTGGCTCACCTCCCAATGAGGAATCAACTACACGGTTTCAGTAATAATGGATCCGCGGGACTAACTTAAAAAAATCCCCTTTTTACCCTGGCGATGCCGGGTAGCCGCTGCTAGTACATAAATAAAGGGCAGCTGTGTGTACATGTATGTCTCGAGGAAACTTCGAAAATAAAACAATCAACGACAAAGTAAATATATTATACACATTGAATATCGCAGGGCTTGGTTTTGAGTCAAGATAATAAAGAATTGGTTATTATTGGTGAAAATGATTAAAAATATATCATAAATATCTTATAATTTTTGTAGGCACCTTTCCGTCCACTAAGGACGATGGCGTAGTGTCCAAAGAAATTATCTGCGCAAGTGACTCTGCTGGCCAATTTCTGAGTGACAGTCTTTGGTGTACTGAATGCACGCAAACTGTTTCAGGTGCTGCTGTTTTTTCTCCCTCTTTCTGGTTCTTTTTGCTGTCGAGGCTAGTCTCCTCTCTGCTGCGCCCCTCTTCGAGTCTTGCTTAACGTTAAGGCGCCAGACAGCTCTATTTGTTGCATCTACCTCCCACGTGTTTGTGTCAATATGGCATATCCCTATGTCTCTCCTGCAGACATCTTTATATCGTAGGCGTGGTTTACCTTCCGATCGGGAGCCTTTTACTAATTCGCCGTTATTGTTATCATTATTTACTCCTTTTGAGTTTTCACATCAGTGTTAGCTGATGGTCTTTCACTCGAGTCTGAGTGACAGCAAGTCTCCTCAGGTCTCCAGGACTCTTCTGAGTATTCTGGCAGATTGCAGCAGTGCAGTGTTCTGAATGGTTTCAATCCTTCTCTGATATCCAAACTTTCCAACCCTTTTCTAATCCTTTTGGGACTGTTCCAAGTGCACCAACTACAATTGGTATCACTTTCACTTTCAGATTCCATAACCTTTTTCAGTTCTCTGGCAAGGTCCAGATATTTGTCAATTTTTTCATTTTCCTTTAACTTCACCCTGTGATCTGCTGGCACTGCAAAATCCACCAGTTGACAAGTTCTTTCTTTTTTGTTAATCAACACTAGGTCTGGCCTTCTTGCTGGGATAAGGTGATCCGTTTTTATTTCAAAGTCCCAGAGAATTTTGTGCGTTTCGATCTCAAGAACAGATTCTGGTTTATGCATATACCATTTTGTTATGTGGTCAAAATTTAATTTCTTGCATAATTCCCAGTGGATCACCTTCCCAACCCAGTCGTGTCTAGTTTTGTATTCTCGTTGTGCTAGTTTGCTACCATTTTGAATATTATTATTATTTTATAAATTGTTAATGTAATTTTAGAACATTGGTGCTATTATCAAAGTTTATTTTGTTTAGTTTTGGATTTTGTATCTAATATGCAGTGCTTCTAAGATTTTTAGTCGTTGTTTACATGTTTGTGTTTCTATAATGGTGGTGTTTAAATCCTTATTTACTCTGATGAGGTCGAATTTTCTTTGTGTGCGGAACATTTCTGCATTTTTTCTATTATTATTATTTCATTTCATTTGGTTATTTAAAAATAATAATAGTTTGAATAATGTACACATGGATAAACTCATGATTGTAACACGTGTAAGTAAAATTGATTAAAATATCCTTTATTATCCATTCTATACTTTCTTTACTTTATTTATTTTTTCAACAAACCGTCGGATTCACTTCCAGTTTCATTTTACACACACACACACACACACACACACACACACACACACACACATATATTATATATATATTATATATATATATATATATATATATATATATATAAGGGAAAATAGAAAAAGATAACGATGGATGTCAAGCGTTACAGAAACGTCACCGCTGCGTATTATTATCGTTTGACTAATTTCGCCTTCCTTTGGGCCCAAACCTGAAAAAGACGTAGGCAGTTGTCGACAAACGTTATGAATGTAAAAAAAAAAAACAGAAAAGAAAAAAGATAGATTGAAACTTTGACAAAACTTTTCTGGGGGCAAATTATTCAGTAAATACAAACAAAAAAAAGGCAAAGAGGTTTTCTTGCCAAAGTGACAACATTGTGGCCCTCAGCTCGGATCGGAGATAAATCTTTTTTAATTAAGCGTACATTCAAGGACACCAGTGTGCAAATTACGGGAAACCTATGTCGGTTTGGGCATGTATGAAAAGAACATTTTGAATTATCTTATATAAATTGCGATTTCCCATGTATCTGTCTTTCAAAAATGACAGGACTTTTTTTTTTAATTGATAAACTTTGGAACGCAGGCGTTTTGTGTATATCTATCTATCTATCTATCTATCTCTCCTTCTCAATCCCCTTCTCTCTCTCTCTCTCTCTCTCTCTATATATATATATATATATATATATATATATATATATATATATATATATATATATATATATTTAAAGAAATGACAAAAGACTTAGAGATCCTGCATTATAGACTATTTCAGGGAGCTTTGAAATAGGCTTGAAATAGGCTCCCTGAAATAGTCTATAATGCAAGATCTCTAAGTCTTTTGTTATTTCTTTACTTATAAATTTGCTCCGTGACTCTAAAAATAAGAGCACACATTGAGCTCTCAAACTGCGACAAGTTGTTTTAAAAAAACCTATGTCGTAAGGAAGATTTCTTCTCTGGACTTTTGGATTATATATTATATATATATAATATATATATATATATATATATATATATTAAGAAATTTGAAAAAACGAAGTGTTCCAAAAATAAGATGAATTTATTTATCGACGCTTAAAAGTTTCAGTTTATTTAAACCTTTATCAGGATAGATTATGGGGTGAAGAAATTGATGGATGTTTTGTAGATGACAGGAGTTAGAAAAATCTTTATAAAATATTTTTTGTTGTGTAACTGTATTTGTTCAGCGTTATATTTTTTGAAAGACGAGCCGCGATCTGATTTTATGCGAACAAAGGGAACAAAGTGG
Source organism: Doryteuthis pealeii (assembly GCA_023376005.1). Classification (NCBI taxonomy): domain Eukaryota; kingdom Metazoa; phylum Mollusca; class Cephalopoda; order Myopsida; family Loliginidae; genus Doryteuthis; species Doryteuthis pealeii. The sequence goes on along the minus strand of CM042178.1, from coordinate 30,332,150 downwards.
AAATAAAATCAGTCCATTAAAGCTTTTTCTCGTCTTTTGTTGAATGCATTTCTTCGATTTACGTTACGCGTCTTGACATCTTCGCGTGGCTTTACTCACTTTCACACACACACACACACACACACACACACACACACATATATATATATATATATAATTAATAAGTAATCCACAGACACGTGTTTCATGGTTTCACCTTTCATCAGTGTGGCTATACCGTAACAGCTACCTCTGGCCGGGTTCGAGACCCGAATGAACTTTCGTTCGCCAAACCTTTAACCCGTACGGCCAGAGGCAGCTGTCAAATATAGGAGAATATTTAATCGCTACATTTCTAAGTAGAAATGAAATTCACTAGAGTCCTCAAACGTTTGTAAACAAACGCGAGGGTTAGCTAGACGCCATAACGGTGAATCTGCAATTAAGTCCCTATTCAGAGAACTCAACATATATATATATATATGTAAAATATATGGAATGAAAGAACAAAGCTCAGACAAAAATGTGTAGTATATTTCGCTGGAGTGGGGAACTCGGCTTCTTAAGCTTTTATTAAATTACTAGGATCATACAAGTGTTTTATAGAAGGGGTAAATGGGTAAGTGGGGCAGTTTTGTGGTGAGGGAAAGATTTGATTTGTTATATAGTGTCTATAAAACATTTGTATGATCCTAATAATTCAATAAAAGCTGAAGAAGCCGAGTTCCATTCTCCAGCGAAATATACTACACATTTTTGTTCTTTCATTCCTTATATTTTACCTCATTCTGTCGGATTCATTCCAACCCCCTTTCCCTCATATATATATATATATATATATTATATATATATATATATATATATAATATATATTATATATATATATGTTGAATTAAACAAAAGACATATCTCCTGTTTAACAATTTTATTTGTGATTTTTTCAAGTTTTCTGGGCAACTTTTTAATATTTGGGGGAATTCGTGTATCAGTCCACCAAAGTTCAGGTCCCGAGTACTTTCGGCACTTCGAAGTGCCATCATCAGGGGTGACGTGTTCCAGTTTTTCAAATTATATTAATGAAGGAGGCTGGAAGGAGGAGAATTGATGGGAAAGGTGCTATAAGCATTTTAAAAGGTGTGTACTGCATTGGAAATTAATTTTGTTTAAGGATGGTTTGTATTGTTTTATGTATAAAGCTTCAAGTATTTGGAGTTTTTGTTTATTTTTTTCTTTGTGCAGAATGTGTGTATTTTCCGTTAGGATATTTTGGTAATTAGAGTGGAGGCATGAATGTAATTTTAGGTATTGTGACATGGAGTTATTATCTGTTAAATGGAGAGTTAGACGCCGTGACAATGTCGAAGTGCCGAAAGTACTCGTGTCATGGACTTTGGTGGACTAATCCATGAATTCCACCCAAATATTAAAAAGTTGTCCAGAAAACTTGAAAAAATCACAAATACAATTGTTAAACAGGAGATGTGTCTTTTGTTTAAATCAACACACACAACACACACACATACACACACACACACACACACACACATATATATATATATATATATATATATATGATGGACTCTCCCGTCGATCGACGTATGAGTATTCATACAATGAACATCCACACAGTGATTTGTTTATAGTGGTGAAGGCTTGTGTTGGACAATCCACACTTTTTGGCACAGTCGATAGGAAGAATTGGTGCATCAAGGGTTGCCACAAACCCAATCAACGACCGACCTTAGGAGTTTTGAATTCAGACTGGTTACCTACCCAACGCTGAAGGGCCTAGGTGGTCCTACTATTTAACCCATAGCTGGAGGGAATTTTGAATTCAGAGTTATCCCTCTTCTAGACTGGTTACCTACCCAAGACTGAAGGGCCCAGGCTGACCTACTATTTAACCCATAGCTGGAGGGAATTTTGAATTCAGAGTTTTACCTCTCCTAGACTGGTTACTTACCCATGACTGAATGGCCCAGTATGCCCTACTATTTAATCCATAGCTGGAGGGAGAATATATGGATTCATACCTTTCCCAAGGGTATTAGCGCTATGTGAAATGCTAACAGCTTCGTCTAGGAATTAAACTCGAATTGACGATATATATATATAGTAATTGGTAATTTGCTTGAAGCATTGTTAAGTATGTTGTTATATATTAATGATTTGAAGGCAATTACAATGCATATAAAAAATAAAAACAAAAAGATGTTTGTTTTTTTGTCTTATCGATTTCAAAGTAAAACTTTATCTTCAGAGATAGTTTGCAGAAATGGGCGAGCTTCTTTTTTGTGTGTCGTTATATATTTTTATTTTTTATTTTTATATTTATATAAATATATATTTTATTATATATATTATATTATATATATTAATATTACATATATATTATTATTATATATATATTATTATTAAATATATATTTTATTATATATATTATATATATTATCATAAAATATATATTTTATTTTTATATTTAAAAAAAAGTATATCGACACAAAAAAGAGAAGCGCACCCATTTCTGAAAACTGTTTTTGAAGATAAAGGTTTACTTTGAAATCGATAAGACAAAAACACATCTTTTTGTTTTTATTTTTATATGCATTGTAATTGCCTTCAAATCATTAATATATATAATACATATATATATCTTGTTATAATGGAGATTGTGTGCTTATCTGTCAGTAGCCGAAACTCTATTACTACTCAAGTCACAATTTCTTCAGTTATTTACGTCACATTCTCCAAGATTTTATTCTATTCAAATCTCAATCATTAATAAAATTGTTTTACATTATAAATACCGTTGACCATATCTCCATACTAACAACATGCAATTGTATTTAAATATACAACAAAAATAGCAGTTTACAGTGTGGGCTGGTAGGTTAATTTGCATATTGATATAAAAAGATTGATTTTAATAAATATGTACTTGGTATTATTGATTTTTAATTGTTTGGTTTTATCTTAATGAATATTAGCAAATACCTCGAGGATAAATCTTAAAAGAAATTCATTAACAAGAAGAAATAACAGTAATTTTATTCTTTACTGCCTATTTTAACTAAATAGATAAATTAGGAAAATCTAGCAATGAAAGACGGGAGTGAAAGAAGAGTAATTTCAGTTGTTCTATTTTTCGATTATACCCCCCCCCTGTTTTAAATCTTTTTATCTGCATTCTTATTTAGTTTATTTAGCCTTTCTAATTTGATAAATTTTATTACATTAAAACTTAATTACTTGCACCCGGCGGAGGGTGCATATATTTGCTAGTATGAATAAAGAAAACAAGACTGAAAAGATAGATAGAACCACGTTATAACTATGAAAATAAAGCAAGAGAAAGAGATCGACTCGAAGAGATTAGTCCATTGACTTGAATAATCAAAATAACTGACTATTATTATTGAGACGAATAGTTGATATGGTTTGGGAGTTGAAGGATCCTTCTGATAAAAGAAAAAATACGATAAGTTTTTGCACATCGAATTTCAGTAAATTTTAATGGAATAGCTTTTAACTTGTGAGAGCAGAAATAGGTGGTTTAATATTTTTTGTTAATTCAAATTTGTATGCTTATCCTTATTTCTGTCTGTCATACTAATTGTATGTCATATCGAAGAGTACCTCCCTCTCTCTGTCTCTCTCCACAAACACACACACACACACACACACACACACACACACACACACATATATATATATATATATATGTGTGTGTGTGTGTGTGTGTGTGTGAAGTGGACGAACAATGTGTTTGAATTGACGATAGCCGACAATTTTTTGGGAGATTATGTGCTTAATTAAAGTCATACCTAATTTGTTAATTAATTAATTATAATTAAACGAATTAGGCGTGCATATCGGTTTAAATGTAAAGCGTAAACAAATCGAGAAAAAGTCAATCTCTGTATGTACATTTCAGCCTATTAGGTCTAATCAGCAGAGCAATAGACAGGGCAGTGCTTAGTGCGTGATTTGAACCCTACCTGTCAGGCTGACAGGCGGACACTCTAACCATTACACCAGCTGGCTTCCCCAGAATTTCTCGTTTTTATTTTAAACTGATGTGTATATGGCACTTTTTGGGTGACTTATAGCACGACAGTATGAAGTGAACACACAATGTGTTTGAAATAGTGATAGTGTGTGTGTGTGTGTGTGTGTGTGTGTGTAAGTTGAAAATGGAAGCGAAAATAAACTTAACATCAATTACGAAAGACAAGTATAAAAGAAAAACAAAACAAAAAACAAAAACAAAAACAAAACAAATAAACAACAAAAATAAACAATCAAAAATATTCGAAACTTGGTGCATGAAAAGTATTAATTACATAATAGAGTTGATCTTGAATAAAAGTGTAATGTCAATAGAGGTACACCACACATAACAAAGCTACAGAACTGGAACCTCACCACCAGATCCAGTTTAATATCATGCCTAGGACACTAACAGCCTTGTCGGTCGGGGCTGTAGAATACACTACTTGCACATCTGAAGAGTGGTAAGGACCTGCGCCAATGAGTCCACTTGGTGGTGACCCGTGATGGAACCCTGGTGGCTGAACAATCCATGATGTGCAGCTCTACTCTTTAGCCCTTTCTTTCTGGTCAGTTGGAAGGTCCCCTCCGATCAATCAGCCCATTACATCAAACCCTAGCACCTATATGATTGCTTATATGGCATACCCCCCCAACACTTTTTAGCATATATGTGCTAGAAAGCGTGGGTATGAAGTTAAACTGTCTCTGGTGGTGAGGTTCCAATTTTGGAGCTCTGTGGAGTATGGAGTAAGAAGAAGAATAAGAAGAATAAGAAATAGTAGTACAAATTATTAAAAAAAATATAAGTAAAAGAAAAACTTTATTGGTTTAAACTACTATTGAAGGGAGGCCATGCCTAATAGCGTGAAGCTAATCCCATGGACATGACCACCCTTGGACGCTCACAGGAAACAATACATGAAACACACAACGTAAACATATACATATATATCATGAGACAAATTAGCCGTGTGAGAATCTAAATGCAAATCTGTTGTTTATAAGAGGCAATAAAATGATTTTTCAAAAGTGTTTTAAGGACAAAATAATTAACTGAAACAAGCTTCATCTTTTCTTTATCAAAAAATAACGACTGAACAGTATTCCAAGAATTAATTGCATTAAAACGAATCGAATTATGCCCAAAACTAACAGTGTTGATGATGGGGAAATTAAGCAAACCAGATTGGTCAGCACGAGTGACATGAGCATGGGTGAAGTCAACTGCAAAAGCATTCTGAACAGAAACAGGCATTTTATTGTGGAATAGTTTATGTAAGAACAAAATATTTTCACAATGGACCATATCAGAAAATTTGAGAATCTCCAAATTTGCATACGGGTTGTTAGATGATGTCCTAATCCATTATTATTATTATTATTCCCAGGTCTATTTTGACCAGGAGTGAATGTAATAAAACTTGAGTTCATATTCGTTGACGACAATGTCACTGACCAGCACGTTAACCACTACGACACGGTGGCCTTACCCGACGACTTAATGATATATTTATAAATAGTCATTCACAGACACGTATTTCAGTGTGACAGATTAGGAAAAAGAAAGACATATTCAAAATTCGTCACCAGACGAATTCACCTAATATGAAAAAATATTATATATATATATATATATATATATATATATATATATATATATAAGTGTATTTAGGCAGCATTTTTTTCTTTTTAATACAGGTTTGTTGAATTGATCAGACAATTCCTGTCTGACAAGTCTTTCGTTGATCCTTTCTAATCTTTCGGGCCATCCTTCTGGTGTCAGAGTGGAACTGGTTAACGCAGTCCACCAAATGTTTCGTCACTAGCGCTTTCCGGCAATACACTTTGCCATCCTCAGGTGGGAAAACGATGGATAGTTTTCAATGTCTGGTTTTAACAAGAACGAGTAGAAGCAAGGAATTAGTGGGAGTAATATCTAATTGGTAGTGGGAGGTTTTTGGAATGGTAGTAGTTTGAACAAAGCAGTGGTGATTCTTTTTGGAGGGGGTGGGGCACAGGTTGTGATAAGGGGGGATAATGGGAAGTAAGTAGTGCGGAAAATTATAAGTATTTTTAGGATATGTTTGACTTACTTCAAAGTTTATTTTGTTTAGGTGTAAGTTTTTTTTTTGTTTTATATATAAAGCTTCAATTATTTGAAGTTTTTGTTTGTTTTTTTCTCTATATAGTGTGTGTGGTATTTTCAGTTAGAATTTTGCGGTAAGGTCAACTATTCATGGTTTTCCCCTGAGGATGGCAAAGTGTATTGCCGAAAGCGCTAGTGACGAACATTCGGTGGACTGGTATAGCCATTCCCCCTGAACACCCAGAAGGAAGCCGTAAGATTAGAAAGGATCATCGAAAGACTTGTCAGATAGGAATTGTCTGTTCAATTCAACGAAAACCTATATTATATATATATATATATATATATATATATATTTATATATATATAAATTATATTAAATACTTACATATATATTTTATTATTAATATACATATACATTCAAATATTCAAACAAATATTATATTATATATATATATGTATCAAATATTTATATATACATATTATTATACATATATATATATATATATATATATATATATATATACTATTATATTATTTATATATAAATATATAAAATAATATATATATTATATATAATAAACTTTATATCATTATATATAAATTTTATATAAATTTTATATACTTATAAAATATAAAAGTGAAATGTACAATAAAGACTTGAGTTAAAATTCGTTGACGACAATGTCACAGGCCAGCACGTTAACCACTACGACACAGTGCCTTACCCGAACCTTAATGATATATTCATAAATAATCATCCACAGACACGTATTTCGCTTATCAAGTCTCATCAGTGTGCTAGACATTGTAAGCAAATCCTAAATTTGTAAGCTGTCTACAACCGGGATTGAAATCCCGATCGATTCAGTGTCAGTGTCATAGCACTTGACTGCTAGCAATATTATATTATCTGTAGGAACAAATGGATCAAAAATATTAGGCAAACGAATTACGAAACATATAAAATATACGAAACAATATTATTAATTCTGAATGTACAGCTTTAAAAATTAATTTAACATAATTAAATAATTCAACCTTATAATGTTTCGAAGATTTCAATCTAGATTCAAACCGTCCCCCTTTTAATTGCCCTCCCTTGGGTGAAATTAGTTCAAATTTTGAACTTTTATAATGAATTAAAAGGATACTGGTAAGAAGCAGTAAAGGACGGGGGAGGGAGGGGAGAGAGAGAGAGAGAGAGAGAAAGAGAGAGAGAGGAGAGAGAGAAGAGAGAGAGAGAGAGAGAGAGAGAGAGAGGGGGGGTGAGGAAGTTAACGTCAGGGCATTGGGCTATAAAAAACATTTAGTAACCATACAGATTGCGAAGGGGAAATTTTAACTGTTTTAATACACGCATCTCTATGTATGTAAAGGTCGCATAATAATGCTCCATTAACTTATATAGGAGAGCGTTGCGTGTATGTAAATAATATATATATATAATATAATATATATATATGTGATCCAAAAGTATTTTAAAACCTGTCGCAGTTTGATAGCTCTATGTGTGCTCTTAATGTTAGAGTCACAGAGCAAATATGCTTATTATAATGGAGATTATGTGTTTGGTTTTGTCTGTAACCGAAAACTATAATCACTACTCAAGTCACTATCCATTTAGTTATTTTCCAATCACATTCTCCTGAAATCATTTTTAATTTACCTCAATTATTAATAAAATTATTTTTTTCAATTATTAATACTGGCTGGTTCATATCTACGTACTAATAACATGTATTGTATTTATATATACTATACAAAAAGCTGGTTTACTGTGAATCGGAAGGCTAATTTGCATATTGATATTAGAAATTTGATTTTAAAATATAATATTGCTTAGTATTTTGATTTCTAATTTTTGGTTTTATCTTATTGAATATGAGCAAAAATCTCGGGATAAATTTAAAAGAAATCCATTAACAAGAAGAAATACTGTAATTTTTATTCTTTACTTCTTATTTAACTAATAGTTAATTAGGAAAATTTATCAATGAGAGACGGGAGTGTAACGGAATGATGGAAGTCATTTCAAAGTGTTTTATTTTTCTATAACCCCTCTGTTCCAAATCTTTATCTGCATTCTTTATTTAGTTTCATTAGCTTTCTAATTTATATGATGATTTTATAATTAAATACTTGCACCTGGAGGGTGCATATATTGCTAGTGATGAGTAAGAAATAACAAAAAGACTTAGAGATTAGCATTATAGTCTATTTCAGGGATCTAGACAAATTGTCTAAAACCTCTCCGCGATTCATCAAGATGCGGAATGATGAATTCTTTATTACTTTAAAGCCATTTGAAAACAGATTTTTAATCTTTTTATTTTTTTAATTGTTTTAAATTTTATAGTCCTTGATATAATTCCTAATGAAAACTTGATGTTGCAAAAAAATATTATGTTGTAGTTTCACTTCCGTCACAAAAAATCGGTCAGCAAAAAATGTATTTCTTAAATGTATCCAATATTTTGACTAGATTAGGAAAAAGAAAGACATATTCAATTCGTCACTTGAACGAATTCAACTATTCAACTATTGAAAATAAACAGCAACGGAAATTAGGAAGGATTTTTAAAAATTTAGTAAATAAAATTATTTAAAATCTCTATATAATTTTTTGTTTAATATAACGTTAACATAGTTAAGAACGAATGTAAAGTTTTTTAAGATTTTTAGGATAAATTGAAATTGAATTTAAAGTGAATATAAATAATCTTTTTTATTATAATTTTTAATTTCAAAGAGATATAATACATTATATATATACACATATATATACATACACACATATATAAACACAAACGTACATAAAGAATATACAATACCATACATATCAGCAAACATACAAATACATACATATACACACATATAACATAACATAAAACTATATGAAGATCCAAGAAAAATAATTATATTGTTTTCAAATGCCTTTAAAGTATATAAAGAATTCATCATTCGCATCTGATGAGTCGCGAGAGTTAGACAATTGTCTAAGCTCCCTGGATAGGCTATAAAGCTAAATGCTCTAAGTCTTTTGTTATTTCTTTATATATTATATATATATATATATATATATATATATATATATATATATATATATATATTATATATCATCATCAAATCTATCCATGTGCGCGCTTTCAAGTCGGATATGCCATGACATCTCTCTCCACCGTCCCCTATCGCTTATCATGTCATTCTCGGGGAGGTACTCTATGCAGCATCCTGCATCCGCACAGAGCCTGTCAACGTACCTTTTTGCTGGTCGGCCCACGCTGGCTTGTCCCATGTTGTGGCTTTCCACAGGGGACGGTCGCTTATAATGAGTCATCCTTGCTTCTCCAGCAGTGCCGCCATGCTAGTCCGCGTCTCACTCGGGATGGTTTGGTGATATGGGGGCAGGTGCGCTATCAGCTTGCTTTCTGTTGGGTGCTTGGCTTCGCACGACTTATTTAGGATCACCCGCAGCATTTTGGCGAGCTATCCATCTAGGCTTATTCTCTAAAGTCCCTTACGTTAGGGTCCAGGTGGTGCAGCCATATCAGCAGTACTGCACGACAACGGCCTGGAGAATGTTCTTTTAAACCTTTTCCCCCTTGGTTTTTGGAAAGGGGAAAAATTTTGGGAACCTCAGAGAGAGGAGAAGAGAGAGAGAGAAGAGGAAGAGAGAGAGAGAGAGAGAGAAGAGAGAGAAACAAGGAAATGACTATAACATGAAGAAAAAGAAATCGAATCTGACAGATTAATCCATAGACTTGAAATTATCAAAAAATAACTGGGATAACCAAAAATAGATTTCATTACAAAGTTAACATCAATCACGAAAGACAAGGTTTTAAAAAAAAGAAACCGCAAACAAAACAACAAAACAACAACAACCAACAACAAATCCTCACTTCCTCTCACAAAAAAAAAAAATTTGAAAACAAATGAAATTTGGAATCTAAACAAAAGATAATTCTCATCTGCCGAAAGAAAGGAACGAGATGACAGACCCGGAAAGTGAATGATTAAATCTGATTGCCATAAAAAAAGATTGTTTATTTCTTTCGTTTTTGTTTCTCTATATTTGTTATTGTTTCAAAGTTTTTTGGAAATGTTGGTTGGTTGGATTTTAGCGGCATGTCAACCCTGTTGGGTATATTTTATGGCCCGGGCGCATTTTGGCGTATTCTGTAGACACAGCAGACAAGTACGCGCTATGAAATCGGTTGTGAGTCATTTCCTTCACTTAACTAGAAACTAAACACTGGTAAAACCAACTATTTATGCTAAAGAAAGAACGGTATTATTTTTAAGAGGTGAATTGCATAGAATTCATTTGTGAGAAGTAGGCATTAAATTTACGCGCTAAAATAAACGAATATAGCTTTGATTATATATATATATATACTATAATATATATATATATATATATAATATAATATATTAAACAATGGAAAAGGAGTAACCTACTCGAGTTTCATCGATTGATTCTCAGGGTTACTTTTAAATTAATCGAGTTTTGATTAATCTTAGGTGTTATAAACATGCCGCGTTGGAATGGTCAACGGCATGTTTATAACACATAAGATATCGAAAAAACTCGATTAATTTAAGTAAACCCTGAAGAATCGAACATAAAAAAAATCGATGAAACTCGAGTAGGTTAGCTCTTTCCTTGTTAAATAATTTAATGCTCTACATTGTATTGAGCCTTTGGTAATTTGTTTTTTCTCAACCTTAACCTCTGGATATTTGTGCGCTTCCAACGATCGTTCTTATACCCACCGGTAAAGTTAATACTTATACATATAACAAATATAATATATATATATATATATTATAATATATGCATATATATTTTGGAGGATATCGTGCTTAATTGAAGTCATACCTAATTTTGAAAATTAATTAGTTAATAATTATGAATTTAGGCGGGCTATTATGTTCAAATGTGGATATAAATAAGTTCACAAACGATGGTAGACTGCACCGTGTGTGACTCGAAAACTTCGACTGCCAAACAGACAGGCGGGGCTTCTAACACTACATCAGCTGGCCATTCCCAGATCTTCGTTTGTTTTAAACTTATTTATATTCACACTTTTTATTGACTTATGAGAGTAAGTTAAATAACACATGTGTTTATTTGATATGGCTTTAGTCGACAATTTTTAGAGGATGTGTGCTAATTGAAGTCATACCTAATTTTTGAAATTGTTAAAATGATTAATGAATTTAGGCGGGCCATATTGTTTGAAAATTAAGGCTAAACAAATCGAGAAAATGTCAATTCCTGAATGCGCCGCCTAAATTCATTAATCATTTAACTAAATTTTCAAAATTAGGTATGACTTCAATTAAGCACACATCCTCTAAAAAATTGTCGACTAAAAGCCATATCAAATAACACATTGTTTTATTACTTACTCTCATAAGTCAAATAAAAAGTGGAAAATATAAATAAGTTAAAACAAACGAAGAATCTGGGAATGGCCAAGCTGATGTAGTGGTTAGAATGCCCGCCTGTCTGTTTGGCAGTCGAAGTTTCGGAAGTCCAACACGGTGCGAGTCTACCATCGTTTTTGAAAACTTATTTATTACACATTGAACATATAGCCGCCTAATTCATTAATTATTAACTAATTAATTTTCAAATTAGGTATGACTTCAATTAAGCACATATCCTCCAAAATTATATATGCATATATATATATATATATATATATACTATATATATATTTGTAAGTATGTATAAGTATTAAACTTACCGGTGGTAATAAGAAGATCGATTTGGAAGCGCACAATATCAGAGGTTAAGGTTGAGAAAAAACACAATACAAAGTGCTCATACAATGTAGAGCATAAATTTATTTACAATGGAAAAGAGTAACCTACTCGAGTTTCATCGATTGATTCTTCAGGTTACTTTAAATTAATCGAGTTTTCGATTAATCTTATGTGTTATAAACATGCCCGTGACCATTCCACGGGCATGTTTAACACCTAAGGATTAATCGAAAACTCGATTATTTAAAGTAACCTGAAGAATCAATCGATGAAACTCGAGTAGGTACTCTTTCCAATTGTAATATAATAAGTATAATATATATATATATATATATATATATAATATATATATCAAGCATATTCGTTATTTTAGCGCGTAAATTTAATGCTACTTCTCACAATGAATTCTATGCAATCACACTCTTGTAAAATAATACGGTTCTTTTCTTTAGCATAAATAGTTGGTTTTACCATTTAGTTTCCTAGTTAAGTGAAGAAATGACTCACAACCGATTTCATAGCGCGTACTGTCTGCTGTGTCTACAGAATACGCCAATGCGCCTCGGCATAAAATAACCAACAAGGGTTGACATGCCGTAAAATCCAACCAACCAACGATTCAAAACTTGAAACAATAACAAATTATAAGAGAAACAAAAAGAAAGAAATAAACAATCTTTTTTTATGGCAATCAGATTTAATCATTCACTTTCCGGTGTCATCTCGTTCTTTCTTTCGGCAAGATGAGAATTATCTTTTGTAGATTCAAATCATTGTTTTCAAAATTTTTTTTTTTTTTTTGTGAGAGGAGTGGAGATTTGTTGTTGTTTGTTTGTTTGTTTTTGTTGTTTTGTTGGCGTTTCTTTTTTTTAAACCTTGTCTTCGTGATTGATGTTAACTTTGTAATGAAATTCTATTTTTGGTTATCCCAGTTATTTGATAATTCAAGTCTATGGATTAATCTGTCAGATTCGATTTCTTTTTCTTCATTGTTTATAGTCATTTCCTTGTTCTCTCTCTCTCTCTCTCTCTCTCTCTCTCGTCTCTCTCTCTCTCTCTCTCTCTTCTCTCTGAGGTCCAATCTCACAGAAGTTAAAGAGACAGTTCTTCCAGGCCGTTGTCGTGTCAGTATCTGCTGTATGGCTGCACACCTGGACCCTAACTAAGTGACTAGAGAATAAACTAGATGGGAGCTGCACAAGAATGCTGCGGGTGATCCTAAACAAGACGTGGAAACAGCACCCTACCAGAAAGCAGCTGTAGCGGCCACCTACCACATATCACCCAAACCATCGAGTGAAACGGACAAGACAGGCGGGTCAACTGCTGGAGAAGCAAGGACGAACTTATAAGCGACGTCCTCCTGTGGAAGCCAGCACATGGACAAGCCAGCGTGGGCCGACCAGCAAAAAGTACGTTGATCAGCTCTGTGCGGATGCAGGATGCTGCATAGAGGACCTCCGAGAATGATGAGCGATAGGACGGAGGAGAGAGATTGTCATGGATATCGCACTGAAAGCGCGACATGATGATGATGATGATATATATATATATATATATATATATATATATATATATATATTATATATATATATATATATAAAGAAATAACAAAAGACTTAGAGATTTAGCTTTATAGCCTATTCCAGGGAGCTTAGACAAATTGTCTAACTTCCCGACTCATCAGATGCGAATGATGAATTCTTTATTACTTTAAAGGCATTTGAAAACAGATATAATTATTTTTCTTGGATCTTCATATATGTTTGTATGTATGTATATGTGTGTATATGTATGTATTTGTATGTGTGTATATGTATGTATTTGTATATCTTTATGTACGTTTGTGTGGTGTATATATGTGTGTATGTATATATATGTGTATATATATATGTATATATCTCTTAGAAATTAAAAATATAATAAAAAAGATTAATTTATATTTCACTTTAAATTTCAATTCAATTTATCCTAAAAATCTAAAAACTTTACATTCTTTCTTAACTATGTTACTTATATATAACAAAAATATATAGAGATTTTAAATAATTTTATTACTAAATTTAAAAAAATCCTTCCTAATTTCCGTTGCTGTTTATTTTTCATATAGTTGAATAGTTGAATTCGTCAAGTGACGAATTTTTGAATATGTCTTTCTTTTTCCTAATCTGTCAAAATATTGGATACATTTAAGAGATACATTTTTTGCTGACCGATTTTTTTGTGACGGAAGTGAAACTACAACATAATATTTTTTTTGCAACATACAAGTATTTCCATTAGGAATTCATATCACAGGACTATAAAATTTTAAACATAAAAAAATAAAAAGATAAAAATCTGTTTTCAAATGGCTTTAAAGTAATAAAGAATTCATCATTCGCATCTGATGAATCGGGAGAGTTAGACAATTTGTCTAAGATCCCTGAAATAGACTATAATGCTAAATCTCTAAGTCTTTTGTTATTTCTTTACTTATACTAGCTAATATATGCACCCTCCGTGTGCAAGTAATTAATGTCATAAAATATCATATTAAATTAGAAAGTCTAAATAAACTAAATAAGAATGCAGATAAAATGATTTGAAACGAGAGGGGTATAATAAAAAAAAACAGTTTGTAGCTTCCTCTTCCACCCACCCGTCTCTCTTGCTAACTTTTCTAATTTAACTATTCAGTTAAATAAGAAAGTAAAGAATAAAATTACAGTTATTTCTTTTTGTTAATTGGTTTCTTTTAAGATTTATCTACGAAATTTTTGCTCATATTCATTAAGATAAAATCAAAATTAGAAATCAACAATACCAAGCACATATTTATTAAAATCAAATTCTAAATATCATATGCAAATTAGCCTTCCTGTTTACACGTAAACCACTTTTTGTTATAGATATAAATACAATGCATGTTATTAGTACGTAGATATGACCAGCAGTATTAATAATGAAAAATATTTTATTAATAATTGAGGCTTAAATAAAATGATTCATGGAGAATGTGATGAAAATAACTAAATGGATAGTGGACTTGAGTAGTGATATAGTTTCGGTTACAGACAAACAAACACATAATCTCCATTATAATAAGATATTGCTCTGTGACTCTAACATTAAGAGCACACATTGAGCTATCAAACTGCGACAGGTTTTTAAAATACTTTTGGATCATATATATATATATATATATATATATATATATATACTACACGCAACGCTCTCCTATATAAGTAATGGAGCATTATATGGCGACCTTTACATACATAGAGATGCGTGTATTAAAAAGTTAAAATCCCTTCGCAATCTGTAGGTGACTAAATGTTTTTTTATAGCCCAATGCACCTGACGTTAACTTCCTCACCCCCCCTCTCTCTCTCTCCTCTCTCTCTCTCTCTCTCTCTCTCTCTCTCTCTCTCTCTTTCTCTCTCTCTCTCTCTCTCTCCTCCTCCCGTCCTTTACTGTCTTACAGTATCCTTTAATTCATTATAAAAGTTCAAAATTTGACTAATTTTCACAGAGCATAGACGGTTGAATCTTAGATTGAAATCTCGAAACAATTTAAGGTGAATTATTTAATTTTGTTAAATTAATTTTTAAAGCTGTACATTCAGATTAATAATATTGTTTCGTTATTTTTATATGTTTTCGTAATTCCGTGCTAATATTTTGACCATTTGTTCTAACATGATAATATAATATTGCTTAGCAGTCAAGGTGTATGACTGACACTGAATCGATCGGATTTCAATCCCGGTTGTAGACAGCTTACAAATTTAGATTGCTTACACAATGTCTAGCCACACTGATGAGACTTGATAAGTCGAAATACGTGTCTGTGGATGATTATTTATGAATATATCATTAAGTCGTCGGGTAAGGGCACTGTGTCGTAGTGGTTAACGTGCTGGCCTGTGACATTGTCGTCAACGAATTTGAACTCAAGTTTTATTGTTACATTCACTTTTATATTTTATAAATATAAAATTTATATATAAAATTTATAATATAATGATATAAGTTTATATATATAATATATATATATTTATATATATTTTATATATATATAATATATATATATATTAATATATATATATATATTATATATTATGTATAATAATATGTATATTATATATATAATATTTGTATACATATATATATATTATAATATTAATGTTTGAAGTATATTGAATGTATATGTATATTTAATAATATAAATATATATGTATATAATATAATATAATATATATATATATATATATATATATATATATATATATATATATATATAGGTTTCGTTGAATTGAACAGACAATTCCTATCTGACAAGTCTTTCGATGATCCTTTCTAATCTTCGGGCCATCCTTCTGGTGTCAGGGTGGAACTGGTATACCAGTCCACCGAATGTTTCGTCACTAGCGCTTTCGCAATACACTTTGCCATCCTCAGGTGGGAAAACCATGGAATAGTTACCTACCGCAAAATTCTAACTGAAAATACACACACACTATATAGAAGAAAAAAACAAAAACTTCAAATAATGAAGCTTTATATATAAAAACAAAAAAAAACTACCCTAAACAAAATAAACTTTGAAGTAAGTCAACATATCCTAAAATACTTATAAATTTTCCGCCTACATTACTTCCATTATCCCCCTTATCACAACCTGTGCCCACCCCTCCAAAAGAATCACCACTGCTTTGTTCAACTACTACCATTCCAAAAAACCTCCCACTACCAATTGATATTACCTCCCCTCATTCCTTGCTTCTACTCGTTCTTGTTAAAAACGAGACATGAAAAACTATTCCATCGTTTTCCCACCTGAGGATGGCAAAGTGTATTGCCGAAAGCGCTAGTGACGAAACATTTGGTGGACTGGTATACCAGTTCCACTCTGACACCAAAGGATGGCCGAAGATTAGAAAGGATCAACGAAAGACTTGTCAGACAGGAATTGTCTGATCAATTCAACGAAACCTGTATAAAAGAAAAAATGCTGCCTAAATACACTTATATATATATAATATATAATATATATATATATATTATATATATATATATTTCATATTAGGTGAATTCGTCTGGTGACGAATTTTGAATATGTCTTTCTTTTTCCTAATCTGTCACACTGAAATACGTGTCTGTGAATGACTATTTATAAATATATCATTAAGTCGTCGGGTAAGGCCACCGTGTCGTAGTGGTTAACGTGCTGGTCAGTGACATTGTCGTCAACGAATATGAACTCAAGTTTTATTACATTCACTCCTGGTCAAAATAGACCTGGGAATAATAATAATAATAATGGATTAGACATCATCTAACAACCCGTATGCAAATTTGGAGATTCTCAAATTTTCTGATATGGTCCATTGTGAAAATATTTTGTTCTTACATAAACTATTCCACAATAAAATGCCTGTTTCTGTTCAGAATGCTTTTTGCAGTTGACTTCACCCATGCTCATGTCACTCGTGCTGACCAATCTGGTTTGCTTAATTTCCCCATCATCAACACTGTTAGTTTTGGGCATAATTCGATTCGTTTTAATGCAATTAATTCTTGGAATACTGTTCAGTCGTTATTTTTTGATAAAGAAAAGATGAAGCTTGTTTCAGTTAATTATTTTGTCCTTTAAAACACTTTTGAAAAATCATTTTATTGCCTCTTATAAACAACAGATTTGCATTTAGATTCTCACACGGCTAATTTGTCTCATGATATATATGTATATTGTTTACGTTGTGTGTTTCATGTATTGTTTCCTGTGAGCGTCCAAGGGTGGTCTAGTCCATGGGATTAGCTTCACGCTATTAGGCATGGCCTCCCTTCAATAGTAGTTTAAACCAATAAAGTTTTTCTTTTACTTATATTTTTTTTAATAATTTGTACTACTATTTCTTATTCTTCTTATTCTTCTTCTTACTCCATACTCCACAGAGCTCCAAATTGGAACCTCACCACCAGAGACAGTTTAACTTCATACCCACGCTTTCTAGCACATATATGCTAAAAAGTGTTGGGGGGTATGCCATATAAGCAATCATATAGGTGCTAGGGTTTGATGTAATGGGTGATTGATCGGAGGGGACCTTCCAACTGACCAGAAAGAAAGGGCTAAAGAGTAGAGCTGCACATCATGGATTGTTCAGCCACCAGGGTTCCCATCCACGGTCCACCGCACACTGCGCNCCCATTCCATCACTAGTCAATGCATCTTTTGGATGCTGACTGCAAAAATCTTTTCTCTCTTTCTCTCTCCCCCCCTCTCTCTCTCTCTCTCTCTCTCTATATATATATTATATATAATAATATATATATATATATGTAGACAAACACTCTGTTTGAGATGGCGATAACCGACAATATATATATGAGCAGCTATGACTCTCGGGTTTAAGTATTGTTTCAACAGCAGTGATTAGTCAAAGGTTGACCACATAGTTCTCGACCTTCATAACATAGAATAAATACACTCAAAATTTGAACATGCAACATTAGACAGTCCTCGTTGTTTTTAAAACAAGTTTTAATAAATACATGACTGGTATATATATCTATATATAGTTTGTTTTATTTGAATACATATTTAAAGTTTACATTTCAAATTATTTATTTTTTAATCCTTTAATGAATTTGTTGATTTTACTTACTTAGGGTACAAACTCGCTGACATTAATTTTTTACTCCGTCCCTCAGGCAATATGTTTTTAAATTTATTTTTACATCTCCCGGAGGTGTTTTTATTTTGTACTAGTCTTCTTAATAGAGATTGTGTGTTTTTCTGTCTGTAACCGAAACTATATTACTACTCAAGTCACAAAAATAAATGATTTTATTTAAGCCTCAATTATTAATAATTTTTTTTTAATTATTAATACTGTTGACCAATCTACATTTATTTACCTGATACCCCACTTGTATGGGGTTGGACACAAGGTCTCGTTTTTATGTGGGACCACCCACAAGCCGAGACACACGGGTGGCAGGTGAAAAAATTGCGTCGATCCCGTTGGCATCAAGGGGGTGCCTCAGGTGCTGGGCAATAAACCCAGCCCTACCCCTTTAAATCAAGGGGCAGGTATTGCCTGGGGGATAGCCCCCTGGATCGACGCTATTAACTTGTAAAGATCCAGGACCGAAGCCACTGGACACCCCACCCCGTTGACCGGATCTACATTGTATTTACCTCGTACCCCACTTGTACGGTCAGGCACAAGGCCTATTAACGTGGGACCACCCACAAACCGAAGCTCATGGGTAGCAGGTGAAAAAATTGTGTCGATCCCGTCGGCATTCCCTTCAAGGGGGCACCTCAGCACTGGGCAATAAACCCAGCCCTGTCCCTTTAAATCGAGGGGGCAGGTGTTGCCTGGGAGGATGGCCCCCTGGGATCGACCGCCGTATATTTATAGCAATCCCCACCCGTTGGGCGGGGCTGCATACTAATAATATGTTATTTTATTTATACATATATACAACGAAAGACGATGTACCGTGTAAACGGAAGGTTAATTTGCATATGATATTAAAAATTGATTTTAATATGTGCTTGTATTATTGATTTCTAATTGTTTGGTTTTATCTTATGAATAAGAAAAAACTCTCGGGAATAAATCTTTAAAAAGACATTAACAAAAGAAATAACAGTAATTTTATTTCTACCAAATAAGCTTAAATTAGGAAAATTTAGCAATGAAAGACGGGAGTAATGACGAGTAAGTTTATTTGTTCTATTTTTTATTATACCCCCTGTTTTAAATCTTTTTATCTGTATTCTTATTTAGTTTCATAAGCTTTTCAATTAATATAAATTTTATTACATGAAAACTTAAATACTTGTACCCGGAGGGTGCATATATTTGCTAGTATTTTTAATGAAAGAGGAAAAGTAAAAATGTGTGTTAGTTAGTGGAAATGATTTTGTTCAGAATGGGAAAATCAAAATATTGTATAAAGTTGAATCCGCTAACTATGTTTATAGCTTCAATCAAAGGTTTTTGCAAAGTAGAGGTTTGGTTTGTTTTGTTTACAGCATATCAACCTCGGTGGTCATTTAATGCCGATAAAGTTTTGAAATAAATCATTCATTATTGGATAATACAATTTTTATAAATACATTTTTCTATTTAACCCATAGGTGGGACACTAACAGGTACTACCACTCCGAGTCAGAGTGGACCAGGGTGCAATGGTGATGAATGGGGTACTCCACATTCCCCAAACCTCCAGAACTGGAACCTCACCATCAGATAGAGTTTAACGTCATTCCCAGGATATGTAGACCCGCATTCACCGCCTTCTAGCACCCATATGATAAAAAGGGGCTGGGGCTTGCCATAAGAGCAATAGGGTTGGGAAAATCATATAGGTGCTAGGGCTTGACGTAACCAGCCGATTGATTGGAGGGGGCCTCTCCGACCGCCCCTCTAGCCTAAGTAAGGTTCTAAGTGGAGTGTTGCATGTCATGGACTGCTCATCCACCAAGACTCCGTCCTTAAGCATCACGGGTCGCCACCCACGGCCAACAGGTGGCCACATTGGGGGAGTCTTACCCCTCTGCAGAGGTGCAGTCGGTGCATTCTAACGCTCCAGCCGACAGGGCGGTGCAAAGTTGAGTAGGTCGATTTTTCACTTTAAAAAAATCAAATCGTCCATCTATGCGAAATTTGTGTGTTAGTATACTGAATGCTGATGCCAAAAATTATATCTATTTACTTGTACCATTGTTTCGGGAAATAGCATTAAAGATCGTTTGCTAAAATTCACAAGAAATCCTAGTTTTTACAACATTTGGCATAGAAATTGGTTACAAAATCTACCGTTTTCAATATTTAAATCAGAAAATGGTATCCAATTTTATTAAAATGAAATGAATTAAATATTAGAAAATATTATGCTACTGACACTGAATAATTGAAAACAAAATACCTTATTATATAAACAAGTTTTCTTTCTGCTCATAAATCTGCAAAAGAAAAGCTCTATTTGTTTTTATAAATCTGAATATATAACATCAACCTGATATCTTTACAAAAGGGCAAAATAATCTTAAGGTGATATAACTTGAAAATTCAGCTCAAATATAAAGCAAGGAATATCATAATAGTAAAATAACTGTTGCATGGAAATTAAGTAAGCTCTTTTAAAGTGCCAGTTATATTAACTGTATTATCAACAATAGACGTTTTTACTTTTAATATTTCTTACAATATCTTAAGTCTTTTTTCTATTGTTTTTATTTTTAGCACAATGTTTATTGTATTCATTATTCAGATTTATTCAGATTGTATTGTCCTTATTGTTAATTTTATCACAACATTTTGACAACAATACATTCCCTCATCTTCCTTAGCTGCTACAATAAAGTTCTTTTTAAGTTCATAAATTCAAACTAGCGAATTTTGTGTCCATGTCTTTACTAAAACTATCACAGATCACACATGATATATATATATATATATATATATATATATATATATATATATAATATATATATATATATATGTGTTGTGTGTGTGTGTGTGTGTGTGTGTGTGTATATATGGGCGGTGCGTGGTGTAATGTTTAGAGTCATAGGAAATGGACATGGCGAGACAAGTTCAAATCCTGAAATGAGGGTGTTTGCATTTCACATAGTGATAATACCCTTGTGAAAGGTATGCATCCAACTCTTTAACCTTGGTATAGCAACTAGATTAGAAGAAGGAAAATTGAATTCAAACCTGTTGAACTCCACATAAAAAATTGACTGTGTGTCACATCTTACTAGTGTAGAGGAGTTGATAAATTATATATATATATATATATATATATATATAGATAGATATAGATATAGATATAGATATATAGATATGTGTATATATACATATGTATGTGTATGTTTTATAAATTACTTAATGCAACATTCACTTAAAATCTAAGCATTTAAAAAAAATTATAATTACTAATTTTATACATATAACTTTCAGAAACTTTGATTTAACCAGTAACACAAGATACTTTCCATACACAAAACATATCCTTAATACATTCCTGTCAATAAACCTTCATAGTAACTCAATAATTCTTAATTGAATATTAGAAATAGAATGCAAATTGAAAAGGTGTAACCAATTCCTAGGCCGAATGTTGTCAAAACAAGGATTTTAGCAGACGATCTTTGATGCTATTTCCTCAAACAATGGTACAAGCAAAAGATCTAGTGTTGGATTGTCTTCCCTTGGATTTGGAAGAGTTATCTTCCCTCTCGTTTCTTATTCTCACCACCAGGCGTCTTTCTGTATTTAAGCAGGAAGCGCCAGATTCAAAACCTCTCTTTTTCTCCTTCTCCTTCTTCTTGGACTGGTCAACATGGGTTAGACATTTGTGTCCACACCCTACCCTCGTGGGGGCCTCACCCCCCCCCCCACGTACGGACTAAGTCAGTAAGTGACTTTAACTTTATGGACTATCCATAACTCTATCTATATCTTTTATATGTACATGTAGGTAACTATTGTATACGTTCTTATTGTGTTTTACACGTATTTCTTGTATATGTTATAAATGTCTCTCCTCTTGCTTGTATATTAAAGTCCATTGTGTTCTGTATTTTAACACTCGAGTCGGATTTGTTTTATTCTTATTATAACTTTGAACCTAACACTAGTTTTTGGTATCAGTATACTAACACACAATATTCGCAGAGATATTTGGTATCAGTATACTAACACACAATATTCGCAGAGATAAAAAAATTGATATTTTTTAAAAAGTGAAAAATCGACCTACCCTATCAAAGCCACTAAATTGATATGTTTATCGGTAGTCCCAAGGTTGGACTTGATTTCTGGGGCCGGAGAATAACACCTGTTGGCAATTTCTAAACAGCCACAATTTTCTGATATAAAGAATAAATTGAGCTATCTGTCAGACCGAAGCACACGAGGAAAGCTTTTCAGAAGAACCACGATACTTTAAATTACTGAAATAAGAGATAGTTGACACTAGAGGAAAATTTAAATAAGAAATCTGATTTTGATTTAATAGATAATTTTAAAAGAATAATAATTGTAACAAATATGGTGCTTCGATAATTATTGATACTAGCAAATATATGCACCCTCCAGGTGCAAGTATTTAACTTTTAATATAAAATATCATATTAAATTAGAAAGGCTAATGAAACTAAATAAGAATGCAGATAAAAAGATTTGGAACAGAGGGGGTATTATTGAAAAATAGAACAACTTTGAAATGAACTCTTCCATCATTTTCCGTTACTCCCGTCTCTCATTGATAAATTTTCCTAATTCAACTATTTAGTTAAAATAGGAAGTAAAGAATAATATTACAGTCATTTCTTCTTGTTAATGGATTTCTTTTAATATTTATCCCCGAGATTTTTGCTCATATTCAATAAGATAAAACCAAACAATTAGAAATCAATAATACTAAGCATATATTTATTAAAATCAAATTTCTAATATCAATATGCAAATTAGCCTTCCGATTCACACTGTAAACCGCTATTTTGTTGTATATATAAATACAATTACATGTTATTAGTATGTAGATCTGGCCCACGCCAGGGTCCAGTGGCTTCGGCCCTGGATCTTTACGTGTTAATAGTATCGATCCCAGGGGGCTATCCCCCCAGGCAACACCTGCCCCCTTGATTTAAAGGGGCAGGGCTGGGTTTATTGCCCAGCGCTTGAGGCGCCCCCCTTGAGGGGGAATGCCGACGGGATCGACGCAATTTTTCACCCGCCACCCATGAGTCTCGGCTTGTGGGTGGTCCCACATAAATAGGGCCTTCGTGCCTGACCCGTACAAGTGGGGTACGTGGAAAATATCATGTAGATATGGTCAACAGTCTTAATGATGTAAAACAATTTTATTAATAATTGAGGTTTAAATAAAAATAAAATCGTGGAGGATGTGATGTAAATAACAAAGGGTATTGTGACTTGAGTAGTAATATAGTTTCGGTTACAGACAGAAAAACACACAATCTCCATTATATAATAATAAGATATTGATTATTGGCAATAATGATTGATATGATTAATGAGTAATATTGTAGTATGCACTACGTTATTAACAACAAAATCCTTTTCATATGTTCGTAATTGGTATAAAAAAAATTGTTAATGAGAATAAATTATTGAGTGGATGGAGACTATGGATTTAAATGGTTATATGATTTAATATCATAGTAACATTATAACCTTGATATGAATACTACAATAATGATTTTCAATGATAATAATATAATTATAATTATAATAAGAATAGTATTTACTGTAATAATTGATAATGCTAATATTGGTGTTGTAATGATTGTAATGTTAGTAATATAATAATAATCAAGTATTTCTATAATTTTGTTTGTGTTGTGATTATTGTTTTAATTATATATATTAGTATAGTAATATTAATTTCACTATTTATATTTTTATCAATTTATAAATTGTTACATTTTTATTTTTTCTTATTCAAAATTATTTAAAATTGGATTTATATATTGCATTCTACTTAGACTAACTTGAAGTTAAAAACACCCCTTATTATTCATTTTAAAACTTTTTTATAAATATAGTCTAGACAAATTTTTATTCTATTTTTACTTATTATAAACATTATAGTTTTAAAAACCCAATAAAATAAATGATGCAGTCCAGTCCACCTTTGCTGAAATACTCAATGCTAATTGGAGTTGGGGGCTTACCCCTCTGTAGAGGTGCAGTCGGTTTATTTTTCTACCCCAGTCGACAGGGAAACACAAGAACAACAGTTTGTTTGGTTTGGTTTGTTTTACGGCATATAAACCTCAGTGGGTCATTTAATGCTGATAAAGTTTTGAAATAAACTCATTCTTAATGGATACTCAGTTTCTTTTATAAACACATTGGACCAAGTATCCAATAGGCACCCCAGCTGGGAGCCGCCTCGAAAGGAACACCTTTTGCTTTTCATCGCACACTTCCAGTTGTTGTACGAGAGGCCCATGGAAAGTAAACTTTATAAATTCTAGGATACCATTTTCGAACAACATCTTTTTATATAAATAAATATTTTAAAAAATGTTGGCTGACATCTGATATAGGTCGGAAAATTCAAACGTAAAGTTTTTTGGTGGTCCCCAATGACAGTTTAACTACAGTGTATCAATTAATATTTTGCGAATTTGGTTACGGTTTTAGGGGATTAAGGTTGTTTTTAATTATGTATTGCTTAAAAGAATAAACAATTAAAAAAAAATTACTATACATTTAATTAACCATAGAAATTAATTATTGAATCTATTATTGAGACAGTTGTTTGTGTTAGTATTAGAATGTATAATTTCAATTAAACTTATTTTTCAACATTAAATGTATAGTAATTTGGGTTAATCTTGGTTTTTTGTTGTTTATTTTTTAAGCAATACGTAATTAAAAACAACCTTAATCCCCTAAAACGATAACCCAATTCGCAAAATGACTGTAGTTAAACTGTCATTGGGGACCACCAAAAAACTTTCCGTTTTAATTTTCCGCCCTAAATCAGAAGTCAGCCAAAATATGTTGGTAATAAAAACTATTTTCCTTTAAATGAACATATCTGCATTTCTCTTCTGATTGAATAAAGATTATTTTGATATAAAAACGGGTCTTTCGTTTAAAGTTTTATAATTAAAAATTAATTAAAATCGAAAACTATTTTAATATAAAATCGTGCCTCAACAACAACAGTCCCATCATCCAACCGTCTATTAAGGAGCGGGGAGTTGTTTAGGGAAGTTGAAATGGAGGAGCGGTGGTGCTGTCTGATTTATAAAACACAGTCAACATACAAAATATTAAGAAAGGATAAGATTTCACATTTATTGCCGTAAATAAAGTGCAGATAAGACTTAAGTGAGTTGCTTTCATGACAGTTGCCTTTTTTTAGAGATAGTTTTAAGAGGTCAGAGTTCATAGGGGTATTCTAGTATGGGAACCTTCAGTGATATATACACCATGGAAGAGACCGTCCAGCAAAGACGTACATAGACTAACTCTGCGTGGATACTAGATGCTGCGCAAAGAACCATCTGAGGACAATGAATGATAGAGACGGTTGTTGAGAGATTGTCATGGATATCCGTGCTGCTAGGGCGACATGATAATGATGATGATGATGATGATGATAATAATAAAAGAAAATAAGAACAGGTTCCAGAATATATATTTACCAACCCCTCCGCACGAGCAGGATGCGACACAAGGTTATTTTTAAGATTTTTTATGATTGCCCCAACTCTATTGCCCTTATTGCAAGCACCAACTCTTTTTATCATATGGGTGCTAGAAGGCAGTGGCTGAGGGTCTTCATGTCCTGGGAATATCGTTAAATTCTATCTGATAGTGAGGTTCCAGTTGTGGAGATCTGGGGAATGTAGGGCACCCATTAATCACCAATGCTCCCAGGTCCACTCTGCCTGTTTGTGGTCCATCTAAGGGTTAAATAGAAAAAATATGTTTATTAAAAAAATTAAGTATCTATTAAGAATTAATTTATTTAAAATTTTGTTGGCATTAAATGACCCACCGAGATTGATATGCCGCAAAACAAATCAAAACAAAACAAAACAAAACAAAATCATAAACTCTGTATATATATTTACCAACCCCTCCGCACTAGCAGGATGCATACAAGGTCAATTTCTTAAGCGGAGTTTAACAGGTTTGAATTCAGAGTTTTCCTTCTCCTAGACTGGTTACTTAACCATGGTTAAAGAGCCCAGTCTTCCCTGCTATTTACCCATAGCTGGAGGGAGAATTGGATTCATACCTTCCCCATGGGTATTAGCGCTATGTGAAATAGCAAACAGCTTCGTCCAGGAATTGAACTCGGGTCGATGAGTCCATTCCTAAGACTCTAACCATTAGACCACGCGCTTCCAGAATATGAGATCGTTAATTTTCTGCAGGAAAAGCGAAAGACGATGATTGATGAATGTTTTCCGTGAATAGCGATTCTAAATCGAAAATTTTCCTCAAAATCTTTCGTGTAATTAAAAAAAATACCTTCTTCCCCAAATTTTGTCGATTCCTTTTTAAAATCTCGTGATAAATATAAAGCTGCAAATGGCTTCTAAATGATTTCCATTTAATTCGATTTATTTTTCACAAGACGAATTCGGCTTTCTTCAAACCGAACATGATAAATTGAATCGACTCGGAAAAAAAAAAACGAAAGAATAATTTTTGAATGAATTGTCAACAACGACGCTATTATTGTTGTCGGTGTTGTCATTATGGTGCGAGTTTTTCACACCGGCGTTAACTGGCGGCATTTTACTGGAGGCTGAGTGACAGCTACTCCCCTCAGGTGTCAAGGACTCTTCTGAATATTCTAGTTGATCTTAACAATGTTGTATTTTGAGTAGCCTTGATTCTTCCTCTGATTAAATGTGTTTGTCTGCGCCCGTCCGCGCGTGTGTCAGTTATACAAATGTGACATTATCCTCCTTTGAATGTGGGGATTTTTATCCCCGGAAAAGCACTGTTTAAACCCTACGTTTTGTAAGAGAATAAACCGTACTTCGAACGCAGTGAGGCGATGGGTGCTGCTTTTGAAGAAAGGAGACAAACGATTTTTTAAGAACAAAATGTTTACTTTACATGTAAAACATAAAACTAATATCAAACAGGGGAATACAATATACATAAAATAAAACAACCAAACAAGTTTTAAAGAATGTTCATAGAGTACAAAGGGAATACAAAGAGTTCAATGTGTTTGGTTGGTAAAAATAGTTTAAGGAGAATTGAATATGGTTAAAGGTTAAAGGTTGGCTGCAGATTTAAAAAAGCCTGCGGAACTTAGCTGAAATCATCAAGTTCTGTTCCACGTAACCTGTTGAGCCCTGCAGAATGGGTTTTAGGTGTGCGTTTGTCGCTCCAGCTTCTAACGAGGTGAGGGTTTCGATTTGTCGCCGTCTGGGTTTTTTTTAACGATACGGAACAAGTGTAGCTAGCCAATGCTAGAGGCAAAAAGAGGCCGAATTCTTCGAAGACCCCTCTTTTATAGTGGGTATCATGTGACCCTAAGGTCTGCTGCTGCTGGTGTCCGGTGAAAGAGAATCATCATTCCCTTAATAAATTTTCACATAAATTATAGTTGATTTGTCAGTTTTTTCTTATTTCCATCCAAAATTGTGTGCGCCACATGAAGCTTTTGTGGAGTTCAAAGTTATAACATCATTTATAATTGTTGGTTGAACAAAGCAACTCCAACCAAGAGTGTGAAATGTAACAACGGACTTTAATATAAGCACATGGAAATGATACATATAACAGAAATACAAAGAAGATATAATAAAGAACACATTCATGAATAGAGATACAATAAGGAAGAATACAAGAGATACCTAAATATACATACAGAAGTAATGAAGGGTTATGGAGAGACCATAAGAAAGTCACTTACTAATGCCTGTGTGGGGTGAGAACCCCCACACAAGTAGGGTAGACATAAATGTTAACCCATGGTGGTGAAGTCCCGGAGAAGAAAAAGTGTTCAGACTTGGCGCTTGCCTGCTTAAGTGGTCAAAAACGCCTGGTGGTGAAAACTAGAAACAAGAGGGAAGATAACTCTTCCAGCCAAAGGGCAGACAAATCCCACGCTCTGAATGACGGACTCAATGAGAACATAGTTCTGATATTTTCGATTTTGAATCCACTTTGCTATAGGACAATCAGCATTCATTATGGCGCTTTTCTTACTTGAACCGTCTTTTATTATAAATATTAGTACAAAATAAAAAAACGCCCTCCGTGCGATGTAAAAATAGATTTTTGAAACATATTGCCTGAGGGTGGGAGTAAAAAATTCAATGTTAGCGAGTTTGTACCCTAAGTAAGTAAAATCATCAAATTCATTAAAGCATTAAAAATAAAACAAATTGAAATGTGTTACATAATCATTAGATACCTAATGATTATGACAATAGTGTAGAAATCATATTAGTGCAGCTGATGGCCCTGAGAGTGAGTGACGGCGTTTGACCTCACTCTCACCTTGCGTTCTGGGGAGAACCGTGAGAAACGGAACCCCGATAGAAGCCCCTTCCGGTTTAAGGGGTAAGCAACTCAGTCAGTTAGTTAGAGTTAGAACTTAGAAGCGAAGCTAGCAAGATGTGAGTCTGACAGCGCAGTTGTCTGGTCTGGGGGTCTACGAATAAAGTAACATCATCGTAAATCGAAGTCTTGTGGTTATTACTAAAAGCTAACAATGACACAGGGCTTCTGATAAGGAGTGATCCCCAACAGCAACCAGACCCGGAATCCCCATATAAGAAAGACCAGACCTGTAGAAGAAGCAAAGCCGACCAGAAGAGTAGACGACCAGAGTAAGACGTAAGAAGGTATATAACATATAGATATTTAGGGTCGGTAAAGAGGTATGCAACATATATCTATTTGGTACCGTCAAAGAAAAGGCACTATGCAATAAATGTAAACTTTAAATATGTATTAAAATAAAACAAACTATATATAATGAGAACTGTCTAATGACGATTTTGGGTAATGTGACGTAAGCAGTGACGTAATTTTTGTTACAGACACAAACTGGAAGCGAATCTCCATTATTAATAGATGAATTACAATTGAAAGAGTTTATTGTTTTACCAAAAAGAAAGTCGCTCATATGTGTCTAGTTACAAATCAAACCATTTTTACTGTGACGCAACAGTGAAAAAATATTCTAATCTTTACAGTTCAATTCAAAAACCTGGTATTATCATATCAGTAAATTAAAAGCAATTTGAAGAATCCAGTGGGGACTTAGTTATATAGGTGCTAGGGATTAACATGACCTGCCAATCGATTGGTTAGGTCTCACCACTCTGAAGAGATGCAGTCGCAGTATTCTCCAGCCACAGCTTTTTTTAAATCAATTTTTGTGGTATTTTCTGATTCTGTCGTCCTGGCCTCCTGCCCTAAAATTCGCTACAGGGTGCTCCGTTAGAGTTATGAACCGTATAGCGGTTTGAAGGCGTTTTTATCGAAAAAATTAATGCGAGAAGAAAGCGATATTTTACAGCCCCCATCCATGTTTTTTACCGACAAGTAAATATTTACTATATTTATAGGAAAAGGGGAGGGGCTTAATTAACTTGGAAATTATTGTTTGTTTCGGGTTTTTTTAAATAATTTTTTATCCGACTTCATGTCTTAAAAATAAGTCCTTGACAATGTAGCACAATTGCTAGCTGATTTCCAATTGTTCCAGTCACTATTCCAAAACTCTTGGGGGTCGTTCCAAGGACACCAACTACAATTGGTACGCCATTCACCTAATTCAACAACAGAATAGTTGGCTTATTGGTTTATTTTACGGTTTATCAATCCTTTCCGGGTTATTTAAATTCAGAATCAAGTCATTTTTTATGAATAAAGGACTCAGGTTGACTTACAGTACCTGATATTGCTTAAGTGGTCACCCAATTATGTATTGAACAGGTTCATGGCTGCTTAACAATATTGTATTTTGGATGGTCTCGATTCTTTCCCTGATTTCCAATTGTTCCAGTCTCTATTCCAAACCTTTGGGGACCGTTCCAAAGGCACCAACTACAATTGATACGACATTCACGATCATGCCCAACAACAGAATAGTTGGTTTATTGGTCTATTTTACGGCTTATCAATCCTTTTCGGGTTATTCAAATCCGAATCAAGTCATCTCTTATAAATAAAGGACTCGCGTGGTGTAATGGTTAAAGTCATGGCAAATGGACTCGTCGCCGCGAGTTCAAATTCTGGACGTGGTAATTGCATTTCACTTAGCGCTAATACCCTTGGGAAAGGTATGAATCCTACTCTCCCTCCAGCTATGGATAAATAGTAGGGCAGACGGGGCTCTTTAACCTTGGTTAGGCAACCGGTCCAGGAGAAGGAAAACTCTGGATTAAAACCTGCTGAACTCTGCTTAAAAAATTGAACATGTGTCGCATCCTGCTCGTGCGGAGGGGTTGGTAAATATATATGAATAAAGGACTCAGGTTGACTTACAGTACCTGCTGTTGCTTAAGTTATCACACCATTAAGTATTGAACAAGTTCATCGTTGCGTAACAATGTTGTATTTTTGGATGGTCTCGATTCTTCCCCTGATTTTCAATTGTTACAGTCTCTATTTCTTTTTCTCTCTTTTCTTCTTTTTTCTCTCCTTTTTCTTTTTTTCTTCTTTTTTTTCTTTTTCTTTTTCATGTTTTCTTGTTTTTCTTCTTCTTCTCCCTTTTTCCTCTTTTTTTGTTATTCATTTTTCTCTTTACTTTTTCTTTCTTTTCACCTTTTTCTTTTTTCTTCTTTTTCTTTTCTTTGTTTTTCATTTCTTTTTTTCTCTCTTTTTCTCTTTTTCTCTTTATTCTTCAGTTTTTCTTTTTCTTCTTTCTGTAATACCACTTCTCTTCTATTCTTCTTTTTCTTCTTTTTTCTCCTTCTTGTTCTAGGGGCACAAACTACAATTGATCATGTTCCACAACAGAATAGTTGGTTTGTTGGTTGTTTTTACGGCATATTAAACCTTTTAGGGTTATTTAATTCCGAATCAAATCATTTTTGATAAACAAAAGACAGGCTGATGTACAGTACCTGCTATTGCCCACTGTTAAGTGATATCAAATATTCCTACCTTAACGGATGCATTAGACCTATAGATTAGATTCTAACAGGTACTACCAATTCTGATCAGAGTGGACCTGAGAGTAATGCCAATGAAGGCGTATCCACAATCCCCACAGATCCAGAATTGGAACCCCCCCCCAGATTGACTTCATTTTTAATTACGTTGATAATGAACATTTTTAAACAATTAATCCTATAATTTCATATATCAAACTGGTGTTTCTAAATAGGTATACTTCATTACCATTACTCCCAGGTCCACTCAGATCCTGGTTGTATATGTTAGAGTATAACATACTTCCCAGATTGTCAGAACTGGAGCATCACCACCAGATACAGATTAATGTCATACCCCAGGACTCCCCCCACACCTTTTCTTGACTTACCCACTTTGTAGAATATTCTAAGTCCTGTCAAGAGGGCGTGACGATTAGACTAGGTTAAAGGGTCGGTTTAGCTCAGTCGGTAGAGTATCCGGCTGGTGAACCTCAAGGTTCTTGGTTCGATACCCGCCCTCGCCAACTCAGTCTATGAGTAGCACAGGGATCTATGCGGTAAAGTGAGGAGCTGATAGTAGGTGTGGTGCGCCGCTTTAGACGCTGAAGACAATCTCCTTAGTCTAGCGATAGTGAAAGGGGGATAGACTTCCTTGCTGTCTGACTGATGGCGATTTTAGGCCACCCCGACGGATTTACATGGTGAGGG
The DNA here is from genome assembly GCA_023376005.1 of Doryteuthis pealeii. Classification (NCBI taxonomy): domain Eukaryota; kingdom Metazoa; phylum Mollusca; class Cephalopoda; order Myopsida; family Loliginidae; genus Doryteuthis; species Doryteuthis pealeii. The sequence continues at coordinate 30,299,904 of CM042178.1, read as the reverse complement.
ACCCGTTTTAATCTGAAAGTTCGAGAGGATTTTGTTTTATAGCAAATTGTTATTATTCAAACTAGCAACAGAAAACACCCTCCGGGCGTCGTAAAAGTTAATTTTTGAAAGACATTTCCTGAAAAGGTGGGAGTTAAAAATTAAATGTCAGAGGGTTTGTATCATAAGTAAGACAAATCCTCATATTTAAGGAGTAAAAAAAAAAAAAAAACAATTTGAAATGAAAACTGAGCCCCGTCCCTCTCAAATAAAATGTTGTGTGCATGTAATAATCAAACAATTATTTTGAATATTTTCCACATCAGTTTTACACAAAATCATAGGTATGTATTTATTTAATGTGGAGGCTGGAAGGAGAAGAATTGGTGGAAAGATGTTATAGGCATTTTAGAATGTGTGTACTGTATTGGAAATTAATTTTGCTTAAGGATGGTTTGTATTGTTTTATGTATAAAATGTATATAGGAGATTGCAGTCTCCCAGAAAATGATAATATATACATTGGATTCACCTCAACCATATTGTCATGTCGTCTAACCCTCCATTCAACAGATAATAGCTCTATTTCACAACACCTAAAATTACATTCATGCCCCCACTCTAATTACCGAAATATCCTAACGGAAAATACACACATTCTGCACAAAGAAAAAAATAAACAAAAACTCCAAATACTAGAAGCTTTATACATAAAACAATACAAACCATCCTTAAACAAAATTAATTTCCAATACAGTGCACACATTCTAAAATGCCTATACTTTCTCACCAATGTATTTATTTGTAAACTTTTTAGTTAACTTCTTATTACTGTAAAAAAAAAAAAAAAGGACGAGAGTAAAAAACAATTTTTAAAATTGCTTACTCAAATTTTGGGTGTATATAGCATAAGAATATTGTGACGTAAGCTGTACGTAGAGCTATGACGTAATTTTTGTTACAGACAGAAATACGGACAATCTCCACTATTAATAGATTTTGGGTTGGTGTGTTGTGTTGTCCCGACCATATTCTTTAAATAGTCCATATAGCAAACACCCAACACTTTTTTATCATATAGGGGCTAGAAGACTGTGTCTGATGATTAGCCACCAATTCATTGACTCTTTAATTTACTAAATTTCCCCCACGGCTATAACAAATTTTCTTGATATTTTTTATCTGTATTAGCGGATATATTGCATAGCGCCTTCTTCACTGGCACTAAATAATTATAATGTTATATATCTCTTTCTTTCTTCTATATCTGGTCGTATTTTCTCCTGGCCGGCTTTGCTTCTGATCGTCTTTGGTATTTCTATCATCTTGACTTGGTCTGGCATCTTTAAGATCTTGCGTCTGGAGTTGACTTGGGGACTTCGGTCTGGTTTTCTGTTACTATGTTCTTGCTGGCTGGTCGTCATTTCTTAGTCTTGTTACCAAGACATTCATCAACCACAAGAACATATTACTTATACAAACTTTTATTTCCTTAACTATACATTTCATGTAACTAAATATCTGACTAACATAGCGTGCGTGAGTTCCAGTTTAGGCAGGACCTAAAATGGTCGACTTCTCTGCCTGACGTCTAACTGAAAACTGGCGACCGAACAGGTCCCACGTGACTTCACGTATTTTGGCCGGCTTCTGTAATTTTTCATGGAAGGACCCGGCCATGGTATGAAAAGGGTCATCCCCTCAGAAATACAGGGGATTGACAATAATCTTATGCAACTGCATAGATTATGTAACAGATATTTCAAAGTTCACTAACTATTTACCTCAAAACTCATTGCATTCAAATAAAGCCCTATTTCTAGTGTAATCTGAGTCCTTCTACTCAATTATAATGTATTAATCGGCAGTTTTTGTACTTTACATGGGTGCGATATGCGTAGGATCATAGTGGTGGGAGAGCCGCTATGAGCGGTATAAAGTAGGCAAAGAGTTAATACACATTAAGTTATTTCTTCTAATTCATTGATGTTAATGAAGTTAATGAAAATTATTTCTACCAGTTTATAAAACCAAACCAAAGAAAAGTATTTACCTACAAACACTTCCAAGTTAATGAAAATTATTTCTACCAGTTTATAAAACCAAGCCAAAGAAAAATATTTACTTAAAATTCGCTTACAAATCATATATACAAAAGAATAAGATGTGACATTAAATAGTCCACAAAGGTTGATATGCCGTTAAATAAAATAGCCAACCAACCAATCATCATCCGTATATATCACAATGCACAAGAGTGCCGGGTGCATAGTTTTGGAACCACTGCTTTAAAGGAATTGGCTCTGATTCAAAATTCATATATTCTTCAATTTCTCGTTTCGAAAAAAAATTACCCATTCTTCACGTAATAAAATTCATTTTAAGTTTTATTTATTTCTGTCTAAAACCAAAACAAAATCGACAAGGAAAATTTCCTGTTCAAAACCAAAACAAAATTGACAAGTAAAATGTGAAATTTGAAATTATCTTTCAATCCAAAATAAATTCCTGACATTGACCAACGAAGTAAACCAATTTTTTTTTGTCTATTTTGTTTTGGTTTTGAAATTCGTGAGTAAATAAAAATAGAATTTAAACTGAATTTTATAACGTGAAGAATGGGATTTTTTTTTTCGAAACGAGAAATTGAAGAATATATGAATTTTGAATCAGAGCCAACAGGTTTTTTCGTGACAAAGAAAACTCTTTAAAAATCTTCAAAAAGTTTTTTTAAAGTTTACTCTGACACAAGAAATATTTCTACTTTGAAAAGAAAAGAAAAGATTCTCTTGATGCTGTCATGAAAGGACGGAGGTAATTGATTTTCTCTGTGTGTGAGTGTGTGTGTAGGGGTGTGTGGGTGGGTGTGTGGTTTTGTGTGTGTATTCTATTGTGTGTTGTATGTTTGCATATGTGTGTTTATTTTGTGCGTGTTTTTAGTGTATGTGTGTGTGTCTTATTGTGTGTCTTATTGTGTGTGTGAGTGTGTGTGTGTTCTATTGTGTGTATATGTTTGCATATGTGTGTATTTGCTTATTTTGTGTGTGTTTTGATATGTGTGTGTGTGCGTGTGTGTGTGTGTGTTATTGTGTGTGTGTGTTATTATGTGTGTTTGTATGTCTGCGTATGTGTGTGTCTTATTGTGTGTGTGTGTGTGTGTTCTACTGTGCGTATATGTTTGCATATGTGTGTGTTTGCTTATTTTGTGTATGTTTCGGTGTGTGTGGGGGTGCGTGTGTGTGTGTGTTATTGTGTGTGCGTGTGTGTGTTATTGTGTGTGTTTGTATGTTTGCGTATGTCTCTGTGTGTTGATTTTGTGTGAGTTTTTGGCGTATGTGTGTATGTTTGTGCGTGTGTTATTGTGTGTGTGTGTGTGTTTGCGTATGTGTGTGTTTGTTTATTTTGTGCCTGTGTCTTTTTTTTTTGGGGGGGGTGGAGAGGGGAGTTTATTTTGTATGAAATTTTTTGTTTTTATATATGTGTGCGTATGTGTTTGTTTTTAGTGCGTGTTGTGTGTGTGTGTTTATGTATGTGTGTATCTTTATGTGTTTATTTTGTTTGTGTTTTGTGCGTCTTTGTTTTATGTGTGTGCGTGTATTGCATGTATGTGTGTGTTTGTATGTATGTGTGTGTTTTATGTGTGTGGGTGTGTTTTATGTGTATACGAGTGTGTGTGTTTTGTATGTATGTGTGTGTTTTATGTGTATACAAGTGTGTGTGTTTTATGTGTATACGAGTGTTGTATGCGTGTGTCTGTTTTATAAGTGTGTATATTGTATCTACTAGCAAATATATGCACCCTCCGTAGGGTGCAAGTATTTAAGTTTTAATGTAATAAAATATTGTATTAAATTAGAAAGGCTAATGAAACTAAATAAGACTGCAGATAAAAAGATTTAAAACAGAGGGAGTATAATAAAAGATTTGAAACAGAGGGAGTATAATCGAAAAATAGAACAACTGAAACTTACTCTTCCATCACTCTCGTCTTTCATTGTTATTTTTTCTAATTTAAGTATTTAGTTATAAGAGGAAGTAAATAATAAAATGACAGTTATTTTTTCTTGTTAATGGATTTCATTTAAGATTCATTGAAGATATTTTTGCTTATATTCATTAAAATAAAACCAAACAGTTAGAAATCAATAATACTAAGCACATATTTTGTAAAATCACAATTTTAATATCAAAATGCAAATTAGCCTTTCCGTTCAAACTGTAAACCACTATTTTGTTGTATATATATAAATATAATTGCATGTTGTTAGTATGTAGATCCGGCCCACGCCGGGGGTCCAGTGGCTTTGGCCCTGGATATTTACGAGTTAATAGCGTCGATCCCAGGGGGCCATCCCCCCAGGCAACACCTGCCCCCTCGATTTAAAGGGACAGGGCTGGGTTTATTGCCCAGCGCCTGAGGCGCCCCCCCTTGAGGGGGAATGCCGACGGGATCGACGCAATTTTTCACCTGCCACCCCATGAGTCTCGGCTTGTGGGTGGTCCCACGTTAATAGGGACTTTGTGCCTGACCCGTACAAGTGGGGTACGTGGAAAATATCATATAGATATGGTTAACAGTCTTAATAATGTAAAACAATTTTATTAATAATTGAGGTTAAAATAAAAATAAAATCATTGAGAATATGATATCAATAACTAAGAGAATTGTGACTTGAATAGTAATATAGTTTCGGTTACAGACAGAAAAACACACAATCTCCATTATAATAAGATGTATGCGTTTTATGTGTGTGCATGAGTTTTATGTGTATACTCGTGTTGTATGTGCGTATTTGTTTTATGTGTGTGCGTGTGTTGTTTGTGTGTGTGTTGTATGTGTGCCCGTGTATTGTATGTGTATGCGCGTGTTGCATGTGTGGGTTGTGTTATTTGTGTGCGTATGTTGTATGTGTGTGTTTGTTGTATGTGTGCGCGTGTGTTTTATGTGTGTGCGTGTGTTTTATGTGTGCGTGTGTTGTATGTGTGTGTGTGTGTGTGTGTGTGTGTGTATCTATATGCGTTGTATGTGTGTGCATGTGTTGTATGTGTACGTGTGTTGTTATATGTGTGTTTATGTGTGTATGTGTGTGTGTGTGTGTGCGTGTGTTGTATGTGTGCGTGTGTTGTATATGTGTGTTTGTTGTATGTGTGTGCGTGTGTTGTATGTGTGCGTGTGTTGTATATGTGTGGTTGTTGTATGTGTGTGCGTGTGTTGTATGTGTGCGTGTGTTGTATGTGTCTGTTTGTTTATGTGTGTGCGTGTTGCATGTGTGCGTGTGTTGTATGTGTGTGTGTCTGTGTTGTATGTGTGTGCGTGTGTTGTATGTGTGCGTGTGTTGTATATGTGTGTTTGTTGTATGTGTGTGCGTGTGTTGTATGTGTGCGCGTGTGTTGTATGTGTGCGTGTGTTGTATATGTGTGTTTGTTGTATGTGTGTGCATGTGTTGTATGTGTACGTGTGGTGTATGTGTGTGTTTGTTTTATGTGTGTGCGTGTGTTGCATGTATGTGTTTGTTTTATATGTGTTTATCTTGTGAGTGTCTGTTAGTTTTTTGTGTGGGTGTTTTTCTTGTTTTTTTGCGGGGGGGGTCTCTGTTTATTCATAATAGATAATTCCAATCGTGATGTGTCATGTTTTTTTAATTATGATTTATGAACAATTTAAAAGATTGCGACGAATCTTGGCAAATAAATCAAAGTGATGTCTTTTACTTATCCGTATCTCTTTAAGAATCCGGATATTTTATTTTTGGTTCGTACAATACACAGCAATCGCACCCCCCCCCACACACACACCAGAATGCATCTTCAGTGTCGTCTTTTGGCGTCGACGAAAGTTCCGAGCCTTTTTGACAACAGACTTCACCAGTTTGTTTGTTTTCTTTTATGGCATATCAACCTCAGTGGGTCATTTTATGCAGACAAAGTTTTGAAATAAATTCTTTCTTAATGAATACTCATTTTTTTTTATAAACACATTTTTCTATTTAACCCATAGATGGGACACTAACAGGTACTACCACTCCGGGTCGGAGTGGACCAAGGAGCAATGGAGATAAAAGTGTGCCCCACATTCCTCAGACCTCCAGAACTGGAACCTCACCATCAGATAGAGTTTAACGTCATTCCCAGGACATGTTATTTAAATCCGAATCAAGTCATCTCTTATAAATAAAGGACTCGCGTGGTGTAATGGTTAAAGTCATGGCAAATGGACTTGTCGCCGCGAGTTCAAATCCTGGACGTGGTAATTGCATTTCATTTAGCGCTAATACCCTTGGGAAAGGTATGAATCCTACTCCCTCTCTCTCTCTCTCTCTAGCTATGGGTAAATAGTAGGGCAGACTGGGTTCTTTAACCATTGCTAGGTACCCAGTCTAGGAGAAGGAAAACTCTAAATTCAAACCTGTTGAACTCCGCATAAGAAATTGACTTTGTATCACATCCTGCTAGTGCGGAGGGGTTGTTAAATATATATACAGAGGTTTATGATTTTGTTTTGTTTTGTTTTGATTTGTTTTGCGGCATATCAATCTCGGTGGGTCATTTAATGCCAACAAAGTTTTGAAATAAATTAATTCTTAATAGATACTTAATTTTTTTAATAAACATATTTTTCTATTTAACTATTATTATTAATTTAACTATTATTAATTTAACTATCTATTTAACTATTATTAATTTAACTATCTATTTAACTATTATTATTTATTTAACTATTATTTAGATGAGACCCTAACAGGAACTACCACTCCGGGTGAGAGTGGACCTGGGAGCATTGGTGATTAATGGGTGCCCGACATTCCCCAGATCTCCACAACTGGAATCTCACTATCACATAGAATTTAACAATATTCCCAGGAAATGAAGACCCTCAGCCACTGCCTTCTAGCACCCATATGATAAAAAGATTTGGTGCTTGCAATAAGGGCAATAGAGTTGGGACAATCATATAGGTTTTAAGGCTTGCCGTAACCAGACGATTGATCGGAGGGGGCCTCGTTATCCATCCGCCTAGCCTAAGTAAGGTTCTAAGTGGATTGTTCTATGTCAGAGACTGCTCATCTACCAGGATTCCATCCTTAAGCAATAGGGGTCGCCACCCACGACTAACAGCTTATACATGATTATATGGTTTCAAGTAATTATTTCTATTTGATGATAATCATTTTTTTTAATCCTGGAAGTAGCACCCTACGAAATCGCATTTGTACGGCCACTTACCTCCTATCCCCCCAAAAAAAACTATAGAAGTAAGATGAGCCAGACAACTGGAGGAGTAAGAACGAATTCATAAACGATATATATATATATATATATATATATATATATATATACATATATAAGTTTCGTTGAATTGAACAGACAATTCCTGTCTGACAAGTTTTTCATTGATCCGTTCCAATCTTCGGGCCATCCTTCTGGTGTCAGGGTGGAACTGGTATACTAGTCCACCGAAGTTTTTAACACTAGCGCTTTTATACCAGTTCCACCCTGACACCAGAAGGATGGCCCGAAGATTGGAACGGATCAATGAAAGACTTGTCAGACAGGAATTGTCTGTTCAATTCAACGAAACTTGTATAAAAGAAAAAATGCTGCCTAAATACACTTATATATATATATATATATATATATATATATATATATATATATATATATCAACACTCTGCACGAGCAGGATGCGACACAAGGTCAATTTCTTAAGCGGAGTTCAACAGGTTTGAATTCAGAGTTTTCTTTCTCCTAGGTTGCCTAACAACGGTTAAAGAGCCCAGTCTGCCCTACTATTTACCCATAGCTGGAGGGAGAGTAGGATTCATACCTTTCCCAAGGGTATTAGCGCTAAGATGAAATGCAATTACCACGTCCAGGATTTGAACTCGGGGCGACGTGTCCATTTCCCATGACTTTAACCATTACACCACGCGCTTCCTACTCATAAAAGATGTTTCTATGAACTCCTACACATAGATACACCAGGGTTGGCCGACTAGTTATCAGCTTTGTACGGACACTGGATGCCAGTCCTAATCAATCACGTATTTAAATAACCCACGTAAGTTGATATGCCATTAAACAAAGAGACCAAACCAAACGAACGAAAGGTCTCTGCACCCAGTGACCTCTATAAGTGAAAAGTCAACCAAGAATCCTTTTGGCGCGATTTTTTATCGAACGAATGGGTTTATTTTCTGGTCATCTATGTTTGTTGTGTTATTTTAAGGAAAGTCGGCAACGTGAAATGTCAAAGGGGAGAGAGAGAGAGAGAGAGAGAGAGAGAGAGAGAGAGAGAGTGTTTGTGTTTGTGAGAGAGAGAGTGTGTCAGTGAGAGAGAGAGAGAGAGAGAGAGAGAGAGAGAGGTGGACAGAGTGTGTATGTGAGAGAGAGAGTGTGTCAGTGAGAGAGAGAGGTGGACAGTGTGTTTGTGTGAGAGAGAGAGTGTGTGTGTGTGTGAGAGAGAGAGGTGGACAGAGTGTGTCAGTGAGAGAGAGAGAGTGTGTCAGTGAGAGAGGTGGACAGAGTGTGTTTGTGAGAGAGAGAGAGAGAGTGTGTGTCAGTGAGAGAGAGAGAGAGGTGGACAGAGTGTGTATATGAGCGAGAGTGTGTGTGTGTGAGTGAGAGAGAGAGAGAGTGGAAAAGAGTGTGTTTGTGAGAGAGAGAGAGAGAGTGTGTGTGTGTGTGTATTAGAGAGAGAGTGCGTGTTGTCCGTGAGAGAGAGTGTGTGTTTGTGAGAGAGAGAGACTGGGTGTATGTGTGTGTGAGAGAGAGAGAGTTTGTGTTAGTGAGAGAGTGAGAGAGAAAGACAGGGCAAAAAATAGAGAATATGTGTGTGACAGAGAGACTGAGAGTGTGTGTGTGTAAGACAGTGTGTGTGAGAGAGAGTGTGTGTGTGTGTGTATGAGGGAGAGAGAGAGAAACTGTGTGTGTGAGAAAGAGAATGAGAATGAGAGAGAGGGATGTGTGTTTGAGAGAAAGCGAAGGAGAGAGTGTGCGTAAGTGAGTGAGTGAGTGAGTGAGTGAGTGTGTGTGTGTGAGAGAGAGAGAGAGAGAGAGAGAGAGTGCGTGTATGTGTGAGAGAGAGAGAGAGAGTGTGTGTGAGAGAGAGAGAGTGTGTGAGTCCGTGATAGAGAGAGGGGAGGGAGTGTGTGTGTGTGAGAGAGAGAGTTTGTGTTAGTGATAGAGAGAGAAAGAGAGGGAGAAAGAGAGAGAATGTGTGTGTGTGTGAGAGAGTGTGTGTATGAAAGAGAGAGTGTGTATGTATGTGAGAAAGAGAGAGAGGAGAAGAGAGAGAGAAGTGTGTGTGTGAAAGAGAGAGAGTGTGTGTGTGTGAAAGAGAGAGAGTTTCTGAGAGTGTGTGTGTGAAGAGGGTGTGTGAGAGAGAGAGAGTGTGTGTATGTGTGTGTGTGTGTGAGAGAGAGAGAGAGAGACTATGTATGTGTGTGAGAGAGAGAGAGAGTGTGTGTGTGTGTGTGTATGAGAGAGGGAGAAACTGTGTGTGAGAGAAAGAGAGTGAGAATGAGAGAGAGGGAGTGTGTGTTTGAGAGAGAGAGCGAAGGAGAGAGTGTGCGTAAGTGAGTGAGTGAGTGAGTGAGAGAGAGAGAGAGTGTGTGTGTGAGAGAGAGAGAGTGTGTGAGTCCGTGATAGAGAGAGGGGGAGGGAGTGTGTGTGTGTGTGAGAGAGAGAGAGAGACTGAGTGTGTGTGAGAGAGAGAGAGAGAGTTTGTGTTAGTGATAGAGAGAGGGAGAAAGAGAGAGAATGTGTGTGTGAGAGAGAGAGTGTGTATGAAAGAGAGAGAGTGTGTGTATGTATGTGAGAAAGAGAGAGAGGAGAAGAGAGAGAGTGTGTGTGTGTGTGAAAGAGAGAGATTGTGTGTGTGAAAGAGAGAGGGAGTGTGTGAGTGTGTGTGTGAAGAGAGTGGGTGTGAGAGAGAGAGAAAGAGAGAGAGTGTGTGTATGTGTGTGTGAGAGAGAGAGAGGGAGTGTGTGTGTGTGTGTGTGTGTATGAGAGAGGGAGAAACTGTGTGTGAGAGAAAGAGAGTGAGAATGAGAGAGAGGGAGTGTGTGTTTGAGAGAGAGGGAAGGAGAGAGTGTGTGTAAGTGAGTGTGTGAGAGAGAGAGAGAGAGAGAGAGAGAGAGAGAGAGAGAGAAGAGAGAGAGAGAGAGAGATTAATGTTAATCGATTATTATGGAAGCCTCGAAAAGTCTCTTGTCTTTGCTGGAAAAAATCCAAATGGAAGTTTCTTCTTCTGATAGAGAAATCTACTGTCTTTGATAAACTTTAGCTTTTCTTAAATAACAGGGAGCGAGAAATCTATTTTGAGAGATATAAGCTCCTAAGATTTGATGGTTGTAGGAAAGGGTTAACGTTATTTAAGATGGGTGGGGGGGGCATTTTGTGAATAATGAGAAAGACCTTTAGATTTTCTTCTTTCAGGAAAGGTTAGGGTTTAGTTTAAGGTTTTGCTTTGTAAAACGAATGAGAACTAGGCATAGTAGAACTCAAAATGTTATGAAATACTTTTGAAGTGTTTAGTCTATACATTTTTGAAATTTAAGGACCAAGTCACTAATAGGCACCCTAGCCCAGATCAGTTTTGAAAGTAAACAATAAACGATAAAAACGAAAGGCAGGTTTTTATACTAAAATAATTTTTGATTTTAATTTTTTTAAAAATGAGTTATTATGTTGTTGTTAGAATATAGGAAAAAATTAATTTTGTGTACTCTTCGCAGAGAAGCGTCCCCGGCCTCCTGCCTCAAAAAACGCTTGCCAAGGCTGTTGAAAAAACAAACCAGCTACGATTGAAGTCCGTAGCCGAAGCGGTGTCACTAGCAACCCCCCCCCCCAAAAAAAAAAAAAACAAAAAAAACAACCAACTTAGGGCGTTTTTCCCGAAAACCCAACCCAAACCCCACCCCTAATCCTAACCCCTAACCCTAAACACCCCTAGTTAAAATTAACAGTTTTATTACAAAATGTGCGGGTTCTGTTTTTTTCTGGGTCATCCTGTATACAGGGTGATCCAGAAAAAAAAACAGAGCCCAAATTATTTATTTATTTTCCCATTAAACTAACCCTAAACCCAACCCCAACCCCAACCCTAACCCTAGTTTTTTTTAAGTGACACCGCTTCGGCTACGGACTTCAATCGTAGCAGGTGGGTGTTTTTTCAGCAGCCACCGGCTAGTACCTAATTTTGCACTAAAGATAAACTATTTTTAAAAAAAATAACTTAAAACGAAAGTTATGTTTATTTATTTTCCATGTGCCTCTACGGATAGTTAACAAAGGAATAAGTTATTTCATGTTGTTGTTAGTATAAGTTAAAAAATAATTTTCAACCAATAATAAACTAATATTGTTATTGACATTATAACAACTAGCAAATATATGCACCCTCCGGGTGCAAGTATTTAAGTTTTAATGTAATAAAATATCATATTAAATTAGAACGACCAATGAAGCTAAATAAGAATGCAGATTAAAAAATTTGAAACAGAGGGGGTATAATCGAAAAACAGAACAACTGAAACTTACTCTTCCACCACTCCCTTCTTTTATTACTAAATTTTCCTAATTTAACTATTTAGCTAAAATAGGAAGTAAAGAACAAGATTACAATTACAGTTATTTCTTTTTGTTAATATATTTCGTTTAAGATTTATACCCGAGATTTTTAGTCATAATCATTAAGATAAAACCAAACAATTAGAAATCAATAATACTAAACACATATTTTATAAAATCAAATTTTTTATATCAATATGCAAATTAGCCTTCCTGTTAACACTGTAAACCGCTATTTTGTTGTATATATAAATACAATTGCATGGTATTACTATGTAGGTAAGGCCAACAGTATTAACGTAAAACAATTTTATTAGTACTTGAGTTTTAGATAAAAAGTCACGGCGAATGTAACGTAAATAACTAAGGGAATTGTGACTTGAGTAGTAATATAGTTTCGGTTACAGACAGAAAAACACACAATCTCCATTATAATAAGATATTATTTCAGATAAGAAACCACGTAGAGACACATGAAAATTAAATTTTATAAATAGTGTGATACCATTTCTGAACAACATCCTTTTATTTAAATAAACCTAAAAAATACTTTGTAAAAACAATTTTTATTTAAATAAACATATGTGCATTTCTCTTCTGATTAAATAGAATTATTTTAATATAAAAACGGGTCTTTCGTTTAAAGTTTTATAATTAAAACAAAACAAAAAACAAAAACAATAACAATATCAGTTTAAAATTTAAAAGTATTTACGTTGTCGATTTTATTGTCTTTTCTCGTGGATTCTGAGGCCTAGAATTTACTGATGGAGAAAAAATGCTCAATTCTGAGTTTTAAGTAAGATTTGAGGCCTGATAACCCCCTCTCTCTCTCTCTCTCTCTCTCTCTCTCTCTCTCTCTCTCTCTCTCTCTCTCTCTCTCTCTCTCACACACACACACACACACACACACACACATACAGTCTCTCACGCACTCTCTCTTTCACACACACACTCTCTCTCTCCCCCTCCTCTCTTTCTCACATACACACACTCTCTCACCCTGAGAGTGGGTGAAAATGGCCAATTTCGTGCAAAATTAAAGTGCCAATTTAATGTGGTTTACTTATAGAGTTCGATCAGGAGTATCACATAGAAAAATATGGTTGAATTCTGTTGAGAATTGGGGGAGATATGGGGCTTCAAAGATGCCCCCAAAATGCCCCTTTTCAGCCACTATGTATAGGTATTTCGCTAGGGTTATGGTTAGGTGTTAGGGGTTATGGTTAGCAGTTATTATTATAACCTTATAATATACTTTTTATAGCTTTAACCATTCCCATGTTAAACGTGTCTTTCGTTTAAAGTTTTATAATTAAAAAATAAATTTCTATTGAATTAATTGAATAGAAATTTATTTTTTAATTATAAAACTACATGAAATTATCAACAACATGAAATAAGTAAAAAGAAAAAGTGTCTTTAATATAAAAACGTGTTTATAGTTTGATAATTTTAAAAAAGATTGCTACCGAAGTAACAACTTTAACATGAAATATCTAAAAAAGTGTGTCTTAAAATCGTCTGTTAACAAACAACCGGAATTTGACGGTGAAAAGCCAAACATGTCCTTTTGAATCCAGGTCTCATCTGGGGTGCTTATTGGTGACTTGGTCCAAATTTAATTTGAAAACTCATCATATTAATGGTACCTTGACTTACGAGCAGAATTCGTTCCGATTGTAACTCAAGTTCCTCGTATTTCAAATATCAGTTTTCTTCATTTTGAAATGCCATCAATCCGTTCCAGCCGCACCACAAAAAACAAAAAACAAAGAAAAACAAAACAAAAAACAAAACAATTAGTATTATCTGCGTTATTCGGACTATTGTCCCCATCTTCATTGTTATTCGTACAACGTTTCGGCCGATATGCCCTCCGGCCTTCTTCAGGTATTCCTTGTCGGACTCGGGAACCTTCTCGGACTCGGGAACCTTCTTTTCGACCTCGGGAACCTTCATTTCAAACTCGGGAATCTTCTTTTCGAACTCGGGAACTTTCTTGTCGTATTCGGGAGCCATCACGGAACTTTGAACCCAACCCTTTATTTAGTCCACGGGGTATCCTGTTCTCATTTCGCTAACCATAGCTGGGGTAGGAGTTGTGTTAATTATTTTTCTATGTTACTACCTTTACTCAGGATTGAACGCAGAATCCAGAGATAACTGTCACTTAGAACTGTCTTAACCTAACTATCTTATCAACTAGGCCATGTGTCCAATTGCATATCGGCTGAAACTTTGTACAGATAACAATGAAGATGCGGACAATAGTCCGAATAACGCAGATAATACTAATCTTCAAGCCTCATCTCAAACATTCAGAAAAAAATAATGTTACGTCTTTTTAATAAGATAGCAAGAAAACATTAATGAGAACTCGGTACAGTAGAATTCAAAATGTTAGGAAAACTTTTGAAGACCTCTCTTAAAACTCGTGTTAAAAGAAAATAACAGCATTTCCATTAATTTCAAATATTGTGATACCATTATTTCAATCTTGTGATGACATGAAGTACTTTTTTGGCACTAATTCTCTGAATTCTTGAGATAAGGCTTGATCATTTGGATTATTCGGACTATTGTCCTCATCTTTATTGTTATCCGCACTATTTCTCTAAATTTTTTTAGATGAGGCTTGATAATTTTGATTATTTGGATTATTCGGACTATTGTCCTCATCTTTATTGTTATCTACACTATTTCTCTGATTTTTTTAAAGATGAGGCTTGATAATTTGTAATATTTGAATTATTCGGACTACTGTCTTCATCTTTATTGTTATCTGCACTATTTCTCTGAATTTTTTAGATGAGGCTTGATAATTTTGATCATTTGGATTATTCGGAGTATTGTCCTCATCTTTATTGTTATCTGCACTATTTCTCTGAATTTTTGACATGAGGCTTGATAATTTTGATTATTTGGATTATACAGACTATTGTCCTCATCTTTATTGTTATCTGCACCATTTCTCTAAATTTTTTAGATTAGGCTTGATAATTTGGATTATTTGGATTATTCGGACTATTGTCCTCATCTTTATTGTTATCTGCACTATTTCTATGAATCTTTTAGGTGAGGTTCAATCATTTTTATTATTTTGGATTATTCGGACTATTGTCATCATCTTTATTGTTATCTACATTATTTCTCTGAATTTTTCAGGTGAGGTTCAATAATTTTGATTATTTGGATTATTCGGACTATTGTCCTCATCTTTATTGTTATCGTGCAATTTCTCTTAATTTTTTAGATGAGGTTTGATAATTTTGATTATTTGGATTATTCGGACTATTGTCCTCATCTTTATTCTTATCTGCACAACGTTTCGACCGATGTGCCCTCTGGTCTTTTTAAAGTATTTCTTGTCAGTTCGTAAGTTCGAGGAGGGTTTTCCCGAGTTTCGAGGA
>CM042178.1:30264251-30284841 GCA_023376005.1 Doryteuthis pealeii | reverse complement strand
CAAGGGAGTTGGGTTGTGTGTTTTTTCTGTCTGTAACCGAAACTAATCACACCAAGGTCACAATTCTTAGTAATTGGACGTCACTTCCCAAAGAATGTATCATTATTTTAACCGTCAATTATTAATAAAAATTGTTTTACATTATTTATCTGTAACCATATCTACAATGCTAATACATGCCAATTATATTATATATAGCAACAAAGAGGTTTACAGATCGGAGCGAGGCTAATTTGTTGCTCATGTAATTTTAATAAATATTATGCTTGTATTAATTGGTTTCTAATTGTTTTGGTTTTACTCTTATGAATATAAAGCAAAAATCTCTTCAATGAATCTTAACATGAAATCCATTACAAGAAAGATAACTGGTAATTTTATTCTTTTACTTCCTCTTTTAAAACTAAATACTTATTGAAAGAATAACTGGTGGTGATGGAAGAGTAAATTTCGTGTTACTATTTTTCTCTTCCCTCGATTCAAATCTTTTATCTGCATTCTTATTTAGTTTCATTAAGCGTTTCTAATTTAAATACGATATTTCATTTCTTTACTTGCACCCGGAGGGTTGCATATATTTGCTTAGTATTATAATTCATAATATATATATATATAATGATGAGAATAAATGAGAAGTATTGGCCATAAGGCTGCTCAATGCTAATAAAGCGGGTTAACTCCAATAGTAAAGGATATTTTGGATGATTTAATTCCTAACTTTAAGTTTTGCTGCAATCCCAGATTACCTCAATAACCGGTTGTTTGTTAGGTTAGAGTTTAGTTTTTTTGTTTTTTTTTTTAAAAAATCTAAAAATAGTCTCTTAAAACAACCGGATATTGACGGTGTAAATGAAAAACATGTTCCTTTCTTAATCGAGATCAAAAAAGGGGGTGCCTAAAGGTGCACATGGTCCCAAAAGCTATCAGCATCCAACTGAGTGTAATATGAATTTGATTACCAAGTGAAAAATCCTATGTACAAGTAAACTACTAAATGGTCAACGAAGCAGAGACAATTTCTTGGACCATAATTTAAGATTTATCAGAATGAAATTCCCAAAATTGGCTTCTCAGTAATCATTTTTTCCAACAGAACATTTTTACCTTTTATACAATATTTTATTAAAAATACAGCCATCAATCATACTCACCTCATCATCACATAGCATGGATAGTAAATAAATGATGAAAATATAAACTGCGTCTATTTATCTAAAAATGATTAAAGGAGTAAGTTTCAGTTGTTCTATTTTTCCGATTATACCCCCCTCCGTTTCAAATCTTTTTATTTGAATTCTTAATTAGTTTCATTAGCCTTTCTGATTTAATCTAATATTTTATTACATTTAAACTTATATACTTGCACCCGGAGGGTGCATATATTTGCTAGTATATATAATATTGAACAAATGACAGACTGCGAAAACATTAACAATTCTTTTCTTTTGAAAAACAAAATTCTCAGAAATATTCTATTTTTTGGTATTTCTCAGAATTTCCTAATTTGGAAAATTATCACTTTTCGCTACAACTATGGGGACTATGACAAAAATAATCAAGGAAAAATGAGCACCTTCTATGTGTGTCTAGACCAATCAATTTTCGTTAAATTGTCTGGCAATTATGAAAAATGTTTTCTTTTTTTTTCTCTCATTGTGTTTTTTCTCCTATTTTGTCTAATACCGTAATTATATGATGATTTCCAGTTTTTCTTATAACTTTTAAAAAAAGCATCGATTGATCATTCAATTTCCTTGCAATATCACAAAGTGACAGTTCACAATCATTGTCCTTTTTCCAGTTTTCTTATAACCTTTTTTTACCGTAAAACAGAATTTACATTGATTTTTCGTTTTTTTACATTTATAATTTACGGTTAGGGTTAGGGTTAGGGTTATGGCTAGGGTTAGGGTTAGGTTTCGGGTTGGATTTAAATTCAGTTATAAAGAAGAAGAAGAAGAAGAAGAAGAAGAAGAAGAAGAAGAAGAAGAAGAAGAAGAAGAAGAAGAAAGAAGAAATATACGAAAAAATATGAAATTACATGGATTTTTCGTTTTTTTTACATTTATAATTTAGAGTTAGGTTAGGGCTAATGTTAGATTTAAATTCAATTATAATAGAAGAAGAAGAAGAAGAAGAAAAGAAGAAGAAGAAGAAGAAGAAGAAGAAGAAATATACGAAGAAATCTAAAATTACATTGATTTTTCGGGTTTTTTTTACATTTATAATTTACGGTTAGGGCTATGGTTCGGGTTAGTGTTAGGGCTAAGGTTAGATTTAAATCCGTTATAATAGAAGAAGAAGAAGAAGAAGAAGAAGAAGAAGAAGAAGAAGAAGAAGAAGAAGAAGAAGAAGAAATATACAAAAAATCTGAAATTACATTGATTTTTCGGGTTTTTTTACATTTATAATTTACGGTTAGGTTTAGGGTAAGGTTCAAATTCAGTTATAATTAAAGTCTTCCATAAATTTGTGATTCATAATATTGGTGTCTGAACTAAAATGACGAATGAATTCTTTTACTGTTTACTGTTTACTAAGTCAATATTGAATCATCTAAAAGACAGATAGCTGATATAAAACTAATGATGGGGATTCAATTGCCTTGTCCACAAAATGAAGGAAAAGAACATTCTAAGAAATAATGCTCAGCCCAAAATAGTGGGCTTATAATTTCAAAGGTTTGATTAAAACTTATCGATGAAAGTTAGGGTTTAACGTGTACTATTACTCTGTGATTGATAATATTGGAGTCTAAACTTAAAAGACGAATTAATTATTATTATTACTAGCAAATATATGCACCCTCCGGGTGCAAGTATTTAAGTTTTAATATGATAAAATATCATATCAAATTAGAAAGGCTAATGAAACTGAATAAGAATTCAGATAAAAAGATTTGGAACAGAGGGGGTATGATTGAAAAATACAACAACTTTGAAACTAACTCTTACATCATTTTCCGTTACACCCATCTTTCATTGGTAAATTTTCCTAATTTAACTATTTAGTTAGAATAGAAGTAAAGAATAAAATTACAGTTATTTCTTCTTGTTAATGGATTTCTTTTAAGATTTATCCCCGAGATTTTTGCTCATATTCAATAAGATAAAACCAAACAATTAGAAATCAATAATACTAAGCATATATTTATTAAAATCAAATTTCTAATGTCAATATGCAAATTAGCCTTCCCATTCACACTATAATCCGCTATTTGGTTGTATATATAAATACAATTGTGTGTTATTAGTATGTAGGTATGGTCAACAATTAATAATGTAAAACAATTTTATTAATAATTGAGGTTTAAATAAAAAATAAAATCATGGAGAATGTGATGTAAATAACAAAGGGAATTGTGACTTGTATAGTAATATACTTTCGGTTACAGACAGACAAACCCACAATCTCCATTATAATAAGATTATTATTATTATTATTATTATTATTATTTTACTGTTGATGGTTTCTAAGCCAATATTGAATCATCTACAATATTAGAAAACAAAAACTAAAGATAAATAGCTGATATAAAAATGAATGATGGGGGTTTAATTTCTCTGCAATATCAGAACGCAAGAGTTCCCAATTATTGTCCTTTTTCAAACTCAGACAACAGTTTATTAGTCATTAGCAAAGAACTAATAACAAATTGAGATAAGGAAAAGAAAATTCTAAAAAATAATGCTCGGGCCAAAATAGTGGGCTTATAGTTTCAAAGGTTTGTATTAAACTTATTGATGAAAGTTAGGGTTTAAAGAGTTTGATAAATCTATGATTGATAATATTTGAGTCTAAACTTAAAAGAAGAAGGAATTATTATTTTTTTAATTTTTTTTTTTTTACTGTTGATGGTTTCTAAGCCAATACTGAATCATCTAAAAGACAGATAGCTGATATAAAAATGAATGATGGGGATTCAAGTTCTCTACAATATCAGAAAGTAAGAGTCCCCAATTATTGTCCTTTTTCAAACTGAGACAACAGTTTTTTAGTCATTAGCAAAGAACTAATAACAAATTGAGATATCAAATCAAGGGAAAGAACATTTTTACAAATAATGCTCTGGCCAAAATAGTGGGCTTATATTTTAAAAGGTTTGATTAAAACTTATCGATGAAAGTTAGGGTTTAAAGTGTTCTATAACTTTGTGATTCATAATATTGGAGCCAAAAAGTTAAAAGACGAATGAATTATCATTTTTACTGTTTATGGTTTCTAAGCCAATATTGAATCATCTAAAAGACAGATAGCTGATATAAAAATTAATGATGGGGATTCAATTGCCTTGCAATATCACAAAGTCACAGTCCACAAAATCAAGGAGAAGAACATTCTGAGAAATAATGCTTAGCCCAAAATAGTGGGCTTATAGTTTCAAAGGTTTGATTAAAACTTATCGATGAAAGTTAGGGTTTAAAGAGTTTGATAAATCTGTTATTGATAATATTGGAGTCTAAACTTAAAAGACGAATGAATTATCATTTTTACTGTTGATGGTTTCTAAGCCAATACTGAATCATTTAAAATAATAGAAAACAAAAACAAAAAGACAGATAGCTGATATAAAAATGAATTACGGGGATTCAATTTCTTTGCAATATTTTGAAGTGACACTCCACAATCATTGACCTTTTTTTTTAAACTCACACACCCGTTTACTAATCATTAGCAAAAAACTGATAACAAATTGAGATATCGAATCAAGGAAGAGAAAATTCTAAGAAATAATGCTCAGGCCAAAATAGTGGGCTTATAGTCGCAAAGGTCTGATTAAGAATTATCGATGACAGTTAGGGTTTAAAGAGTTCAATAAATCTGTGGTTGGACCACAAAAATAAAAAACAAACAGAATGAATGATATTTTCATGAATTATTATTTTTACTGTTGATGGCTTTATTGCAGTTTTTAAGATATAAGGCGTGCTGTAATCCACCACTTAAACTTATAGACTAAGCGAGATCACATGGTTTAAACCCCAGCCAATCAACAGCCCGAATACGTGGTTGGTTAAATATTTATATATGATACTGACAGCCATTCATTTGAACTTCATTCGACATTGACGAACGGACCTAAAATCAAAGTATCATACCCAACATTAAGGGACACCAAGGAACAACTAAAGGATCATACCCAATAGTGAGGGACATCAAGAAACAAGCAAAGGATCATACCTAACACTAAGGGACACCAAGGAACAACCAAAGGATCATACCCAATACTGAGGGACACCAAGGAACAACCAAAGGTTTCTTCACTAAGAATCGCGCTCTGTTTAACACAATGGATCTCCGCTGGACAGTTCTCTTGCTTGAAGCCTAAGGGGGGGCCTCAAAAATTGTAACAGGCTTCTAAGCTAATATTGAATCATCTACAATATTAGACAACAAAAACAAAAATACAGATAGCTAACATAAAAATGAATGATAGGGATTTAATTTCTTTGCAATATCACAAAGGTGACAGTTTACAAATCAATATCACCCCAAGAGACAGTCCATAATCATTGAATGCCACAATTTGATCTTTTTTCTAAATCTCACACAACTGCTTACACGCCATTAGCAAGGGACAGATCACAAATTAGGACATAAAATCAAGGATTTGCTTTGCTTTGTTTTACGGCATATCAATCTCATTGGGTCATTTAATGCAAGCAATTTTGTTTATAAACTCGTTTTTCTATATAACCCATAGATGGGACCCTAACAGTTACTACCACTCCGGGTCAGAGTGAATCAGGGAGCAATTGTGATTAAGTGGTGCTCCACATTCGCCAAACCTCCAAAATTGGAACCTCACCTTCTGATAGAGTTTAACGCCATTCTCAGGACATTTAGACACTCAGCATCCATATGATAAAAAGGGTCAGGGCTTGCCATAAAGGCAATAAGGCCCAGGCAATCATATAGGTGCTAGGGCTTGACGTGACCAGCCGATTGATCGAAGGGGGCCTCTCGACCGCCCGACTAATCCAAGAAAGGGCTAATGTGGAGCATTGCAGATCATGGACTGCTCATCCACCAAGACTCCGTCCTTAAGCATCACGGGTCACCACCCACAGTCAACTAATGGTCCCATTTGGGGGTGTCTTACCCCTCTGTAGAGGTGCAATCGGTCCAGTCTAATGTCCCATCCGACAGGGCGGGGTTTGCTTTTCTTTGCTTTGTTTTACGGCATATCAATCTCATTGGGTCATTTAATGCCAGCATTTTTTTTATAAACTCATGTTTTTCTATTTAACCCATAGATGGGACCCAACAGTTACTACCACTCCGGGTCAGAGTGAACCAGGGAGCAATGAGGATTAAGGGAACTCCACATTCGCCTAACCTCCAAAACTGGAACCTCACCATCAGATAGAGTTTTATCGCCATTCCCAGGACATGAAAACCCTCAGTTACTGCCTTTTTGCAACCATATGATAAAAAGGGTCGAGGCTTGCCATAAGGGAAATAGGGTTGGGGCAATCATATAAGTGCTAGGGCTTGATGTGACCAGCCGATTGATTAAATCAAGGTAAAACTATATCAACAAAATAACTTTTCTGTTGAACTTTCCACGCGAATATGCCATTTTTAAACCGTTTGTTTCAGAGCAAAAGGCCAAGGAATAATTTCAGCAAAAATGTTGCACCCGAATCCGAAAAACAGTGAGTTTGTGCATTTGTTTATACTAGCAAATATATGCACCCTCCGGTGCAAGTATTTAAGTTTTAATGTAATAAATATTAGATTAAATTAGAAAGGCTAACGAACTAAATAAGATGCAGATAAAATGATTTGAAACAGAGGGGAGTATAATCGAAAAATAGAACAACTGAAACTTACTCTTCCATCACTCTCGTCTTCATTGTTATTTTTTCTAATTTAAGTATTTAGTTAAAAGAGGAAGTAAAGAATAAAATGACAGTTATTTTTTCTTGTTAATGGATTTCATTTAAGATTCATTGAAGAGATTTTGCTTATATTCATTAATAAAACCAAACAATTAGAAATCAATAATACTAAGCAATATTTAATAAAATTTCATTTTTAATATCAATATGCAAATTAGCCTTCCCGTTCACACTGTAAACCATCTATTTTGTTGTATATATAAATATAATTGCATGTTGTTAGTATGTAGATATGGTTAACAGTGTTAATAATGTAAAACAATTTTATTAATAATTGAGTTTAAAATAAAAATACAATCATGGAGAATGTGATGTCAATAACTAAGGGAATTGTGACATAAGTAGTAATATAGTTTCGGTTACAGACAGAAAAACACACAATCTCCATTATAATAAGATTTGCCTTGTTCTTCTCGTCGTCTCAGTGACGTGAGTTGTTTTGTCTGTTGTAAATGTTTACTTTTTAAAATTTTAGTTTTGGGGATTTAATTTAAAATGGGATTTATTTATTTATTTATTTTTACGACCAATGTTTTGTAAATTGAATGTATAGATTAAAGATGATTTGGGAAAATTATTGGACCATATTTCCTTCTGTTTAAAAAAAAATGTTAAACGGTAAAAGCGAAAATCTGCGCCATGCGGTTGAATTGAGGTTTATGGAGTTTATTTTTATCTTATTTATTTTTAATGATTCACCTCTTCACTTAATTTTTAAATTAAGCAATCCTATAATTTTGTGTACATATCTATTAATAATGGAGATTATCTGTATTGCTGTCTGTAACAAAAACTACGTCATAGCTCTACGTCACAGCTTACGTCCCAATATTCTTATGCCAAAATTTGAGTAAGCAATTTTAAAAATTATTTTTTACTCTCGTCCTTTTTTAAAAAAAAATTTTTTTACAATAACAAGAAGTTAACTAAAAAGTTTACAAATAAATAAATACCTACGATTTTGTGGAAAATTGATGTGGAAAATATTCAAAATAATTGTTGATTATTACATGCACGCAACATTTTATTTGAGAGGACGGGGCTCAGTTTTCATTTCAAATTGTTTTTTTTTTTGTTTTTTACTCCTTTGATAAATATAAGGATTTTGCTTACTTATGATACAAACCCTCTGACATTGAATTTTTAACTCCCACCCTCTCAGACAATGTCTTTCAAAAATTGCTTTTTACGACGCCGGAGGGTGTTTTCTGTTGCTAGTATATTCAAATTATAAATGTCCTACTTTTTATATTTCTGAGAATTTACTATTTAGAAAAGTATGACTATTCACTACAACAATAATCAAGGAAAATAATCACTTTCTATGTGTGTCTAAGTAAGTAAAGTAAGTCGTCGGGGCGGCCTAATGTCGGTATCAGCCGGGTAGTTAGGGAGTCTATCCCCACCGAGAAGAGGGTAGATAGACTCTAGCCCATAACAGTTCGTTGAGAAACGTCCAGCTAAAAATGAAGCAGCGTTTTTTAATGAACGCGCTTAACTACCAGAGGTCCCCTAGTGGGAACAAACAGCAACGCAGCGAGGAGATAACTCTTCCGACAAAAGGAAGATAATAAGATAATCCCCTACAAATGTATAACAATTTTATTAATAATTGAGGTTTAAATAAAAGGAACAATCATGGAGACTGTGACGTAAATAACTAAGGGAATTGTGACTTGGGTAGTGATATATTTTCGGTTACCTATAATCTCCATTATCATAAGATATCTTACTGTAAGGCTTGCCAGTGTGTTTGTGTATCGTTAAAATTTTCACACGGCTTCCTTGGGGGTAATGTCCATTGCAGATAATGGCCGAAGGAAATTTGGTCAACAGACGAAACAATAGTGTCTGGGCGTGATAAAAATGATGTATGACGTAATATTCTTCAAGGCCGAACAAATTTCAGCATACATCTCAAAAATAGATTCATATTACTTGCATGCCACTGAGAATCATTTCAAATATATTTTTGTAGTAAAATCATGTCCAATGCATTTTTATAATGAAATCATTTTTATAGTGCATATATAAGTGCATTTTTATAGTATAAGCATTTCCAATGCATTTTTATAGAAAAATCATGTCCAATGCATTTTTATAATAACATCATTTTTATAGTGCATATATAATTGCATTTTTATAGTTTAGACATTTCCAATGCATTTTTATAGAAAAATCACATCCAATGCATTTTTATTTTAAAAAATCATTTTTATAGTGTATATATAAGTGCATTTTTATAGTATAAGCATTTCCAATGCATTTTTATAGAAAAATCATCCAATGCATTTTTATAATAAAATCATTTTTGTAGTGCATATATAAGTGCATTTTATAGTATAAGCATTTCCAATGCATTTTTATAGAAAAATCATGTCCAATGCATTTTTATAATGAAATTATTTTTATAGTGCATATATAAGTGCATTTATATAGTATAAGCATTTCCAATGCATTTTTATAGAAAAATCATGTCCAATGCATTTTTATAATAAAATTATTTTATAGTGCATATATAAGTGCATTTTATAGTATAAGCATTTCAATGCATTTTTATAGAAAAATCATGTCCAATGCATTTTTATAATGAAATTATTTTTATAGTGCATATATAAGTGCATTTTATAGTATAGCATTTCCAATGCATTTTCATAGAAAATCATGTCCAATGCATTTTTATAATAAAATTTTTATAGTGCATATATAAGTGCATTTTATAGTATAAGCATTTCCAATGCATTTTTATAGAAAAATCATGTCCAATGCATTTTATAATGAAATTATTTTTATAGTGCATATATAAGTGCATTTTATAGTATAAGCATTTCCAATGCATTTTTATAGAAAAATCATGTCCAATGCATTTTTATAATGAAATTATTTTTATAGTGCATATATAAGTGCATTTTATAGTATAAGCATTTCCAATGCATTTTTATAGAAAAATCATGTCCAATGCATTTCATATATAAGTGCATTTTATAGTATAAGCATTTCCAATGCATTTTTATAGTTTTTATGGTGCATATATAAGTGATTTTTTATAGAAAAGTCATGTCCAATGCATTTTTATAATAAAATCATTTTTATCATTTTATACTGCATATATACGTGAATTTTTATAGTATAAGCATTTCCAATACATTTTTATAGAAAAATCATGTCCAATGAATTTTTTTAATAAAATCATTTTTGTAGTGCATATATAAGTGCATTTTTATAGAAAAATCATGTCCAATGCATTTTTATAATAAAACCATTTCTATAGTGAATATATAAGTGCATTTTTATAGTATAAGCATTTCCAATGCATTTTTATAATGTCCAATGCATTTTCATTGAAAAAATCCTTTATTTTGTAATCTTTTTTTCTATTAAGTGTATTCAGGCAATAAATTATCATTGTAATTACTTTCGTCGTGAATTGTTCTTTTGTGCCGTTCAAAGAGATTATATATACAACCAATAATAATAAATAAAGGCTATTTATCAATAGAAAATTCCTTCTTATACACTATCAGTAATTCCTTGTATCAATGTTTTGAAATATTCTATTAAGATTTCTCATGTAAATAAATTATTCCTTAGGGGATAATGTCCGTTGCAGATAATGGCCGTAGGAAATTTGGTCAGCAGATGAAACAATAATGTCTGGGCGTGATATTCTTCAAGGCCGAACAAATTTCACCATACATCTCGAAAGTAGATTCATATTACTGTTCACTGATGAAAATAACCTAGTAATAGTAAAAATGATCGGGGTGGCCTTATGTCAGTATGAGTCAAATAGAGAGGGAGTATATCCCATTTTCATTAGCGCTAGACCAAGGAGATAATCTTAGCGTCGAAGGTGAAGCGCCTCATCTACCACCAGTTTTTCTTTACAATACAGATATCTGTGTTACTTAAACGCTGAGTTGGCGACGGTTGGTATTGAACCAGGAACTTTGTGATTTCTATGCAGACGCTCTACCGACTGGGCTAAACCGATTGATTACATCCTGACACTCCAGTGGGTCTAAAACTGACCGTATCGTGAAGCAGGAATTTATGAAGATTTCCTTTCAAGATTAGAACTCACCACAAGATATCACCATAAAGATTTGGCATGACCAATACATCAAACTTGGATGGGTCTTGTACCATTTGATTAAAAAAAATGAAAAAAAAATCATTGAAAATAATTTAGAAAAGAAAGGTGTCACAAAATAAGTAAAAAATTAAAATAAATTTTAAAAAATATACTATGTTTCAAATATTATAACTAGCATATTGTTATTCTTATTTCTTTATTATTAGTAGTATTGGACACATGGCCGAGTGGATAAGGTAGTTAGGTTAAGACAGTTCTAAGTGACAGTTATCTCTGGATCCTGAGTTCAATCCTGAGTAGAAGCAGTAACATAGAAAAATAATTAACTCATCTCCTACCCCAGCTATGGTTACCGGAATGAGAACAGGATACCCCCGTGGATGAATAAAGGGTTAGGTTCAAAGTTCCGTGATGGCTCCCGATTACGACAAGAAAGTTCCCGAGTTCGAAAAGAAGGTTCTCGAGTCCGAGAAGGTTCCCGAGTCCGACAAGAAATACCTGAAGAAGGCCGGAGGGCATATCGGCCGAAACGTTGTACAAATAACAATGAAGATGGGGACAATAGTCCGAATAACGCAAATAATACTAATCATCAAGCCTCATCTCAAACATTCAGAGAAATACTATTTCTTTATATTTAACATGAACACACCCTCACAATACAGAGGACTCAAGTGTATATAACATTTTGTTGCCTTATTTTGTTGTCAAATGTAGCTTATTGGAGTGTTTATGACATGTGGAAATACATGTGGAAATACATTGTGATGTGTATTATAACATCATGGTGATGATTTACTGTATTCTGCCAAGGGTATATAAACATGATATTGAGAGTAAAAGCTCGGACCCGGTAACCAATAAGCACCCCTGATGAAAGCAATTTTGAAAAGAACAGCTTTTGCTTTTCACCGCTAACTTGTGTTGTTTTGCAACAGACGATTTTTTTACATTAGAATTTCACTGATTTTTTTAAAGTTTTTTTCACGTTTATTTAAAAAAACAAAAAAACAAAGACACGTTTATATACTAAAATATTTTTTGATTTTAATAAAATTCAGTTATTTCATGTTGTTAGCATATGTGAAATATTTATTTTGCGCTAAAGATAAACTAATATCATTATTTATAAAAAAAACTCTTTTATATGCTGTCGGCTGGGGCGTTAGAATGCACGACTGCACCTCTGCAGACGGGTAAGACTCCCCCAATGGGGCCACCTGTTGGCCGTGGGTGGCGACCCGTGATGCTTAAGGATAGAGCCCAGGTGGATGAGCAGTTCATGAAATGCAATACTCCACTTTGGCCCTATCTTGGGCTAGACGGGCAGTCGGAGAGAGGCTGGTCACGTCAAGCCCTAGACCTATATGATTTTTCCCAACTCTATTGCCTTATGGCAAGCCCCACACCTTTTTATCATATGGATGCTAGAAGGCGGTGACTGGGGGTCTACATGTCCTGGGAATGACGTTAAACTCTATCTGATGGTGAGGTTCCAGTTTTAAGGTTTGGGGAATGTGGAGCACCCCTTCATCACCATTGCTCCCTGGTCCACTCTGACCCAGAGTGGTAGTACCGGTTAGGGTCCCATCTATGGGTTTAATAGAAAAATGTATTTATAAAAAATTGTATTATCCATTAAGAATTGATTATTTCAAAACTTTATCGGCATTAATGACCCACTGAGGTTGATATGCGTAAAACAAAACAAATCTTTTATATGCGTGCATGCATGCGCGTGTGTCTGAAAGAGAGAGAGAGAGAGAGAGAGAGAGAGAGAGAGAGAGAGAGAGAGAGAGAGAGAGATTCATATTTGATTAAGTGACAAGAATGATATTTGTCCATTTTGTGTCTTTTTTTTAAGGGATAAATCTGTTTATTTCTCTGAATGTTACAGATGAGGCTTGATGATTAGTTTTATCTGCGTTATTCGGACTATTGTCCTCATCTTTATTGTTATCTGTACAATGTTTTGGCCGATATGCCCTCCGGCCTTCTTCGGGTATTTCTTGTCGGACTCGGGAACCTTCTTTTCGAACTCGGGAACTTTCTCGTCGTAGTCGGGAGGCATCACGGAACTTTGAACCAAACCCTTTATTCAATCCACGGGGGTATTCTGTTCTCATTCCGCTAACCATAGCTGGGTTAGGAGTCGTGTTAATTATTTTTCTATGTTACTGCCGCGCCGCCCAGGATTGAACCCGGAATCCAGAGACAACTGTCACTAAGAACTGTCTTAAATTAACTACCTTATCCACTAGGCCAGGTCCGATAAAGAAATACCTGAAGAAGGCCGGAGGGCATATCGGCCGAAACGTTGTACAGATAACAATAAAGATGAGGACAATAGTCCGAATAACGCAGATAATACTAAATCAGTTTAGTTTGATGTTTCATTTCCACCCAATTAAGTGAGCATCTTTCACACACACACACACACACATATATATATATATAAATATATATATACATGTGTGCGGTAAAGTAAGGAGCTGATGGTAGGTGTGGCGCTCCACCTCAGACGCTAAAATTATATCCTTGGTCTAGCGCTAGTGAAAAGGAGATAGACTCCCTCGCTGCATGGCTGATACCGACATTAGGCCGCCCCAACGACTTTACTTTACTTACTTATATATATATATATGTGTGTGTGTGTGTGTGCCAACTCCTACGCCACAACGTAGGATGTGACACATTGTCAATTTCTTAAACAGATTTTAACAAGTTTGAATTTAGAGTTTTCCTTCTCCTAGACTGGTTGGCTAACCAGGATTAAAGAGCCCAGTATGCCCTACTATTTAATATTAGGTGGAAGGAGAATAGTTGGATACACACATTTCCAAAGGGCTGTTAGTGATATGTGAAATGCAAACAGTCTTGCCTGAGATTTGAACTCAGATCGCCGAGTCCATTTCCTACGCCTCCATAACCTTTACGGATATCTATGTAATCAGATTGTGTGAATTGCCGGACCAACTGTATCCAAGAGGTTGCAGATATATTGTTAAAATCATGGAAGAAGAAGAAGAAGAAGAAGAAGAGAAGAAGAAGAAGAAGAAGAAGAAGTTATAAAAAGCAGTAGTAGGAGGAGAGGGGGAAGAAGAGGAAGAAGAAGAAGAAGAGAAGGAGGAGGAGAAGAAGAAGAAGAAGAAAGAAGAAGAAGAAGAAGAAGAAGAAGAAGAAGAAGAAGAAGAGAAGAAGAAGAAATGAAAAAGGAGTAGGAGGAGGAGAAAAAGAAGAAGAAGAAGAAGAAGAAGAAGAAGAAAGAGGAGAGGAGGAAGAAAA
The DNA here is from genome assembly GCA_023376005.1 of Doryteuthis pealeii. Classification (NCBI taxonomy): domain Eukaryota; kingdom Metazoa; phylum Mollusca; class Cephalopoda; order Myopsida; family Loliginidae; genus Doryteuthis; species Doryteuthis pealeii. The sequence continues at coordinate 30,270,555 of CM042178.1, read as the reverse complement.
GAATGAAAGAAGAAGAAGAAAAAGAAGAAGAAGGATGAGGAGAAGAAAGAAGAAAAAGAGGAGGAAGAGGAGAAGAAGGAGGAGGAGAAGGAAGTTATGAAAAAAGGAGGAGGAAGAGAAGAAGAAGAGAAGAAGAAGAAGAAGAAGAAGAAGAAGAAGAAGAAGAAGAAGAAGAAGAAGAAGAAGAAGAAGAAGAAGAAGAAGAAGAAGAAGAAGAAGAAGAAGAAGAAGAAGAAGAAGAAGAAGAAGAAGAAGAAGAAGAAGAAGAAGAGAAGAAGAAGAAGAAGAAGAAGAAGAAGAAGAATGTTTCTGATTTATTTCTAAGATTCGTTTGTCTTGTGGATTGGTCATTGACAACGTTGGGCATAAATCTCCATTGTTGCTGTGATGAATCGGACGGGGGAAGTGAATCGTTCGACATTTCAAATATTGACTTGAATTCCAGCCGCCAAAGTATTTCTTGGTCAAGTGTCTGTCGGCCTCGTGAAAGCTGCTCCTCTCTCACTTGCCTCTTCCTCTTGATAAATGGTCGCCGTAATTACGTGTCAAAACTTAATGAAAATTGTTAAAAGAAATAAAGACTTTTGACAAATGGGGCGATTTTGAAGATACCTACCAAAGCCGAACTTATACAAGGCTAATTTATAAGCAAATTTTCTGAACCAATATGCCCGCCCTGTTGCCTGGGACTGTAGAATATGCCGACTGAACCTCCGCAGAGAGGGGAAGTCACCTCTCTTTATGGGGCCACGTGTTGGTGTTTACCCGAAATGCCTGAGGACTGGATTTTGTATATATAGCATGTCTTTTCTTTCTTTATTATATATACTAGCAAATACATGCACCCTCCGGGTGCAAGTATTTAAGTTTTGATATAATAAAATATCATATTAAATTAGAAAGGCTAATGAAACTGACTAAGAATGCAGATAAAAAGATTTGCAACAGAGGGGGTATAATCGAAAAATAGAACAACTTTGAAACTAACTATTCCATCATTTTCCATTACTCCCCTCTTTCATTGGTAAATTTTCCTAATTTAACTATTTAGTTAAAATAGGAAGTAAAGGATAATATTACAGTTATTTCTTCTTGTAAATAAATTTCTTTTAAGATTTATGCACAAGATTTTTGTTTATATTTCTTAAGATAAAACCAAACAATTAGAAATCAATAATACCAAGCACATATTTATTAAAATAAAATTTTAAATATCAATATGCAAATTAGCCTTCTCGTTCAAACTGTAAACCGCTATTTTGTTGTATATATAAATACAATTGCATGTTATTAGTACGTAGATATGATCAACAGTATTAATAATGTAAAACAATTTTTATTAATAACTGAATGTTTAAAAGAATGAAATCATGAAGAATTTGACGTAAATAATTAAAGGAATTGTGACTTGAGTAGTAATATAGTTTCGGTTGCAGACAGAAAAACACACAATCTCCATTATAATAATAATAAATATATATATATATATATATATATATATATGTGTGTGTGTGTGTGTGTGTATACATATGTATACTTATATTATTATATATGTATAGTATGTATAGATATACAGATATGCATATACAAATATCCATACACTCATGTATGTATATATATATTCATACATATATATATATATAGGTATATGAATAAGCATGTATATATATATATATATAAAATATACACGTATAAATGTATCATCTTACATATACCAATATTTGTTTATTCCCATATATATGTTTTTAAATATATACTTACATAAATATACGAATATACGAATATATATATATATAGAATGGTCCATAATTTAGCTGAGCCTACGACACACACACACACACACACACACATGTATATATATATATATATATATATATATAATATACTAGGGAGAGAGAGAGAGAGTGAGATAGAAAGAGAGAGAAGAGAGAGAGGAAGAGAGAGAAAGGTGGAAAGAGAGAGAGAGAGGGGACGAGAGAGAGAGAGGAAGAGAGAGCGAGGGGAAGAGGGGGAAGAGAGAGAGTGAGAGAGGAAGAGAGAGAGTGAGAGAGGAAGAGAGAGTGAGAGAGAGAGAGAGAGAAAGAGAGAAATAGACAGGAAGAGAGAGAGAGAGAGAGAGAGAGAGAGAGAAAAGAGAGAGAAAAAGAGAGAGAGAGAGAGTGTGTGTGTGTGTGTGTGTGAGAGAGAGAGAGAGAGAGAGAGAGAGAGAGAAAAATATGCTGCCAAAATATAATTTTATGCATTATATATATATATATATATATATATATATATATATATATATATGTCCACTTTGGTGAATATTGTAACGTCTTTCGTTACATATATATATATATATGAATATTGTATGTGAATATTGTAACGTCTTTCGTTATATATATATATATATATATATATATATATATATATATATATATATGCCCACTTTGGTGAATATTGTAACGTCTTTCGTTTTTTGCAGTATTAAGGTTTTTTGTTTTGTAAACTCATTTTGACTTTCCTCTCCGACCCAAACAACTACGGGAGTGAATGAGCTCTGATGATGATTTTTGTAAAATCGAAATATTGATCAGTATCAGCTATGATTATATTATAAATTGTTTTCTTCTTTAACAGCATTGTGTGATGTTTTCATTCCACCTTTTCTTACTCATATATATATATATATATATATATATATATATATATATAGATGGTAAATACAAATGCTTAAAGATCCGTTATATTAGCAGTCATAGATCCATTTCTACCAATATGTACTATGTACATAAGCCTTTCATCAGAAAGCGAAATGTTATTAACATCGTTAAATTATTCATGGAAGATTTTATAAACTTAGACAGATATATAACTACTAATATGGCTGATTTTAAACCTTTTTCATTACCAAACACACACACACACACACACATATATATATATATATATATATATGTGTGTGTGTGTGTGTGTGTGTGTGTGCATGGAAGTGTTGTTGTTGAGTAGATATCTTAGGTTTTATAGAAGAGGGGGAAGAGAGAGAGTGAGAGTGAGAGGAAGAGAGAGAGAAAGAGAGAAATAGACAGGAAGAGAGAGAGAGAAAAAAAGAGAGAGTGAGAGAGAGTGAGTGAGTGAGTGAGTGTGTGTGTGTGTGTGTGAGAGAGAGAGAGAGAGAGAGAGAGAGAGAGAGAGAGAGAGAGAGAGAGAGAGACATTAACATACCAGGAATTTTTCGGACAATTGAACTTCTACATATTCTTCAATCCTTACCAAATATATCATCCAAGAGAAAAATTTATTTTTCCTGGGGTGGGATGGGGGAAGGAATTACCCCAAAGAAATGGTCAGCACTCTACCTAACTGAGCCAATCCATTTCAAGAACACGAGGGACAACAGGTGATTCCAAATTATACTCAGAGGGGTTCAACAACTAATTCATGAAAAACGGAGAAAAGCACATGAACTGAACTGTCAGAAAATTAAGTACACCCCCACTGGACCACCCATTCAGCTCTCTCTAGATAACTGGGATTAGATAGGCATTGCCAAAGATGATGTCAAATCCGTATTTTACACAAAAAAATATGCCATCCCCCAAAGATTGAAAAATGTTGGCGAGGGCCGGTTAAAAATACGACCAGAGAGTAAAAAAAAACATTAAAATCATTTCGTAAGATTTAAAAAAAACTTTTGACGGAATTTAAATTGAAATAGATAATGTTTCACTCAATAGCAGTAACGACTTACAAATTCTTTTACCGAAAAAATGTTATTCTGAACAAGACAGATTTCACAACACAATTGTACCTAGCTACAAACTGCTTCCCCCTACCCCGACATCCAAGCAAAAAAATCAACAACAAAAAACTCCTTTTTATTCTTACTGGAGAGACGGGTTTTCGGAAGGCCGAGTCCACTGCTAGCCCATGGTAGCTATGTCTTAGTTCACCCCTATATTAAATTTAATTTTCACATAGTTAAATGTCTAACACAATAACTCTCCGTCACTTACGCTCTCTCTCTCTCTCTCTCTCTCTCTCTCTCTCTCTCTCTCTCTCTCTCTCTCTCTCTCTCTCTCAATCTTACTCATACATATAGAGAGTGAGAGTAATATGCAGAATGACAGTGAGGGACGGGTCAGTTTTTGACTTAATTGCTAATTACGACTAATTAAAACCAATTAAACTGATTTTTTTTTAAACATTAAGTATTCCTAAAACCAAGGAATATCTTAGTATAAATATTGCGTCCTTAACATAAATAGAAAAAAAGCCTTTAGGAAATGAAATAGTAGTAGTATGCTGTAGTATAATAATAGAAGATATACCAACCACCTACACCAAAAGTAAGAGGTGACACATGGTCAATTTCTTAAACGGATTTAACAGGTTTTCCTTCTAGACTGGTTGTCTAAGTTAAAAGTAAGAATTCGGCCGATAAGGCACACCAGAAAATCTATTAGTAAATTGTCTGAATCTATATGCACACCCAGTCGACTTGGACTGTAGGATATACCGACTGCACCTCTGCAGAGGGAGTAACTCCCCGCATCAATGGCGCAACTTGTTAGCCGTTGGTGGTTACCCGTAATGCCTGAGGGCAGGATTTTTTTCTGTATAGCATGTCCTTTCTTTCTTTATAAAAGTAAAGTCGTCGGGGCGGCCATATGTCGATATCAGCCAGACAGTGAGGGAGTATATTCTCTTTTCACTAGCGTTAAACCAAGGAGATTATCTTAGCGTCTGAGATGGAGCGCCACAACTACCATCAGCTCCTCACTTTACCGCACAGATTTCTGTGCTACTCATACGCTGAGTTGGCAAGGGTCGGTATCGAACAAGAAACCTTGTGGTTTCTAGCCGGATACTCTACCGACTGTGCTAACCCGGACCCTCTGTATAGCATGTCCTTTTTTTTCTTTATAATAAGACGGAATGGTTCATTATTTAGCTGAGGTGACGACACGCATTAGGAATAAGAATTCGGCGGATAAGCAACACCCTCTGGTTTAAAAATGAGACCGTCCAAATCGTTCAAGATGAAATACAAAAATTGTAAATCCTGATTAGCTGGTGTTGCTTATCCACCGTATTCTTATTCCTAATATCATTCATTAGGAATAAGCAACACAAGATATTCAGGATTTACAATTTTGTATTTCATCTTGAACGATTTAGACGGTCTCATTTTTAAATCAGAGGGTTTTGCAAGATGATATTGGTTGTACTTGTAAGGAACAAGAGTATTAATAAATAGATATTTGAAAAGGCTATTTCTCAGCCGACTTAGCAAACTGCTATGTTATTTTTTCGTATATTTGTGTAAATATGAAGTTTCTCTGATCTCTGTGTTGTTTTGACAGGAAACATTAATGGGAAGTCAGTTGTTTTATTCATTTATTGGACCAAGACACCAATAAGCACCCCAGGTGAGACCGAGATTCAAAAGGACATGTTTTGCTTTTCACCCTCAAAATCCGGTTGTTTGTTAACAGACGATTTTTAGACGCACTTTTTAAAAAATTAACCCTAACCGTTAACCCTAATCCTAACCCTAACCCTTAACCCTGACCTCTATCCTTAGCAAAATCTTTTTTTAAATAAATAGTTTTTTAATTTCAAACTAATATTGTTGTTTTTGTTTTTGTTTAAATAAACATGTCTTTCGTTTTAAGTTTTATTTTATTTTAAATAATAATATTAGTTTATCTTTAGTGCAAAATTAATTTTTTCACATATGATAACGGTAACAACATGAAATAACTATATTTTTTATATTAAAATCAAAAACTATTTTAGTATAAAAATGTTACTAGGTTTTATCGGCCGGCTGTTGATTTTGTGTATTAACAACCGGTGAAAAGCAAAATTCAGTTCCTTTCAAAACGGCTCTGGGCTGGGGTGCCTATTAGTGTCTGGGTTCCATTTATTTATTCGGTCCAACACTTAAAACTTATACACTCGCTTTTCATCTCTCTCTCTCTCTCTCTCTCTCTCTCTCTCTCTCTCTCTCTCTCTCTCTCTCTCTCACACACACACACACACACACACACACACACACACAGAGAAAGAAGTGTTTTTATATTCAGAAACCATTGAAGAATATCAACTCGTAAGAGATGTTTTTGGGTTGTTGGCAATATTCCGTCTCCGAGAGTTGATGGAGTAGTGTCAAAGTATTTTAACTACACAGCTTGGTCGGGTTCATATGGAGGATGAACTGTTGCCCATGCAGCAAATCCCCCTCTCCACACTACCGCTATGATCCAAAGGAAAAGTAAGGAACCAATGCAGCGTTGCAACAGTAGTATCACAGGAGTTGATG
>CM042178.1:30229251-30259251 GCA_023376005.1 Doryteuthis pealeii | reverse complement strand
TATGCCCGCCTAAAATTCATTAATTATTAACTAATTAATTTTCAAAATTAGGTATCACTTCAATTAAGCACGTCTCCCCCCCAAAAAAAATAAATATATATATGCGTGTGTGGGGGTGGGGGGTGTGCGCGCACGCGTGTATGTGTGTGGGGTGTATGTAGCAAGATTAGATTTGGCAAGGACTACTAATGGAAGGGGGAGGAAGAAAGAAATAAGTGAGAGATAAAGGTTTAAAAAAAAGTAATGAATACAAAACAGTTTGACCGGATCGTGACCTCCCGAATGGAGAATTGAGTGTCAACCGGAAGTTTTCGGGTGTTGACCGGAACCGGAAGTCACGTGGTGACGTGGAACAACGAAGAAAGGGACCGGTCTCTTTTCGATTTGGGACAGCGTAGGGTTAAGACGTGCCCTTGGTCCCGTGTGGAATGACGGTATTTTAATAGTTCTCTCTCTCTCTCTCTGCCTTTCCTCCTCTCCGATACAGCCCACGAGACGAACCTACCCTGGAAATAAAGGCTAGCAGTTGTGACTACATATTTCTCGCGTTGTAGTTTTTATCGACAAGATGACCACCACGTGCCGAAGACATTTTTTAGTACGGTGAATAGATCACCGCCGCCACGTTACTCATATCAGCTTTGGGTACTGTGACCAGATATACGACAACGTTACAGATATCGTTTTAGTGCCCGGAAAAAAAGACACAACGTTACGTATATCGTTTTGGCACCGTGACCATATATACACAACGGTACATGTGTATGTGTGTGTGACAGGTGTTGGGAAACGTTTAGGGTTGTATTGGAAGCATGGAAATAACGAATTATAACCTAGATTCAAAGTGATGTATATCATGATATATTTTAATGCTATTTTTAATCCTGATATTTCAGGCGGGATTCCGTCTTTTGTCAAAGAATTTTGTAGGATGATTTTTTTTGTTTCTTTTCTATTCATTTCAAATGTTTACTTCCTTGAGACCATGTCGGTTTAATGGTCTCTCGGTTTCTGTCGTTTTTATTGCGCCAATGTCTGGGATTTTCTGGCTGCCATGACCCGCGCTAAATGGAAGGGAGAGTCAGACTTTTTGCCCGTGGCATTCATTAACATTAGGACTACTATGTTTGCCTGAAATATCAGGATTAAAAATAACATTATATTCATCACTTGGAATTTTGGGTATTTTTTCGTATCTTACACTTTTTCTATGCTTCTAATACAACCGAAAATTCCAAAGTAATTTCGATGCTGTCATCTTTAATGAAATCTGTTTAAATAACAAAAATATGCCGCATTCACACAAATAAACACACACACACACACACACACACGTATATATATATATATATATATATATATATATATTTGGGAGAATATGTGCTTAATTGAAGTCAAACCTAATTTTTTTGAAAGTTAATTCATTAATGATTAATTAGGCGGGATTTAACTACTTAAATGTAAGGCTAAACAAATCGAGAAAAATCATCTCTGAATGTACATTTCGACAGAGATGATTTTTCTCGATTTGTTTAGCCTTACATTTAAGTAGTTAAATCCCGCCTAATTGATCATTAATGAATTAACTTTCAAAAAAATTAGGTTTGACTTCAATTAAGCACATATTCTCCCAAATATTGTCGGCTGAAAATAGCCATATTTGTTTACATTACACACACATATATATATATATATATATATATATATATTACAGGTGAGTTATCTTGATGACAAGTGGCTAGTGCACTGCTTTGAAACCAATGGTAACAATCGCCTTTTAATTTTATTGTATACAGACACACACACACACACACACACACACATATATTATATATATATATATATATATATATATATATATATATGAATTGAAAAAAAACGAAAAAAATTACGTTTGTTTTATTTTGAATTTTTAAAATTGTGAATTACGGAATATATTTTGGTAATTTTGATTTAACACCGTCCCTGTCTATAATCTCACATCATTTTCCCCTCATTTTTCCCCATGACCATATTAAGGACACCTACTCCCTCTTTAGGGAACTGATCGGCTTGCTTTCGATCTTCCGGAAGACAGTCGGCGGTCCCAGTACAATAGACGAGGGAAAGGGGGGGGGGGTAACCAAAATAGCCTAATTTTTATTTTTCTGTTTCTTGTTTTTTCGTTGGGATTTTTATGCTTTTCGGTTTTTACCCTCTCCAATCCCACATTTAATCATTTTAGAATTGTACATAATTAAAAGATTGTTCAAATAGACTTTTTTTTTTTAACCATATGGGTCTAAGTAGGGCATCACACACAGAGTGACAGCGGATTTTACGGTGGAAGCAGTAGTGTAAGGCGATGGATGACTGTACTTATTTATTTGTATGGATCGGTCGGCGAGTGAGACTAGCTAAGACAGAACTAAAAGATATAGAAGCACAACCAGTTTTGTACCTCGTTCTCCCCCAAAATAAAAACTTCGGGCATTATGCCCAGGTGTGTGTCCAGTTGCGTTTTTTGTGTACCGATTTTACGTTAATAAATGGCCAAAGGGTATTTGTTTTGTAAGGTCAGACGAAAGGGTGCGGCCGGCGCACATCAAATATCCCGTCCCTGTCTTCTGCCTGAATTTACGCTATGTTTAAGCGACCCAATATAGATATGTCGAGTTTTTTTTTGTTTTTTTGTCAGCAGATTAATGTAAATATTTTACAATCCTCCTTTAGCGAGAGAGAGATAGAGAGAGAAGAGAGAGAGAGAGAGAGAGAGAGAGAGAGAGAGAGAGAGAGAGAGAGAGAGAGAGAGAGTTAAATGAATATTATTATACTTTTAAACATATTGAACTACTTTGCAATAGCTCGTAAGTAGATATATCAAACGTTGTAATAATTAAATTATCATACTGTATATCCACAGGTCCTGCTAGTGTTTTAATAAGGCCTACAAAAGGAAAGAAAGAAAAAAGGAAGAAAGAAAAAAAGGAAGAAAGAAAAAATAATTTAAACAGAACTAAGTCGTTTGTGTTGAAGCAGAAGAGAGAGAGAGAGACAGACAGACAGACAGACAGACAGACAAACAGACAGAGAGAGAGAGAGAGAGAGAGAGAGAGAGAGAGAGAGAGAGAGAGTTAAATGAATATTATTATACTGTTTACATATTGAAGTATTTCGCAATAGCTCATAAGTAGATATATCAAACGTTGTAATAATTAAATTATCATACTGTGATATATTCACAAGTCCTGCTAGTATGTTATATATTTACGTACCATTGGATTTGTTTCTGATAAAAAACTACAAGTCGGTGGAATTATTGTGATTATTTTGGCAATGTCCAGATAGGAAGCAAAGGTGCCTACCATTTATATTGAGGGTACTTTTTCATATACCACCTATATCAAAGACCACCTCCATGAAAACCAAGTACATTCTAGTACCAGATCCCAGATAATCCCTTCTTAGGCTAGACGGGCGGTCGAAGAGGCCCTCTCCAATCAACCAGCTGGTCACATCAATCTCTAGCACCTATGATTGTCCCGATCATATTGCTCATATTGCAACCTCCAATTCTTTTTATCATTTATGTGTTACAAAGCGCTGGCTGGAGGTCTCATTGTCTTGGGTAGGACTCTAAACTGCATCTAGTAGAGAGGTTCCAATTCCGGAGCTCTGGGGAGTGCGGAGCACTCTTTCATCGCCATTACTCCTGAGTCCTTTCAGACCCAGCAGTATTACCTGTTAGGGTCCCATCTATAGGTTAAACAGATAAGCATTTTGAAAAAAACGTGTTTAAAATGTTTGAATTTTTTTTAAAAATTGAGTTTTTTAAAAATTGAATACCCAATAAGAATGCATCAAACAAAATATCTTCAGCATAAAATAACCCAACAAGGGTTGACATGCCATAAAATCCAACCAACCAACAAAAAGCATTGAATACCCAACAATAATAAATAAAACAACATGTCTTCAGCATAAAATAACCCAACAAGGGTTGACATGCCATAAAATCTAACCAACCAACCACTAAGATAAACTTTTAGAACCTTTCTAAAGTTCATTCCGGATTTCTTTTCGGCTTATTAAACAGCTGATGCTGTTCTTGCTGCATCAGTGAATATGAAATTTGGAATATTCTTTTTTTAACTTTATTTTAAGATAAATTACGTTTTAGGTGTCTCGGGTTAGCTCAGTTGGTAGAGCGTTCGGCTAGAAACCACAAGGTTCCTAGTTCGATACCGGCCCTCGCCAACTCAGCGTATGAGTAGCACAGGGATCTGTGCGGTAAAGTAAGGAGCTGACGGTAGGTGTGGCGCTCCACCTCAGATGCTAAAAACAATCTCCTTGGTCTAGCGCTATTTAAAAGGGGATAGACTCCCTCACTGACTGGCTGATACTGACCTTAGACCGCCCCGTTGACTTTTACTTTTTACGTTTTATATAATTTACCTACACATCCGCACAAGCAGGATGTGACACAAGATCAATTTCTTAAGCGGAGGTTAACAGGTTTGAATTCAAAGTATTCCTTCTCCTAGACTGGTTACCTAGGCATGGTTAATGAGTCCTGTCTGCCCTGCTATTTACCCATAGCTGGAGGGAGAATTAAATTCAAATCTTTCATAAGGATATTAGCGCTAAGTGAAATGCAAACAGCTTCGTACAGGAATCGAACTCGGGTCGATGAGTCCACTTTCCACGACTCTAACCATTACACAATAGGCGCACCACAATGCGTTTTATAGAGTCGCATCGACATTTTATTTAAATGAAATTGAAAAAAAAGTAATTGAAGAATTTTAGAATTATTTCTTTTCTTAAAATATTCCCCAGTATTTGGTATTCCACAAAAATAGCCAATGCCCTGGGTATGACACTAAACCGCATCTATACATATATAAAGGGCAGTTGGTGTGTATGTATGTATGTATGTATGTATGTATGTCCAGATGAAACTATGAAAATAATACACTTAAGGAAAAAGTAAATATATATATATATATACACACACATTAAATATCATCAGTTCTTGCATTTTGCGCAAAAATTATAAAGATTTGATTTATATGTGAAGATATTTAAAAATTAAAATATACATAGAAATAGCATTGAAATTCTACTTAAAATGTCCAGAATTTGTAAATTTCAAAAGTAAACAAATCAATACACCAGCATTATTTTATTTTTTTGCTCCTCCTCTACCAAGACGAGGTCGGGTAGCCGCTTCTAGTGTCTGTATAATGTGCAACTATGTTCAGTTTGCATGCCACATTCAAATCTCATTTTCCCGGTTAACGCCGGGGGGTCCAGCGAGCTTCGGCCGCTGGGCTTGTTGAGAGTTTAATAATAGTGTCGATCCCAGGGGTCTATCTCTCCAGGCAACACTTGCCCCCTTGACTTAAAGGGGCAGGGCTGGGTTTATTGCCCAGCGCCTGATGCGCCCATCTTGTGGGGGAATGCCGACCGGATCAACGCAATTTTTGTTCTTTCCCGCCCATGAGCTTCGGTTTGTGGGTGGGCCTCACGTTAAAACGAGGCCTTGTGCCTAGCCCATACAAGTGGGGTATGAGGCAAATACATAAGAATTCCATTGTCTTTTTTTTAATAAGCTCTTCATATTTATATGGTTGGTCTGATAAGCTATAAGACTGTATAAAAAAAGTATTATTGACTTCAAAATAATTCAATTGGAAAACTTAACACACTAACAACGAATATTGAATAACTTCTGATTCACCTTTTATATACACTGATGGATAACAAAGAAAAAACAATTAGTCCCTGTGTATTCTTCTCAGTAATTGGTTCTCCAAGCAACAGAACAAAAATCCTCTTTGAAGATCTGAAGATGTGGGGAATGTAGAGCATATTTTTTATTGCTATTACCCCCGATTGGAGGGAAAGTAGTTAGAAGCATACATTTCCTAAGGGTGTTAGTGCTATATAAAATTCAAGCAGCCTGGTCCAGGATTTGAACTCGGGTCGAAGAGTCAATTTCTTACAACTCTAACAATTACACAACCGCGTCTCCACTTTGAAATATAAGATATATCTATGTTGCTTTTTACATGGACAGCTATATGTTGGTCACTCACAAGTAACTTTGAAAAATGACTCAACTCAAACCATTTTTAGAATCTGTTTACAACTTTTATAGCTGTGCGTGTATATCATGTTCATATGTCTGTATCCGATAAAGTCATATCTATGTTGCTTTTTACATGGCCAGCTATATGTTGGTCACTCACAAGTAACTTGTGAAAAATGACACAACTCAAACCATTTTTAGAATCTGTTTACAACTGTTATAGCTGTGCGTTTATATCATGGTCATATGTCTGTATCCGATAAAGTCATATCTATGTTGCTTTTTACATGGCCAGCTATATGTTGGTCACTCACAAGTAACTTGCGAAAACTGACCCAACTCAAACCATTTTTAGAATCTGTTTACAACTCTTATAGCTGTGCGTTTATATCATGGTCATATGTCTGTATCCGATAAAGTCATATCTATGTTGCTTTTTACATGGCCAGCTATATGTTGGTCACTCACAAGTAACTTGTGAAAAATGACTCAACTCAAACAATTTTTAGAATCTGTTCACAACGCTGTGCGTTTATATCATGTTATATATGTCTGTATCCGATAAAGTCATATCTCTGTTGCTTTTTACATGGCCAGCTATATGTTGGTCACTTACAAGTAACTTGTGAAAAATGACTCAACTCAAACCATTTTTAGAATCTGTTTACAACACTGTATCTTGTTCATATGTCTGTATCCGTAGAATCTTGCTAAAAATATCTATCAGAATTATTACTGCAAAACATTCCTCATTAGGCCTCATGAATATTCAATATACTCTGACCTGCCTACCAAAGCCGTCATGACCCAAAATTATCTCTAACAGGATTACTTGCAGACAGTAACAAACGACATAACGCCTGATTCGGAGACAAATATAAAAATCTATCTCTTAGTCGCTCCATCTAATTTTATATTCCTACAGGCAAAATTATTGTCAGAAAGTAGTTCAGATAATGCGATGATGACATGGAGGCTCTCTCTCCGCACCAGAAGAGGTTTTCATAGGGGATTCTACCCTATATATATATATATATATATATATATATATATATATATATATATATATATATAATAATAATATATTTTTGAAGGCGTAATAATGCACATTTATGTTTAAAAAACATATTTATTTCTTTTTTTTTTTTTTTTTTTTCATATTAAGGGTCCTAAATATTTTCAAGCAAAGCTCATCATCAGAGGAATGAAAGATTTTCTCATAATTTTCATCTGTATTTGATAAATTCAATTGTGTTGTTGTTCATTGAATGTTTGGTGGTAACTGTGAAAAATTTTTTTTTTTTTTTTTTTTCCGGCGAAGATATAGTTACGCTCGGTAAATTCCGTAATAAATCGGGGCGGCGATCGTGTTCCGCGGGATGTTTTGAAAATTATTTCATATATAAATTTTTTTTTAATTTTTTTTATAATACTATAAAATAATGAAGCCCTGCTCAGGGACACTGAAATAAAGATTTTTTTTGTCATTATTTTCATAGTGAGTTCGAAGCATTAATTAAAATGTAATAATATATTTTTGAAAATGTAAAATGTAATAATATGTTTTTTAAACATAAATGTGCATTATTACGCCTTCAAAAATATATTATTACATTTTAATTAATGCTTCGAACTCACTATGAAAATAATGACAAAATATATATATATATATATATATCTATATCTATCTATATCTTCTTATTATAATGGAGATTGTGTGTTTTTCTGTCTGTAACCGAAACTATATTACTACTCAAGTCACAATTCCCTTAATTATTTACGTCAAATTCTCCATGATTTCATTCTTTTAAACCTTCAGTTATTAATAAAAATTGTATTACATTATTAATACTGTTGACCATATCTACGTACTAATAACATGCAATTGTATTTATATTTACAACAAAATAGCGGTTTACAGTTTGAACGAGAAGGTTAATTTGCATATTGATATTTAAAATTTTATTTTAATAAATATGTGCTTGGTATTATTGATTTCTAATTGTTTGGTTTTATCTTAAGAAATATAAACAAAAGTCTCGTGGATAAATCTTAAAAGAAATTTATTTACAAGAAGAAATAACTATAATATTATCCTTTATTTCCTATTTTAACTAAATAGTTAAATTAGGAAAATTTACCAATGAAAGAGGGGAGTAATGGAAAATGATGGAATAGTTAGTTTCAAAGTTGTTCTATTTTTCGATAAAACCCCTCTGTTGCAGATCTTTTTATGTGCATTCTTAGTCAGTTTCATTAGCCTTTCTAATTTAATATGATATTTTATTATATCAAAACTTAAATACTTGCACCCGGAGGGTACATATATTTGCTAGTATATATAATATACCAAACTTGTTGGTAAATCCTCGCGGTGAGAAAAATCCCAGCAAATAGTTTGATTGTAAAATATACTACCAAACATCAACCGGGAAGAAAAACATTTTTGGAAAAAAGAAAAGACCAAGATAATCGTACCAACAAAAAATAATATATTAGTATTTGGCCAAAAGAAAAAACAATTTATATGCATATATATATATATAAGATATATAACAATTTATATGCATATATATAATTAAAAAAAAAATGTATATGCATATATATATATAATATATATAACAATTTATATGCATATATATAATTAAAAAAAAACAAATTATATGCATATATATATAAAATATATAACAATTTATATGCATATATATATATAAGATATATATATTCATACAAAACCGCCAGGAGACTAAAGCTAATAAGTAAAAAGCTCAATACCTAAGTAGAGCAAATAATATGATATCTTAGCCCTGAAGAGCATATCAGATCTTAGCCCTGAAGAGCATTAAGCGAAACATTTAGTAGGTTCGTCTGACTCATTAGATTTATCTTTATATATATATATATATATATATATATATATATATATTAGAATTAGAATTAAAATTAGGACTAAGGAATGAATGCACGTGTGGAACGCTACGTTGTTTTTCTCTCAATTTTCTCGTGAGAAAAATAACGGAGGTCACCAGAGCTACTATGCGAAACTGTTAGTAGGTATATCTGACTCATTAGGTTTAACTTTATTATATGCTCTACTTAAGTATCGAGCACTTTTTATATTTTAACTTTAGACAATCCTAGCTGTTTATATATATATATATATATATATATATATATATATATATATGAAATAAATATTTTTAGAAAAAACAAACAAATGATGTTATAATTCGCTGACAGAAATCTGTTTCGACCTTTTATTAAAGTGGTCTTCATCAAGAACGAGTTGTGTGTAATAGAGAGGCGGTGTGAGTAAACCTTTACAAAACAAACGTGGTACAAACGGTTTACTCACACCGTCTCTCTATCACACACATCTCGCTCTTGATGAAGACCACTTTAATGAAAGGTCGAAACAGATTTCTGTCAGCGAATTATAACATCATGTGTTTGTTCTTTCTAAAAATATTTATTTCATACTGTCGGATTGACTTCCATTCACTTTTTCACACACACACACACACACACACACACACACACACATCCATATATATATATATATATATATATATATATATGGGAGAATATGTGCTTAATTAAAGTCAGACCTAATTTTTTGAAAGTTAATTCATTAATGGTTAATTAGGCGGGATTTAACTACCTAAATGTAAGGCTAAACAAATCGAGAAAAATCAATCTCTGAATGTACATTTCGACCTATTAGGTCTCATCAGCAGAGCTATAGATACGAAGAAAGATTGCGATTTCCGTTTAGTGTGATGGTAAGATGCTTGCGTGTCGTTTCGACATACGGGTTTCGAGTCACACGCGAGGCGATCTTCGATCTAAAAAATTAGGTCTGACTTTGATTAAGCACATATTCTCCCAAATACTGTCAGCTGAAAATAGCTAGATTTGTTTACATATATATATATATATATATATATATATATATATATATATATACCAACTGTTAAGGGAGTCCCCGTGGCGTCATGGCTAACATGTTGAACTGCTACATTGAAGTATTATTATTAATATTTCAAATCACCCTATTCATTTTCGGACTAATACTCTTGGGAATGATATGAACCAATCAATAATCAATTGGTCTTTTACATAGAAAAAAACTCTCAAGAAATAACTACACGAAAAATGTACATATGTAAGTAAAAGTAACGTTATTTTCTAAGCTATACACCTGAAATAACCCAGATGGGTTTATATGCCGTTAAAATCAAACAATTCCCCAATTACAAAGAAAAAAAAACTCTCCAGAAACAACTAAATGAAAATGTATATATGAAAGTACAATTAATGTTATTCCTTAAGCTCTCGGCTTAAAATAACCCTAAATGGGTTGATATGTCGAGAAAATAAATTAATTGAACATTTACATAGAAAAGAATCTATAGATAGAAAAAATCGCTTAAGAAACAATTACACCGAAAAATGTAAATTCAAAAATATAATGAAGTTTATTTCCTAAGTTACATGCATAAAATAACCCTAGATCGGTTGATATGCCTTTAAAATAAATCAATCGATGTTTTGTATAGAAAAAATCGCTTAAGAAACAATTACACGAAAAATATAAACAAAAATGTAAAATGTACAATGAAGTTGAGTTCCTAAGTTACATGCATAAAATAACCCTAGATCGGTTGATACGCCTTTAAAATAAATCAATCGATGTTTTGTATAGAAACAATCGCTTAAGAAACAATTACACGAAAAATGTAAACAAAAATGTAAAATGTACAATGAAGTTTATTTCCTAAGTTACATGCATAAAATAACCCTAGATCGGTTGATATGCCGTTAATATCAATCAGTCATTGAACTTTTACATAAAAAATTATTACGAAACAACTACACAAAAATGTTAATATGAGAGAAGAAGGAACATTATTTCCTAATCTGTATGTTGCGTACTGAGGTTTTCACGGTAGCAAATCAGCATATATGTTGTATACCCTTTCTTTACTGTCTAGTCGTCTTTTCTTCTGGCCGGCTTTGGTTCTTCTTCTATCATCTTAACTTGGTCTGGTCTAGCGTCTGGTGTTGACTTGGGGATTCCGGTCTGGTCTTCTATTGGGGATTTCTCCTCATCAGAAGCCCTGTGTCATTGTTAGTTTTTAGATAATAAACACAAGACTTCGATTTACTTTGATGTTACTTTATTTGTAAATCCCCAAGCCAGACATCTGCGCACATCCTACGAGCTCGGCTCCTACTTGCTAACTGACTTAAACTTACTATCCTTAAACCGGAAGACAGGGTCTTCTATGCCTTCCAGTTCTCACGATTTATCCCCGGAAGGCAAGGTGAGAGTGAGGTCAAGCGCCGTCACTCACTCTCAAGACCATCAGCTGCACTAATCACCATTATTATTTCTACACTATTGCCATAAATATTAGGTGTCTAATAATTATGTAACATGTAGGCATAAAATAACCCTAGATAGTTTGATATCCCGTTAAAATTAATCAATTTATCTATTATATAGAAAAAATCCTTCTTAAAAAAACAATTCCATGAAAATGTATATATGAAAGTATAATTAAATTTATTTCCTAATCTCTAGGCATGAAATAGTCCTAAATGGGTTGATATGCCGTTAAAATCAATCAATTTACCTCTTACATAGAAAATAAAAATTACTTAAGAAACAACAACACGAAAAATATAAACAGGAAATGCGAATAACCTTAGTTTTTAAACTCTAGGCATAAAGTAACCCAAATGGGTTGATAAGCCGTTAAAATTAATCAATTTACCTTTTACAGAGAAAAAAAAAACTCTTAAGGAACCACTACACGAAAAATCTAAATAAGAAAATACAATGAACCTTATTTCTTAAGCTCTAGGCATAAAATAACCCTAGATCGGTTGATATGCCATTAAAACCAATCAATTAATTCTTTGTATAGAAAAAATCGCTTAAGAAACAAATACACGGAAAATAAAAACATGAAAGTACAATTAACTTTTTTCCTATATTCTTTGCATAAAATAACCCGAGGTGGCTTGACATGCCGTTAAAATCATGTTGACTTTTTACATGATACAAAATCTACATTGATTAAATTAAGTGAACGGAACGTCTAGCGCGATTTTTCTTTTCGGTTGAACACTGAAATATTTTTTGAAAAAACAAACAAAAAAACAATGTGTTTTTAGAAAAGCTTTTACGAAGTCTTGTCTAATGTTGGATGTAGTAGAGAAAGAAGTTTTCTTTGAGTCATAGGTAATGGAACAAGTCGTCCCAGAGTTTCAAAGCGAGAAACAAACAAACAAACAAACAAAAAAATCCATGAAAGACAATCCGATCCGAAATCTGGACCGCCATCCACGTTAACCCTACAATGATGAAATTGATTACACTGGTTTACAAAGAAATTGAGGCAAGCACAAGAATAGCTGTTTTAACCTAATTTGGGGTGTTGAATTCAGATTTGAAATCCGTTTTTACTCATCACCTATAGTTTTTTTTTTTAGATATGCATACTGTACATTTTGTACACATACTGTACATAAAGGCGTATATGCATTCAGGGTTAATTTCTAATAGTGTGTGACTTATGTCTTCTTTTTTAGTTATTATCCAATAAATGTAAGTGATAGCATTACATTATATATATATATTGCTATATATCAAGACGGGTTTTGGCAGTTAAGCATAGCCAACACGTCTCAATCAACAGCCAGTAGTGCGCTGGCCGTCAGCGCAGGAGAAAGGTGTCTCTCGACAATTGTGTTACACAATCTTTTGGGTATATATTTGTATTACAATTTCAAACGACGCACATTTTATTGCCTTACATATGATTTAATTTTACTTTGAAAACCAACACACACCTTATAAAAGAAAAAAGAGAGCGCGTGGTGTAATGGTTAAAGTCATGGGAAATGGACTCGTCGCCCCGAGTTCAAATCCTGGACGTGGTAATTGCATTTCACTTAGCGCTAATACCCTTGGGAAAGGTATGAATCCTACTCTCCCTCCAGCTATGGGTAAATAGTAGGGCAGACAGGGCTCTTTAACCTTGGTTAGGCAATCGGTCTAGGAGAAGGAAAACTCTGAATTCAAACCTGCTGAACTCCGCTTAAGAAATTGACCTTGTGTCGCATCCAGCTCGTGCGGAGGGGTTGGTATATATATATATATATATATATATATATATATATATATAGTAATCCTGCGATGGGATACATGGCAGGTTAGGCGGCTGCGCATTTGAATTAATGTTACCATTGACTAGATGATTTGGCATTCTCCGTTTGTGGCATGGGCTGGTGGCCCAGTGTGTTGAGTCCCCGCTCTTCACGCTGTGGTCCGCTGGTTCAATCTCTTGTGGCGGAGATTGTGGTATGCACAGCTGATGAGACCAAAGGAAGTCGAAACAGCTGTCCAGTGCTCCGGATATTGCAAATGGTGTTTGCCGAGTTGTCTGGTCGTAATATGATTCAAAATTATCATTATAATATATTCCTCTATGAAAAATTCAATATCAAAAATTCAATATATATATATATATATATATATATATATATATATATACAACTGCCCTTTATATATGTAAGGATAATGATTGTTCGATCAGATTTACGGTTACTGATTTCACGAAACTCACAAAATTTGAAGTCGTTCTATTACGTTCTAATACTCTTAGGTAGGAAAGGTATGAACCACTTAATCCCTCCAGTTATGCGTTAAATAGTACCACTACTATTCTTCTACAAGGATGTAAGCCAATTTCAAACTCCAGTTGAGCTATTACGTTCACTTTTAGACTGATACCCTTTGAAAAGGTATCAACCTCCTCATCCCCCAGCTATGGGTTAAATAGTACCACTACTGTTCTTCTACAAGGATCCATCCACACGGTACTGTTAAATGGCCATTTTAATGAGAGGGGATTCATAGGGAGTAAACCTCCTGGGGGTGGGGGGGCTAAAATTATTTTGTTCCGTCGGCATTCCTCTTTTTGGGCGCCTTAGGCATCGGGGAATAAATCCAGCCCTTTTGGATGAGGAGACAAGTTCTCTATAGGAAGTGGGTGAGGTCATCTTCAACTAACCCAATTCCCGGGTTATGAGTCTCCGGAACGGATACTACGGAAAAGGGCTGGGAATGATGTATAAACATCAGTTGGGATGAAGTAAAAACAAGTAAATTCGCTGTAGTGACTAAAGTCGATATCAGCCAATCAGCGAGGGAGTCTATCCCCTTTTCACAAGAACAAGGAGATTGTTTTTACGTCTGAGGTGGAACGTCACACCTACCATCAGCTCCTTACTTTACCACAAAGATCCCTGTGCTACTCATACGCTGAGTCGGCGAGGGCCGGTATCGAACTAGGAACTTAGTGGTTTACTAGCCGAACGTTCTACCGACTGAGCTAACCCGGCCCATGGGATGAAGTAATTCTCATTAATCCATTAATAATGGAGATTGTCCGTATGTCTGTCTGTAACAAAAACTACGTCATAGCTCTACGTCACAGCTTACGTCACAATATTCTTATGCTATATACACCCAAAATTTGAGTAAACAATTTAAAAAATTGTTTTTTTACACTACTTATAGGCATTTAAGGACTTGTTGTCTGGTTTCAAAGTTTATCTTGTGAAAGAACCTTGTGTAAAAATGTAAGGGGAATGGTGTTAGCAGAGTTTAACAAAACATGTTTAAAAGAAAAAATGCTACCAAATATACCTATATATATATGTATATATATATATATATATATGTAAACAACTTTTAGCTATTTTCAGCCGACAGTATATTTGGGAGAATATGTGCTTTTTAATTTTAGTCAGACCTAATTTTTTGAAAGTTAATTTATTTATGTTTAATTAGGCGGGATTTTAACTACTTAAATGTGAGGCTAAACAAATCGAGAAAAATCAATCTCTGAATATATATTTCGACCTATTAGGTCTCATCAGCAGAGCTATAGATACGAGGACCGCCTAGCGTGTGACTCGAACCCTTTGTGCCGAAACGGCGCGCCGGCATCTTACCATCACGCCAAACAGAAATCGCAATTTGTCTCGCTTTGTTTAGGTATTAGTAGCATTTTATATTCCACTTTGGAGACTTTTTTATCGCACGACGCAAATGTAAACAACTTTTAGCTATTTTCAGCCGACAGTATATTTGGGAGAATATGTGCTTTTTAATTTTAGTCAGACCTAATTCTTTTTTTAAAGTTAATTCATTTATGTTTAATTAGGCGGGATTTAACTACTTAAATGTGAGGCTAAACAAATCGAGAAAAATCAATCTCTGAATATATATTTCGATCTATTAGGTCTCTTCAGCAGATCTATAGATACGAGGACCGCCTTACATTATGTTGATTATGGAATTGTTTAGTTATACAATAATGAGAAGAGAACAAGTTTATTACTTATACAAATCTGTCTGTCTGTGTGTGACTCTCTCTCTCTCTGTCTGTCTGCCTCTATCTCTGTCTACCTCTGTCTCTGTCTCTGTCTCTATCTGTTTCTCTGTATGTCATTCCGTCTCTCTCTTTAGTTTCTGATTAAGTTACAAAAATAGATATGTTGATTATGGAATTGTTTAGTTATACAATAATGAGAAGAGAACAAGTTTATTACTTATACAAATCTCTCTGTGTGTGACCCTCTCTATCTGTCTATTTGTACGTCTATGTCTCTGTCTACCTCTGTCTCTATCTGTCTCTGTCTCTATCTGTCTCTGTTTCTCTGTATGTCATTCCGTCTCTCTCTTTCGCACCCAAAGTTGTTTCGAAAGAAACATGAAATTGATATTTGAATTAATTGTTCTGCATCGGTGAATAGAAATAACTAGTGAATTCATTTTAGTTTATAGATATTTTCTAACCTTAGCTTAGGGGTAATTCCATGTCAAATCATCCAGAAAATAAGTAATGGGCACTCATCTGAGGGAAAAAATTGAGTGCCTGTTCATCCACCAACGGTAAAATAGCACGTACAAGCCGAAGGTTGGCTTGCGGTACCATACTTTCCTTGTCCGTGAATAGTTCAGCAGTTCTTTGTAGAACCTGGGACAAATTGTCTGTCAATAAATCCGGGAATTCCTTAAATAATTCCCGTAAGCCATTCACGCCATCTTGTCGTATTGAAGCATTGTAGTGCTGACATTGGCTCATCAAATCCTTTATGCCGATGTTTCGTTTGGGGGGGTAATGAAGAATCTTTCGTTCGAATGTGTTGAAGAATTTGAATGGTCCGCGTCTTAAAACTTGTGTCTGTGTAATTGTCGTCTTTTTGGCAACCGTTTGCCAACTTTAACACGTTTCTTTTTAAAATCATCATTCTTTTTCTTTTTTTTTATTATTTGGTTTTCCCATGATTACCTAAACTGAATGAATTCACACACTAAAAATAAAATAAAATAAGAGTTAATTCCAGCATTAAGGTCACCCACCCACTTCAATTTCTCTGATTTTTTTCCGGGTGAGGACTATGTTAACATTAGATGATCACCAAAATTTGAGCTTCCAATTCCGATAATTGTCGGAGTTTAAATATTCCACACCTGTACAAAATTTCAGAAAAATTGAAGAGCAAATTTTTACCAAATTTTTGCAAAATGTTGGAGCTTTGGTTCTGAACAAATATCAAACTATCTTTTTGGTATAAATAATGTTCAATATATGTGAAATAATAATAGAAAAATCATCAATAACTTAAAATTGGTTGACTTTAAAACTTTTTGATAGCAAATCTGAATTCTTCGGGCAAAGAACTGCTGAACTATTCACGGACAAGGAAAGTATGGTAATTAAATAAATGAAAGCAAAAACTTTTATTTGTTTTGATTTCTCATTGAACTATCAACGCTCTATCACAGATATTGAGCACTCTTCTAATAACACTGTACGTTGGATTACTATTACTTTTTCTAGTATACTAGTGCCAACCATACACATTAATATATATATATATATATATATATATATATATATATATATATATATATATATATATCAACCGTTTTCGCGAAAAAACACACACGTGAAATCGACTGCAATTAATCAATATTTTGATTAATCCAGTGTATTTAACCCTGAAGATCCTTATGGTGAATATCGAGTAGGTTATTACCGTGTTCCTTTATGATAATAAATTTGATCTACTAATGTATTGAACACTTTATATTTGTTATATCGCTGCCTTATCATTGTGAAACTTGAATCAACTAACCACTGTAACATTTTCACCGATAAGTCACTTTTTCCACAAATACCATATATTATATATATATATATATATATAATATATATATATATAATCTACTACTCGTTACCTTATAAATATATATATATATATATATATATATGTGTGTGTGTGTGTGTGTGTGTGTGTATATCAGTCATCCACAGACACGTATTTCGAATTTTACTTCTCATCAGTGCGGCTCGACTTTTTAACAGCTACCTCTAGCCGGGTTCGAAACCTGACAGAATTTTCGTCTGCCAAGTCCTTACACTTGTGCTTATCAGCGGCTGTCAGTCTAGGGTGACCAATTAATTGCTACATACTTTACGGCGGTATATTTTACAATCACCAGAGAACTCAAATTTGTAAACAGGCGGGTGACGGCCGGAAGTGGGAAGTATATATATAATCTAGTACTCGTTACCTTACATAAGATTAAGAAGATAGATGATGATTGTATTTACATCGGCTTGGTCTTCTTTAAGCGTATGGATTTGTCAGAATTAAAAGCGACAATTTAAACACAATTTTCCCGCCGCTTGGTCTTGAGCCCAAAGTCGTGGTTGACACTCAGCTTTATTCAGTATTGTGGAATGTACGTTAAAAAAAAAACGTCTTTTCAATGTCAAATAAATTAGCCACTGGAGTATTAAAATGAAATCGAGATGAAGCTTTAAAAAAACAAAACCTCTAATTTTGACGGCTGATATAAGTGAAAACATTTTATAACATATTCATAGCTGATATTTAACAATATTTCGATTTTATAAAAATCATCTTCAGAGCTTGTTTATACTCCGTGTTGTCAAGAGCGGAGACAAAAGTCATATGATTTCAAAACAAAAACCTTGATGTTGCAAAAAAAAGAAAAAAAAAGTTGTACAATAGTTTCGAATGTGATCACTTCCGCCGCATTTTTCTCGGTCACCAGATTATGTATATCTTATTGTAACAGTTTTTAAAAAAGAAGACATATTGCAAGATTGACACTAGACGAATTCTCTTATTCAAAACGGGATGAGTATTAGCCTGTTGACGGTTGGCCTTCAACAGATTTTTAAAAATATACTATTTCTCCTCCTCCTTCATGTCTGGTGGGAGTCGCAGAGATAGTTAATTTGTAACATCTGTGTGTGTTCGTGTGTGATGTTATTATTTTTAATTTAATCGGCAGACTTTTTATTATCTTATTTTTATCGTTTTTGATAACAGGTGTGTATGTGCGTGTAGGATCAAGCCCTTCGCTACCTGTGTATTTTTATCTTCTTTTTTTTGGCAGACGAAATGTCGCAACTGTGATTGTAGGCAGGTTAACAATTATCCAAAGTGTCTGCTTGTGTAGACCAAGTACAGGTACTTTCGACCATATGAAAGGAAAGACAATTCAAAAAACTACTGTCATGTTATTTATTTTTTAAGATGGGTTTTTTATGCCGAAGACGTTTTGTTTTATTCATTCTTCATGGGTACTCAAAATTAAAAAAAAACAATTTTCTAATTCAGGTCTACTCTGACTTGTAATGGTAGTACCTGTTAGGGTATTATCTATGGGTCATATATATATATATATATATATATATATATATATATATATATTTATATTATTATATTTACTAAATAAACGTCCACTTGCCTACTATGGCAGGGGCGTGTAATAATAGTATCATTGACAAGGTTAATTTCGCAGGGATTGTTCGCTATGTACCGGCGGCCGAACGGATATGGTCTCTGACTATGCCTGTGAAGTCCCGGTTTCGATTCCTGTCGGAGGGGAGTCGTTAGTATACATCGCTGAAGAGACTTAATAAAGTCGAAACAGTCTGTACGGTGTTCTGCATAGCGAGCCATCCTTTGCGGGATTTACTTGTCAAGATTATTTTCTATAATTATCGAATTTTATGCGTACATTGCCATTTACAATCCCTACTTCTCCACATAGTCACCGTTTCTCTCAATATCAATGTTTCACCTTTGAATTAGAGTATGTATCCCTGCCCTGTAGAATTCTGTTGACTCTTCTTTGAACCACTTCTTCACTACAGATTTCACTTCGTCGTCACTGGAATAATTTTACCTCTCAAACACTCTTTCATGGGGCCGAAGGGATGATAATCTGAAGGCCTAAGTTTGGTGAGTGTGGAGGATGCAGTAAAGTTGTCTACCCGAATGAGGCAATTTTCTCCCTTGTTCTGATGAGTGTGTGTGGTCGAGCATTGTCATGTAGAAGGAGGATATTGTAGGTTGGTAAGTTGGGTCTTACTCGTCGGATTCTTGCTCTGAACTTCGTTAGGGACTCAATATACGCCTCAGAGTTTTAAAAAATGAAATAAAAATGGCATTACTTATATATATATATATATATATATATTATATATATATATATATATATATGAGGTTAAGTAACAAACAAATGTGTTTATTTTTATATGGCTTTAAGCCGAGAATTTTTGGAGGATATGTGCTTAATTGAAGTCATACCTAATTTTGAAAATTAATTAGTTAATAATTAATGAATTTAGGCGGGCATATATGTTCAAATGCAAGGCTAAACAAATCGAGCAAATGTCAATCCTGAATGTACATTTCGACCTATTAGGTTTCATCATGTCTATAACCTTACTGATGAGACCTAATAAGTCGAAATGTACATTCAGGGATTGACATTTTCTCGATTGTTTAGCTTACATTTGAACATATATGCCCGCCTAAATTCATTAATTATTAACTAATTGTTATAGGTGATATATCCTATACACTAATGGAATGCGCCGACGGTTACTATAAGTAACAGGGACAATCATGGCTTGTAGAATAAGCCAATGCGAGTCAGCTCATAACTCTATTTGTCGGACGTAATTCCACTATCTCTTTTTACTGTAATTGTCTACTCTTTGTTAATACATTTTCCTACATTTGTTACCCGTCGGTTTGTTCTTATTTGACCCGTTGAAACCCTACAACACTTTCTGTATATATATATATATATATATATATATACATATAAGTCCATGGTGTAATGGTTAAAGTCATGGGAAATGGACGTCGCCTCGAGTTGTCTACATTTCGCATAGCGCTAATACCTTTGGGAAAGGTATGAATCCTACTCTCCCTCCATCTATGGGTAAATAGTAGGGCAGACTGGGCTCTTCAGCCTTGGTTAGGCAACCTGTCTAGAAGGAAAACTCTGAATTCAAACCTTAACTCCGCTTAATAAATTGACCTTGTGTCACATTCTGCTCGTGCGGAGGGTTTGTAAATATATATTTTTACCCAATTCATATACAGTGTGACTTTTAAACGATCTGCCGGTCGTTACTTTTGATAAGGCACGCGTCGAAAGGGCCCTTAACTTTCTCCATTTTTTTCTTTCGCTCCCTTTTCTTATTACTATTCGAAATTGCTGATCAATAAAGTATGTTATTTTAAAAAATATATATATATATATATGAGGAAAAATGAGTAAAGAAAAGAAATGTAGATGGATAAAATGAATTTAATCGATATCAGATTAATCGATATCACTTACACATGTGTTTCGGTCAGTTTATGTCTGTGAAAATTTTCGCACACATAGAAGATTCGGCCTTCATCAGAGTGAACATTTATTTTGAATGAAAAATTCGTTGGGGAAAAAAAAAACAACAGAGATTTTTGGAAATATTCGAAAATCGAATTTTTAAAAATTTGGAACGCTGAAATAGAATGTTGAGATAGACCGTTATGATTTGGATATTTGTATATATATATATATATATATATATATATATATATATATATATATATATTTGTGTGTGTGTGTGTGGTGTGTGTGGTTGTGTGTCCACCCAGTTTGACAATTGGATTATCCAACTGGCTATTACTGCTATCCCTACTGGCGAACTTAACCTTCGATCCCCGAGTCCTAACTGCTTAATGCTCGAGTTAGCTGTATTTATGTCAAATTCCCCTTCCCAAACATCTTCTCCCGACCACCCAGATGGCCAGCACTTAAATAAATCGCAGACTTCTAGTCGTCATTAACGCTTAAAATTAAAGTAATTAAATATTTTTTCAGACAATACGTCTTCAATATGTTGACCATTAATTTTTCAAAAGAGATTTTCTCCTAAAAATCCCTTTTGCTTTAATAAACCTGGATGCCTAAATATTATCATCAAGTGGTCCATTTCATGGTGGTCGTACAGGTCTCTTTAAACTTTACAACCTAATCTTTGGATTCGTAAAAGGGTCCCACCCACCCCTTTTACTTATGCCTGGTTTTAACCTATTCTCTTTCTTATTTATTTATTTATTCTGACCATGTTCGTCTTCAACCATACTATCACAGTTGCGTGAAGTCTTAAACAAGACCTTGGAAACAATACATCCACAAGAAACAAGCCGTACGGTCACCTGTCCCATATCGCACACACCATTCCGTGTGAGGTGAACAAGACACAGAAGAACGTCACATGAGTCCAACTGCTGGAGAAGCAAGGATGAACACATTAG
This sequence comes from Doryteuthis pealeii, assembly GCA_023376005.1. Lineage (NCBI taxonomy): Eukaryota > Metazoa > Mollusca > Cephalopoda > Myopsida > Loliginidae > Doryteuthis > Doryteuthis pealeii. The sequence continues at coordinate 30,237,449 of CM042178.1, read as the reverse complement.
TGACGTTCTACTGTGGAAGCCATCACATGGGCACGTCAGAGTAGGTCGTCTAGCAAAGACGTACATAGGCCAACTCGTGCGATACTGGAGTCTGCGCAGAGGACCTCCCAGAGTAATGCATGATAAGGACGGCTGTCGAGAGATTGTCATAGATATTCTTGCTGCTAGCCTGACATGATGATGATGAGTGTTAACTCATCGTTAGGGAATCGCGTTCATTGTACGTTTAGGTTTACATTTTTTTCGTATACTGTAATTATACTGTATTTTTAAAATCGATAATATATATATATATATATATATTATATTATTTATATTTTTGCTTGAAGGCAATTATAAATGCATGTATCGCATAAAATTCGATAATTATAGAAAATAATCTTGACAAGTAAATCCCGCAAAGGATGGCTCGCTATGCAGAACACCGTACAGACTGTTTCGACTTTATTAAGTCTCTTCAGCGATGTATACTAACGACTCCCCTCCGACAGGAATCGAAACCGGGACTTCACAGGCATAGTCAGAGACCATATCCGTTCGGCCGCCGGTACATAGCGAACAATCCTGCGAAATTAACCTTGTCAATGATACTATTATTACACACCCCTGCCATAGTAGGCAAGTGGACGTTTATTTAGTAAACAAACCCGGCCGTAAGCTCTTCGGCGAAGTGAATAAGATTTTTGATGTTTGTTTTTATAGAAGCAATGTTGAATAAATTATTATTTATATTTTTCTTGAAGGCAATTANGAAGAAGTAGTGTGGTGTGTTATTTTCGTATTTTTTCTTCCTGTCTTTTTTTCTGGTAATACAAGCACAAAATAATCAGTCGTAGTATTGATGTTTGAGTGAGTGATGTATTTTCGTGTTGTGTAGATGTTTGTTGTTGTTTGATGTTGTGTTCTTGGGTGTTTTGTTTTGTGTTTGTTGTTTGTGTGCTGTGTGTTGTTATTTGTTGTTGTTGTGTTGTGTCGCAATTTGCTTTTGTGTGATAGTTGTTTGTGATGTGCGTACCGTGATTGTCGGTGTTGTGTTTGTGGGATAGTGTGTGCGACTCTTATTATAGCGGTGTTAGTATTAGTGTGTGCATGGTGCGGTTGGGTTTGTGTGTGTGTGTGTTGTGTGTTGTGTGGGTGTGTTGTGTGTGTGTGTGTGTGTGCGCGTGTGTGTGTGTGTGTATGTATGTGTGTGTGGTGCGTGTGCGTGCGCGTGTGTGTATGTGTGTGTGTGTGCGCGTGTGTGTGTGTGTGTATGTGTGTGTGTGTGTGTGTGTGTGTGTGTGTGTGTTTGTTTAATAATGTTTAACATCATCCACAGATTTTTATTTCGATTTATTTTTCAAATTATCTATTCATCAATTTTTTCCGTGTGTTTGTGTGTGTGTCTATGTGTGTGTGTGTGTGTTTTTTTCTTTTTTCTTTTTTGTTTTTGTTAAAGATTGAAATGAGAAGATAAAAAAAAAGTGGAGATGCCCTAGGAGAAATTACAAATAAATAGATAAATACATAAATTAGCTTAGTGTGCCATCAATGATAATGGCTTTATTTCTGTATTGATTTGACTCGATCTTATTGACCTACTTTTTATTGTGAATGGGCTATTCTACTTTTTCGCTGGGCGGTTCGATTTTGAATAAACCCAATAAAAGCTGCGAGTCAGAAGGCACCGGATATGGAAGAGCAGCATCCATATGCAAACTCTTGAGAGTTGATGATATCCGAACATCAAAGAAAATGTCTTTGTTGCTTCCTTTGTTGTCAAGAAATGCTGACAAAACATTAATGGAGCCCTAAGGATATCCGTCCCCTCTGATTTAAATATTGTTCACTTGATTTGATAAAAAAAAAAAAACTTTTCTGATTTATGAGGCCCGTTAAGATTGTCAGCAATTTCCGGTAACCATGAAAAAAAACCAGCAAATAAAGTTAAAAATAATTTCATCTCTTGATTTTAACCAGACAAGATGGAGACCTCACTACACTAGATGGTAAGCTTCTAAAGTTTGTAGACATGTTCACATACATAAGTAGTAATATCTCATCTACAGAAATTGGTGTCAATATAACTTTTGTTTGGTTTGTTTTGTTTTACGGCATATCAGCCTCAGTGGGTCATTTAATGCCGATAAAGTTTTGAAATAAATCAATTCTTAATGGATAATACATTTTTTTTATAAATACATTTTTCTATTTAACCCATAGATGGGACCCTAACAGGTACTACCACTCCGGGTCAGAGTGGACCAGGGAGCAATGGTGATGAAGGGGTGCTCCACATACCCCAAACCTCCAAAACTGGAACCTCACCATCAGATAGAGTTTAACGCCATTCCCAGGACATGTAGACCCGCAGCCATCGCCTTCTAGCACCCATATGATAAAAAGGGGTTGGGGCTTGCCATAAGGGCAATAGGGTTGGGGCAATCATATAGTTGCTAGGGCTTGACGTGACCAGCCGATTGATCGGAGGGGGCCTCTCCGACCGCCCGTCTAGCCCAAGATAGGACCAAAGTGGAGTATTGCAAGTCATGAACTGCTCAACCACCTGGGCTCTATCCTTCAGTATCACAGGTCGCCAACCACGGCCAACAGGTGGCCCCATTGGGGGAGTCTTACCCCTCTGCAGAGGTGCAGTCGGTGCATTCTAACGCCCCGGCCGACAGGGCGGAATATAACTTTTATCAACTAACCATTGTAGCCAATTTCACCGGTAAGTCATCACTTTCATATATAAAATCATATATATATATATATATATATATATATTATATATATATATATTACTCCAGACATTTGCACAACTGATATTTGACAACCGAATGATCTATGAAAAAGCAAAATGATATTTCTTTTCTTTTATCTCTTAAGATGACAAAATAAAAATATTTTTTAAATAATTTTTAAAAATTTTAAATTATATTCAAACTTTTTTTAAAATTTTACTTTAAATTCTATTTAAATTCATTTATTTCTTTATAATGTATTCATTTCATTCCTATTTATTTTCATTTATTCATTTTTTTTTCTGAATGTATCTATTTAAATTTTATTCATCTATATTTTCAAAATTTATATTTTAAATTCAAAAAGAATTAAATCAAATATTTTTGTTTGTTCACCTGTGCACAGCTGAGACATGACGACTGAAATTTCTAGAAAAAAAAAAAGATTTTTTTTTCTTTTATCTCTAAAGATGATCTGTTGTATTTTGATCCAGTTTAAGCGCCACTAGAATCTCGATAAACACTAATGTCTGGGTCATATGAACAGATCAGAGACAAACATACTACAAGAGACAACAGACACACAGAGACACACACAACACACACAACACACACACACACACATATATATATATATTATATATATATATATATATAATATATACACACAGACGCATAAGTCAGATGAGGCTCAAAACGAAGAGTGTATAAAAGAAAAGAAAGAAAGAGAAAGAAGAAAGCGTAGAGTGTATGAAAGAAAGAAAGAGAAAATGAAGAAAAAAAGAAAGAAAGAAAAAAAAGAAAGAAAGTGAAAGGTGTATGAAAGAAAGAAAAAATGAAAGAAAGAAAGAAAAAAGAAGAAAGAAAGAAAGAAAGAAAGAAGAAAAGAAAGAAGAAAGAAAGAAAAAAGAAAGAAAGAAAAATGAAGTGTGTATGAAAGAAAGAAAGAAAGAAGAAAGAAGAAAGCGATGAGTAAATGAAGAAAGAAGAAATGAAGAAAAAAGTAAGAGAAAGAAAAGAAGAAGTGAAGTGTATGAAAGAAGAAAAAAGAGAAAGAAAGAAAGAAAGAAAGAAAAAAAAGAAAAGAAAGAAGAAGAAAGAAAGAAAGAAAGAAAGTGAAGAGTGTATGAAAGAAAGAAAGAAAGAAAAAAGAAAGAAAGAAAGAAAGAAAGAGTGAAGAGTGAAGAAAGAAAGAAAGAAAGAAAGAAGTGAAGAATGAAAGAAGAAAGAAAGAAAGAAAGAAAAAAGTGAGGAGTGTATGAAAGAAGAAAGAAAGAAAGAAAAAAAGTGAGGAGTGTATGAAAGAAAGAAAGAAGTGAAAGAGTGTATGAAAGAAAAGAAGAAAGAAAGAAAGAAAGAAAGAAAGAAAGAAAGTGAAGAGTGTATGAAAGAAAGAAAGAAAGAAAGAAAGTGAAGAGTGTATGAAAGAAAGAAAGAAAGAAAGAAAGAAAGAAAATGAAGAGTGTATGAAAGAAAAAAGAATGTATTCTATTGTTCTATTTTGTCTTTGGTTCTCATTGTTCTTCTTGTTTGGGACTTCTTGGGACTTCTTCATCTCTGTGTCCGTTATGATGTTATTAACGAACCCATGGCGTGGATATTTTTAAGACGTCTTTATTCAGCCCAATGTAAGCCAACACGCGTGGAGTGAGAATTAGTCGTTTCCGGAAATACGTCTGTCTTCTCCAGATATCCAGCTAAAACTGAACACTCTAATCATACTTCCGGTTCACGTGAATCGAATTGCCTAATCAGAGGCTAGCTGCAAAGTTAATAAAAGGTATTTTATTAAGCTTCCCTCATATAATACTAGCAAAAAAATTAGTCCGGTCATTGTTTTTTAGGAACACCAGTGAGAAAGGTAGAAAATAGGAGTAAGAGAGAATAAGAGGGAAATATTTTATTAAATTTAAAAAATCGGTGAGAATTCGTATATTACAATGTTTGTTTTTTTAGGAAATTCTTTTTTTGTTTACATTTAAAAAAAATTTTTTTTAAATGTAATCCTTAACTTGTTTTAAAACATAATCTTATTTGAGAGACGAACACAGGAGAGAGAGAGGAGAGAGAGAGAGAGAGAGAGAGAGAGAGAAACACAAGAGAGAGAGAGAAACACAAGAGAGAGAGAGAGATAAACACAAGACAGAGAGAGAGACGAACCCGAGAGAGAGAGAGAGAGAGAGAGAGAGAGGAACCCAAGAGAGAGAGAGAGAGAGAGAGAGACGAACACAGAGAGAGAACGAGAGAGAGAGAGGCGAAAAGAGAGAGAGAGAGACGAACACACGAGAGGGAGAGAGAGAGGGAGAGAATGAGACGAGCACAAGAGAGAAAAAGAGAGAGAGAGGGGGGGAGAGAGAGAGAGAGAGACGAACAGACTGGGTGAAAGCCTGTTGAGTTAGTGAAATGTATTAGTCTGTTTCATGTTATATTTTACCCAATTTTTCCTTACTTTATTTTTCCTTACTGTGAAGAATTCTAGAAATTGGTTGATTTTTGTTTGATTATTTAATTATATCACTTAGAAACACATTAATGGGTCTGCGAGATTTCAAATCAGAATTACATCTCTTTTCGGAGTTATAAGTCTACACGTACATACCAGAAACATTCTTTTATATATATATATATATATATATATATATATATATATATATATATAGAGAGAGAGAGAGAGAGAGAGAGAGAGAGCGAGAGAGAGAGTGAGAGAGAGATAGAGATATTTAGAATTCATATATATATATATATATATATATATATATATATATATTTAGAATTCCACAAAACTTCATTCCAACCATTATCTCTCCGCGTCAAAATCCGTCGCATGCGACATGATGTCATTAACCGTCTTTCTCGACCGCGTTTGATCAACTCGCTTCACGTGATTTTTTTTAAAGTTCTTTTTTCGTACATTTAAAAAATTCTCCGCTTTCCAACGAATTTCATTTAAAAAAAAATTAGGATTTACTCTGATGAAGGTCGAATTTTCTTTGTGTGCGGAACATTTCTACATTTTTTCTATTATTATTTCTTTTCATTTGGTTATTTAAAAATAATAATAGTTTGAATAATGTACACGTGGATAAACTCCTGACCGAAACACGTGTAAGTAAATTTGATTAAAATATCCTATTTTATCCATTCTATACTTTCTTTCCTTTATTTATTTTTTCAACATACCGTCGGATTCACTTCAAATTTCTTTTTAGATATATAGATAATAATAAAAAAAAGTAAAGTCGGCTAGGCGGCCTAATGTCGGAATCAGTCATACATAACAAAGAGTATATCCCCTTTTTCACAAGCGCTAGGCCAAGGTGATTATTTTAGCGTCTGTAGTGGAGCGCCACACCTACTATCAGCTATCCACTTTACCGCAGGGATCTCCGTGCTACTCATATCGAACCAGGAACCTTGTGATTCCTAGGCGGACGCTCTAACGGTTGAGCTAAAAATACTTAGTTAAATTTTTAGCTGTATCTCTGAATTCTAAGATATGGACATACATTATATATACTAGCAAATATATGCACCCTCCGGGTGCAAGTATCTAAGTTTTAATGTAATAAAATATTGTATTAAATTAGAAAGGCTAATGAAACTAAATAAGAAGGCAAATAAAAAGATTTGAAACAGAGTGCAAGCATTTAAGTTTTAATGTAATAAAATATATTAAATTAGAAAGGCTAATGAAACTAAATAAGAATGCAGATAAAAAAATTTGAAACAGAGTGCAAGCATTTAAGTTTTAATGTAATAAAATATATTAAATTAGAAAGGCTAATGAAACTAAATAAGACTGCAGATAAAAAGATTTAAAACAGAGGGAGTATAATCGATAAATAGAACAACTGAAACTTACTCTTCCATCACTCTCGACTTTCATTGTTATTTTTTCTAATTTAAGTATTTAGTTAAAAGAGGAAGTAAAGAATAAAATGACAGTTATTTTTTCTTGTTAATGGATTTCATTTAGGATTCATTGAAGAGATTTTTGCTTATATTCATTAAAATAAATCCAAACAGTTAAAAATTAATAATACTAAGCACATATTTAATAAAATCACATTTTAATATCAATATGCAAATTAGCCTTCCCGTTCACACTATAAACCGCTATTTTGTTGTATACATAAATATAATTGCATGTTGTTAATATGTAGATATGGTCAACTGTGGCTTCGGCCTCTGGACGATTGCTATAATTAACGGCGTCGATCCCAGGGGGCCATCCCCCCAGGCAACACCTGCCCCCTCGATTTAAAGGGGCAGAGCTGGGTTTATTGCCCAGCGCCTGAGGCGCCCCCCTTGAGGGGGAATGCCGACGGGATCGACGCAATTTTTCACCCGCCACCCCATGAGCTTCGTCTTGTGGGTGGTCCCACATAAATAGGGCCTTGTGCCTGACCCGTACAAGTGGGGTACGTGGAAAATATCATGTAGATATGGTCAACAGTATTAATAATGTACAACAATTTTATTAATAACTGAGATTTAAATGAAATTAATATCATGGAGAATGTGATGTCAATAACTAAGGAAATTGTGACTTGAGTAGGAATATAGTTTCGGTTACATATAGACAAAGACACAATCTCCATTATAATAAGATGTGTGTTCAACTGAATTTTCTACAAAAAAAGAAGTAATATTCTTTTTTTTTTATCTCTTGATATGATCTGCTGTCATTTTTTTTCAAAACAATCATATATATATATATATATATATATATATTATATATATATATATATATTGTATAAAAATTCTGGGTCTACCACGTTTTCGATCTATACGATCTCTTCAGGGCCTTACCTTATATTAGACAAGGTTCGATAAATTTCTTATGTCTCGCTCGAAATAAAAACATATTTCTCTACAAAACCTAACAGCAAACCTCTTTCCCGGCCAAAATTGTGACTTTTTCTGTGTCTTTTTTCTGTGATTTTATTATTGGCAACGGTTTTGAATATATCTAATTATTTAGAAATTGTAAGTTATATCCCTAGCTCGGTTATGGCAACGCATATTGGTTCAGTGTTTTGGGAGAGACAAGTCACATCACACGGACCCATTTACGAGATACTCAATAAGTAGAGACAGAAGAATGAAAATGATTTATGAAACATGAATTGAATAAAGAGTTTGGTTTGAAATTTCTATAAAATTGATATTTACAAAATACATCTGAAAAGGACCGGTGGATACAATGAACAAAACATTATAATTATAATGACGAGTCCATCAGTGATGGAGATTCCGTGTCTTACATCACAATACTCTCAGGAATTGCGTAAGGTTATCAATGAGTATTTAATTTATAGTCAAAATCTTTATGATTAATACAAAGAATAAATATTATTCATTTACGATGTGTCTATGAAAATCATCTGTCGCCTCTAAAATCTTGATAGCCACTTAAGGTCTGGGTCATCTGAACAGATCAAAGTCCATAAGGGCAAACACACACACACACAC
>CM042178.1:30206751-30224251 GCA_023376005.1 Doryteuthis pealeii | reverse complement strand
TGTACTGCTCATCCACCTGGGCTCTATCCTTAAGCATCACGGGTCACCACCCACGGCGAACAGGTGGCCCCATTGGGGGAGTCTTACCCTCTGCAGAGGTGCAGTCGGTACATTCTAACGCCCCGGCCGACAGGGCGGATATATATATATATATATATATATATATATATATATATATATACTAGCTAAAGTACCCGGTCCATGACCGGACTAAAATGAAATTTGGATCACCAGGGAGTGAGAGAGAAAGTGGAAGACAGTAGTTAGAGAGGGGGTAAGAGGAAAATAATTCTTGAAACTAAAATCATTGAGAATTTGTATATTTCAGGATTTGTATTTTCTGTTTTATAGTTTAAAATTATTTCATATTATTATACAACAAATTGAAAGTATTCGTTTGTATATTTGTTTGTTATTGTTTTAAATTTTTTGTACATGACAACAATTCACATTTAGTTCTTAATTGCATGTTGAGTTTAAAAAGAAGCTGAGAATCGAAAATTTAAATTCTTCGTATTGCAATATCTATTTTTGCTAAAACCTAAGATAGTATTATAGGGACCACCAATTGATCAGTTTAGGCCATCTTGAATAAAACGGAAATATTTTGTTATTATTTATAATTAATTGATTTTTCATAGAATTTAAAAAACTCTTATCGTAACTTGTTTTTAGCTACGTTAATTTTCAGTTGATTTAACAGTGCAAAAATGAAAACATTGTTTTTCAATCATAATTTTCATTATTTCCGTAAGCTGAAAAAAAGTTAAAAAATCATCAGGAGTTTATTTAATGTTTTTTCTTTCAAATGGAAAAAAATTTTTCAAGAAAATATTAATTTTTCTGCAAGTTTCATAGTGTTAAATATAGGGGGGGGGGTAAATTTCACAGGGTAAAATTGGTGGTACCTAGTATTTTAAAAACATTGTTTAAAAACGTTTTGGTGGACCTGATTATCTGGCCTCCCCCCCATCTATTTTTTTCCTTCAGTTGATTATTATCGATTACACACCAATCTATCAGATTGAAAAAAAAATTCTTAAAAGTTCTTTATTATTTGAGTATTCACGGGTGCTCATTTCCTCGTATAAGTTTATAGTAAATTGATCCCCCATATCGGAACCGCTTGAACGGAACCCAAATTATTTATTTCTTTTCCCATTAAACTAACCCCCCCCCCCTAATCCTAACCCCTACCGTCCCCTAGTTAAAATTAAGTTTTATTACAAAATTTATATTAATTACAAAACATCAATTTTCATAAAAGTTGAAATGTCACCTATGAAATCTCTATTTAAACATGCCAATTTTTCAGAACTAAAAAGTTGCACTATAAACTCAGCGATGTTTATTGACTTCACAATAAAGAGTAAAATCATAAAACTTAAAATTTAATTTGTAAGGCAAATTCTGAGGAATATTTTAAATTGTATTTTGAATAATAATTTAAATGTTGGTTGTTAGTTGTTTTGTTTTATCAACTTTTTGGGTAATTTACTAACGAATCATGTCATTTTGATAAACAAAGCGCTTACAATTTTTCGTACTTACATATAATTTTTTTTAAAAATGTTCCAATAACTGGATATTGTCAGATAAACTTGAAATAAATTTCGTCTTACAAATAATTGACTACTTATCTCCAGTCGGGCCTTCGACTAAAGATAAAACACCGGATTTTGTCCGTATTAGTAACCTTTGTTTTTTTTTTTTTATCGTGGTTTGAGAAAATAATTAGTTAACGAACCAAAAGAAAAACAGTTTCTAAGGAAATTCGTCAATCTTATTGTTATTTTTAACCCTTTAAAACTCTAACAATAAAAATTAAAATAAATTAAAGAATTAAAAGTCATTTTATTCGAATGAAAATCTTAGTTTAATTTATACAAATATGTAACCGTACTTACGACGTAAACTGATTTTCATGATACTGTTATTTACGATTTAATATTTTTTTAATAATGTAACCGTAAAGCGTGCATTTTGATTTTCTACAATTTTTATGCATTACAAAAATTAAAATTAAAATGAGTGTACTGTACAATTTAAGAATATGGACAAACTCGCTGTAAAAAATAATTTAATCTATAAAAACACATACAAATTACATATTCAGAAAGACTAAGAGATTCCGAACTGCCTTATCGGCTATACGTAGTATTTTTTTTTTTAACTCGCTGTAAAAAAAAAAAAATCTATAAAAACACATACAAATTACATATTCAGAAAGACTATTTCATCTTATTACTAAAGATATAAATATTTTAAAGATTTGATCCTAAATAGGTAAGAGATTCCGATCTGACTGATATAGACTGCACTGCTTGTATCGCAATAATCATAGGCAGCGTGGCTATCCGAAGCCATTTTTTAATTTTTTAACTCGTTGTAAAAAATGATTCAATTGATAAAAACTCACACAAATTACATATTTTTGAAAGAGTATTTTCTTATCTTTCTAACGATATAAAAATTATTAAAGATTGGACCATAAATAGGCCATAAATTCGGAGCTGAACGGCTTAGACTGCAAAATTAATTCATTAAAATCAAAACTTCGCTGCTGTTATCGCTTTAACAATAAGCAGGCAGAGACAATATTTTATTATCAGGAGGGGCTGATATAAGGACAGTTCCGCAAATTGGGTGATTTTGGATTAATTAATCGATTAAATCTCTTAATCAGTAAAATCAATAACCAAATTTGGAGTTTTTCTTAGTTAGAACGATATCAATGTGTATGCAAGATTTTGAATCTGAGTGACCTCCCGTTTTTTTGTTATACATCGACACGTACATACCAAAATCTCTGTTTTATATATTAGATATATATATAGGTATTTTGTATAAATAAATTTGTATTTGTCTGTATTTGCACAGCTGATACATTACAACTGTTATTTCTACAAAAAAAAATATAACTGATTTTTTTTATATACATGTATGATTAACTGAATGTCCTACGAAGAAATAGAGTTTTTTTTATCTTTTTTATCACTTGAGTTGATCTTCTGTAATTTCTCAAAACAATTATCTTATATCCAGGTTGAGCGTCTGACTCAGTCGCCACTAGAATCTTTCATGATAACCACGTAATGTCTGGGTCATCCGAATAAATCAGAGACCAACATACTCACACAGACACAGACATACAAACACACACATATAAACACATACAAGTCATTTATGGAGGCGCGTGGTCTAATGGTTAGAGTCGTGGGAAATGGACTCGTCGACCCGAGTTCAATTGCTGGGCGAAGCTGTTTGCATTTAACGTTTGCGCTAATACTCTTCGGAAAGGTACGAATACAATTCTCCTGCAGCTATGGGTAAATAGCAGGACAGACTGGCTTCTTTAACCATGGCTATGTAACCAGTCTAGAAGAAGGAAAACTCTGAATTCAGACCTGTTAAATTCCGCTTAAGAAATTGACCTCGTGTCGCATCGCAGAGGTTGGTAAATATATATATATATATTATATATATATATATATATAATATATGTATATATATAAATCAGATGAGACTCAAACTTTTGAAGCTGGCGTCGTATTATTAAATTTCCTTCATTATTATAATAAACAGAAAAAAATATTTAGTTAAATTTTAGCTGTTTTTAAGATATGCCGGTTTATGGACACGTATTACATCTACATGCGTATATGTTAAACTTTATATATATATATATATATATATATATATATATATATATATATTATTATTATTATTATTATTATTATTATTATTATACTAAAGCGGAGATTATCACCTTTTAATGTCTAAAGGCTTTTTTCCTGGTTAGTTTATTTTACACGAAAGTTATACTAAATTGTTTCTTAGTTTTAGGATTACGTTATGTTGGAAAAAAATTCCATTTTAATTAGTTCTAATTAGTCGTAAAAAAATAACCCGTCAAACTAAATATACCCAATTCGTTGAAAAATCCGCGTTTTTTTAATACAATTCTGCCCCCCGCCTTTGGAGAGAAAAAAATCAGGGAATGTTGATTTAACAATGAATGAATTTTTAATGTATCAGTTATTTTATTTTAAAACTTTCTGATTTTTTTCAGGTCACTTAAATTTGAGTCCCCACTACGCTGTTTTTTTGGGCACAAAATATCGGTGTGGTATATATGTGATGGATATTATTTTCTGCATAAATAAAAAGACAAAGGACCGAAAGTGTGAATATAAAAAAAAATTTTAATAATCTGCCGGGTAGTAAATAAGTATCAAAAAATAAAATGAAAATAAAAACTAAAAAGAATAATTTTCGGAGTATTATTTGTATTATTCGTACTATTGTCCTCATCTTCATTGTTATCTGTACAACGTTTCGGTCGATGTGCCCTCCGGCCTTCTTCAGGTATTTTTTGTCAGACTCGGGAACCTTTATGGACACGGAAACCATATCGGACTCGGGAACCTTCTTGTAATCGGGAGCCATCACAGAACTTTAAACCTAACCTTTATTCAGTCCACGGGGTATCCTGTTCTCATTCCGCTAACCATAGCTGGGATACAGGTGTTAAGCTATGTTCATTATTATTCTATGTTACTGCTGTTCCTGACCAGGATTGAACCTGCAGTCTAGAGATAACTGTCACTTAGAACTGTCTTAACCTAACTCATTTATCCACTAGGCTATATGTCCAATTGAAGAATCCAGTGTGAATTTTGTTTTCAATCGCAAATATTACAATTTATTTTGTAAAAACGGATTTTAAGTAACGTCTTGGCAGGAATCTTGATCGAAATTAACCGAAAAAAATCGTTTTAAATATATCAAAAATAAATTACATGTGTAATTTTTTTTTACTGCATCAGTAAAAAAAAAATTACACATTTTAAAAACGACTTAAAATTTATTAAACCGATTATTTAAGGTCAAATTTTTGTCTGTCGCAAAGTAGTAACATAATGAGCATCTCATTATGTTACTACTTTGCGACAGACAAAAATTTGACCTTAAATAATCGGTTTAATAAATTTTAAGTCGTTTTTAAAATGTAAAGCAGACGATATTTTGGCAGACCCTACTCTTTTCCCTAATCCCAATTATCTAGCGAGAGCTTAATGGGTGACCCAAAGGGTGATGTTATGTCTAGTATATATATATATATATATATATATATATATATATATATATATAAAGGGAATGACCTACGGTAAAAAATATGGGGTTCGGTAAAGTCAGCGTTCATTAATAGAGAAATAATTTTCAGCGGTCATAATTATAATACTGACTTCCGCAATTAATTGTAATTAATCAATATCTTGATTAATTCAGTGGATTTAACCCTGAAGATCCTTATGGTGAAACCCAAGTAGGTTATTTCTATACACACTGTAATACTATATATATATATATATATATATATATATATATATATAATGTAGATATTTTGTATTAGAGAAATCAAAATAAAGTGTTCGATAACAAGTGTAAGAACTATATCATTTTGTTCTTTTGTACAATACAATTGAAAGACAATTATTACCAGTGGTTTCAAAGAAGCATACTAGCCACTTATCGTCAGGACAACGCACCTGTGAAAAACCCTTTTGCACGTCTTCTTCACAGGTGCGTTAACCTGAGGATAAGTGTTTAGTACGCTGATTTGAAGCCAATGTTAACAATCGCCTTTTAATTGTATTGTACACAAAAGATATATATATGGGTGTGTTTGTGTGTGTGTGTGTGTGTGTGTGTGTGTGTGTGTGTGTGGATTCTGGGTTATCATTGCTACTCGGGCTCATGTCTTTAACATATATTATAATATTAAAACTGATCCAATCAATCTTTTTTACTGTTTAGTTTAATTACACGAAAGTTATATTAAAATATTCCTTAGTTTTAGGATTGAGTAATTTTGAAAGAAATTCCATTTTAATTGGTTCTAATTAGTCGTAATTTGCAATTAAGTAAAAAAAAAATTAATTGTATTTCACTTGACATTCTGTCTGTCACTATCGCCCTCTCTATTTATATCTTGACTACTCACTCGTTAGTTTCTCAGTGGGCGTGGGGAGAGAAAGATATTGGAGAGTCATGAAACGTATTTGTATGTTAAGTTTCATAAACAGCCAACATGGCGAACATCTTGGCTCTTAATAAATTTGAATTAGGTCAAACAATCCCTTTCTTAGAAATCTTACAAAATGATTTTAATGTCTTTATTTTTGTTTGTTTGTTTTTTGCTTTTGTTTTTTAATCTCTGGTCTTATTTATTTATTTATTTGATTTAATTCGCTTTGAAAATTCACTTTTCCCTAATCCCAATTATCTACCTAGAGCTCAATGGGTGACCCAACGGGTCATATTTTGTATAGTATTTTACTAAATGTATAACTTAGAATAAGAATAAGAATTTTAGCATCCAACTATTTTTTTTCTAAATACAATATATCAGATCTCTCTGTCTGTTTGTATTTACACATTTGATGCTTGACAACTGAATATTCTACTAAAAAACAAAAAAATGATATTTATTCTTTTATCTCTAAAGATGATCAATTGTATTTTTTCAAAACAAATATCTTTGATCAAGATTGAGCGTTTGTTTCAGTCACCACAAGAATCTTTGAAGAAAACCACTTAATTATAGAAAAGATCTTTTTGACGGAAAGAAAAGAAAAACCTTTTCCGCAGTTCTAAGACAGATGCTTACTCGTATTGTCTTCTGTAGTAGAAATGATTGAGGTATCTTCAACGTAAAATTACCTTTAATCTTTTAGTAGTGGGATCGGTCTGATGATAAGTGTAGACCGCTTCGCGAAAGTGGTTGTCCCCAACCCATGTTTGAATTAGAAGTGGCTACCCGGCGTCGCTTGGGTAGAGGGGATGCAAAAAGGGTTAGCACCACGGATTCATTATTATTGAATCGCGAGTTGGATCTTGGTAGTATGCTCCATTAAAATCCCTTTTGTAAAAAAAAACAAACCTTGCATTGATCTAGCCACACTGAAAAGAAAAAAATCAATGTCTACAATTTAAAATATTAAATTTTAAAAAATCTAGTCTGTTATCATCTGTATTAAATTTTTAAATTATCTTCACGAATATAAATCAAACCCTCACTATTTTTGCTCAAAAACCAATCCCTGGTGATATTTAATGTGTATATATATTTACTTTATCGTTAATTGTTTTATTTTCGAAGTTTCCACCGGACATACAGATTCACACACCTGCCATTTGTATATGTACTAGAAGCGCCTACCCGGTGTTGCCTGGCTTGTGGGGAGGGTAACAAAATTAGTCTCACAAATCCATTATTATTGAATCGCGAGTTCGATCCTCGTAGTATGCCCCATTAAAATCCCTATGTAAAAAAAAAAGACATTGCCTTGATCCAGTCACTCTGAAAATAAAAATTAATATCTACTATTTAAAATATTTCTAATCAGTGTGGGGGGGGGCACAGTCAAGTCTGACTCAAGGCTCCAATCGACAGTCCAACTACTCCCAACTCTATCTCGCTCCAAAATCCAATACTATTTCTTTCTCGTCTCGACACCAAAATACTACTGCAAGTCGTTCTGCCTGGTCTGTGAGAATAAGTCCTTTAAATATACCCCAATTTCACCACATCCGGGCTCCTCACTCATAATTGTCCGTGCAGCACGTGCGATACTCGCCAGCACGGCGCGACCACCCACATCCGGGCCACTATGCCATTTCCTACTTCAGCGATCGTCCACAGCTCTCACATTCTGAAGGAAGCGGGTTCGACTCTAGGTCAGTCCTACACGCCAGGCAAAGCCTAGCCCGCTTCCTTCGAGAATACGGCAAGTCTTCACGCCCGCCACCCTCTCCGTCACACCGTGTTGCACGAGGCAGGTCTCCTCTCTCACTACAATATTAAATGCAACAAAAAAATCTATGCTGTTATCATTTAAATTTTTTTTTTTTAAGTATCTTCACAAATATAAATAAAACCTCTATTATTTTTGCTCGAAATCCAAGCCCATTTATTTTCGAAGTTTCCTCCGGACATACAGATTCACACAACTGCCTTTTATATATATACTAGCAGTGGCAACCCGGCGTCGCCTGGGTAGAGGGGGATTTTTAAAAGTTAGTCTCGAAGATTCATTATTACTGAATTGTGAGTTGAATCCTCGTGGGATGCCCCATTTAAATCCCTATGTAAAAAAAATGGATCTTGCATTGATCCAGCTACTCTGAAAAGAAATGTTAATGTCTACTATCAAAAATATTGATTGAAAAAATAAAAATCCATGCAGTTATCATTTAAATTTTATTTTTTAATTATCTTCACGAATATAAATCAAAGCTCTATTATTTTTGCTAAAAAACCAAGCCCTGGTGATATTTAATGTGTATATATATTTACTTTGTCCTTAATTGTTTTATTTTTATATACAGACAATGCCATTTATATATGTATCGATATATATATATAGAGATAGATGAAGTTTTATTGGTCAATGAAATCAGGACTTATGTGCATTGGTCAGCTTTATATGGGCCGGGTTACCTTAGTCGGTAGAGCGTTCGGCTAGAAACCACAAGGTTCCTAGTTCGATACCGGTCTTCGCCAACTCAGCGTTATGAGTAGCACAGGGATCTGTGCGGTAAAGTAAGGAGGTGATGGTAGGTGTGGCGCTCCACCTCAGATGCAAAAACAATCTCCTTGGTCTGGCGCTATTGAAAATGGGATAGACTCCCTCGCTGATTGGCTGATACCGACATTAGGCCGCTCTGACGACGACTTTTATATTAATTATAATTATAGCGTTATATTAATTATAATTAATAACATTGGAATATATAACTGTGTTAGGTTAGAAAAGGTAATATAGTTAATTATAATTAGTTGTTTGGCTTAGAGGCCCCCCAACATGTTACACATGTAAACAAACAATACTCCGACAAAGGTGTTAAATACAACAATAGACTTTAATATATATATTTACCAACCCCGTACGAGCAGGATGTGACACAAGGTCAATTTCTTAAGCGGAGTTCAAAAGGTTTGAATTCAGATTTTTCCTTCTCCTAGACCGGTTGCCTAACCAAGGTTAAAGAGCCCAGTCTGTCTTACTATTTACCCATAGCTTGAGGGAGAGTAGGATTCATACCTTTCCCAAGGGTATATAGACTTTAATATATGAGCACATATAACAGGAATACATAGAAGATATAACAAAGAACACATTAATGAATAGAGATACAATAAGAAGTATACAAGAGATACATAAATGTACATACAGAAGTTATGTAGAGTCCATAAAGCAATGTCACTTACTGACGTTGTGTTGGGGGTTGAAGCCCCGACACAAGAAGGGTGTAGACATAATTGTCTAACCCATGGTTGTTGGTGGAGTCCCGGAAACAAAAGAGATGATTCAAAACTGGTGCTTGCCTGCTTAAATAGTCAGGGACGCCTGGTGGTGAAAACCTTACACACAAGAGGGAAGATAACTCTTCCGGCGAAATAAGGGCAGACAATCCCACAATTGTATGTGTATCAGAATCCTAATGGGTAAAATATTTTTGTACCTATTTCTAATGCAGATACTTACTCGTACAGTCTTCTGTAGTAAAAAGAAAGAAAGAAAGAAGGAAAGAAAGAAGGAAGGAAAGAAAGAAGGAAAAACAAACTAAGGAATGCAATAGAATGATATTAAAAGAAAGAAGGAAAGAAAGAAAGAAGGAAAGAAAGAAGAAAAACAAACTAAAGAATGCAATAGAATAATAGAAAAGAAAGAAAGAAAAAAAGAAAGAAAGAAAGAAAGAAGGAAAGAAAGAAGGAAGAAAAACAAACTAAAGAAGGCAATAGAATAATAGGAAAAGAAAGAAAGAAAGAAAGAAAGAAGAAAGAAAGAAAGAAAGAGAGAGAGAGAGAAGAAAAACAAACTAAAGAATGCAATAGAAAAATAGAAAAAGAAAGAAAGAAAAAAAGAAAGAAAGTAAGAAAGAAAGAAAGAAGGAAGGAAAGAAAGAAGGAAGAAAAACAAACTAAATAAGGCAATAGAATAATAGGAAAAGAAATAAAGAAAGAAAGAACGAAAGAAATAACGAAAGAAATAAAGGACGAAAGAAAGTACAAAGAAAAGTTGTACAGAAGAAAAAAAGAAAGAAAAAGAAAAATGAAGGAAAAAGACCGCCATTATTAAGAATCCAATTTTCAAAAAAATAAAAAATAAAAAAAGAGGCCAAACAGGAGGAGAAGAAGGAGGAATAATATGAATAAGAAGAAAATGATTTGGAAAAAGATGAAGAAATAAAGATGGCGGATAAGGAAAAATAGCATAATTTGCTAGCGAAGATGGCGAAGAAGTATAAGGAAAAAGAGAACGAGAAAATGAAGTCATTTTGCAAAACCCATCCCGGAATGCACGCAAACAGCAAGTCCTTTAAAATGATTTGTTGTTTATCTGCAAAAGACAAAATAGTGAAGCGAGGCTTCGTGCTAATGCAATAATTTTCGTCACAGTCCTATTCGTAAGAATAACACCGGGCGCATGCCCAACACCGTGTACGCATGCGCGAACAACAACGCTTCGTTTTATTATATTAACAAGCTGATATCTCGAATCAAACAACGTAAACTTCAACGTATCTTAAACGTAAACTTACCTTAAATGTTTTAGGTTTTTTTTTTAATAATTTTCCTTTAACAATTTCTAGAAGCCAATGGGGCCCCTGTCCGAGGCTAACACTTGATTCCTTTATAAATAGTACTTGTATCTGGGGCGCCCAGTAAGAATCGAACTCACTACCAATGGTCTAGTTCGCTAACCATTACACCACGTGAGGTGCCCTAGTTATCCACTTAGCTTAGCTTTGATGTAGCACGAAGCCAGAAGTGTGGGGCACCCAATGAGAATCGAACTCACCAACAATGGTATGTAAATCTATCTTGCTAACTATTACACCACGTGAGGTGCCCTAGTTATTTACTAAGCCTAGAGTAAATGTGGCACAAGGCCAAAAGTGTGGGGCGCCTAGTAAGAATCGAACCTCACTATCAATGGTATGTAAATCTATCTTGCTAACCATTCACCACGTGAGGTGCCCTAGTTATTTACTAAGCTTAGATTAAATGTGGCACAAGGCCAAAAGTGTGGGGCGCCCAGTAAAATCGAACCTCACTAACAATGGTATGTAAATCTATCTTGCTAACCATTACACCACGTGAGATGCCCTAGTTATTTACTAAGCCTAGATTAAATGTGGCACAAGGCCAAAAGTGTGGGGCGCCCAGTAAGAATCGAACCTCACTAACAATGGTATGTAAATCTATCTTGCTAACCATTACACCACGTGAGATGCCCTAGTTATTTACTAAGCCTAGATTAAATGTGGCACAAGGCCAAAAGTGTGGGGCGCCCAGTAAGAATCGAACCTCACTAACAATGGTATGTAAATCTATCTTGCTAACCATTACACCACGTGAGATGCCCTAGTTATTTACTAAGCCTAGATTAAATGTGGCACAAGGCCAAAAGTGTGGGGCGCCCAGTAAGAATCGAACCTCACTAACAATGGTATGTAAATCTATCTTGCTAACCATTACACCACGTGAGATGCCCTAGTTATTTACTAAGCCTAGATTAAATGTGGCACAAGGCCAAAGTGTGGGGCGCCCAGTAAGAATCGAACCTCACTATCAATGGTATGTAAATCTATCTTGCTAACCATTACACCACGTGAGGTGCCCTAGTTATTTACTAAGCTTAGATTAAATGTGGCACAAGGCCAAAAGTGTGGGGCGCCTAGTAAGAATCGAACCTCACTATCAATGGTCTGCTAATGTGGTGTAATGATTAGTGAACTAGATTAGTAGCTAATCTAGTTCGCTAACCATTAACCACATGAGCTGCCCTTACCAGAAGATATGAGTGAAATTTAATGATACCACATTGGCCCAAAAGTTTTGAACCTCGCCTAAGTTGGGTGTTCCTTTGGGTGGGTTTGTGTGTATGTGTGTGTATGTCAGTTTGACCCAGACATTAAGTGATTATCATCAGAGATTCTTGTGATGACTGAGACAAACGTTCAACCTGGATCAAAGATATTTGTTTTGAAAAAAAAAATACGACACATCATCTTTAGAGATAAAAGACAAAAAAAAAATTTTTGTTTTTCTGTAAAATATCTAGTTGTCAAGTATCAGTTGCGTAAATGCAAACAGATACAGAGATCTGATATATTGTATTTAGAAAAAAAAATAATTGGATGCTAAAAGTATTCTTAGCGTATTAGCGCTACGTGAAATACAAACTGCCTCATCCAGGATTTGAACTCACAAACGATGCGTTTTAGGATAGAGCATCTTCCTTTTGATAGATGCTATTTGTACTTCATAACAGCTTGGTTTACCAGGTATAGTGTCAAAGTATTTTTATTTTCAAGTTTTGTTTCAGCAACCCAGTTACCCCTATCAAAACTGGTATGATAGTGATTTCTTACAATGACCAAGTTGTTTATTGATAAAAACCAAATCCTTTTTTTATTCTAAAATAGTTTTTGATTTTGATCTAAAAAATGAAATATTTCCTGTTGTTATTGTTAGAATTATGTGAAAACATTAATTTTGCACTAAAGATAAACTAATATTGTTTTTATTTTATTTTTATAAAACTTAAAACGAAAGACATGTTTACTTATTTTTCATGTACCACTACGTGTCTTTGGTTCGTATCGGCTGTTGATTTTGTTTACTAACAACCGGTGAGAAGCAAAATTAAGTTTATTGGTTACTTGGTCCCAATTAAGTATGACTGTCTATGTGTGTGTGTGCGTGTGGTTGTGTGTGATTTGTTCCGCTAACCGAGACATTAAGCGGTTAGCATCAAAGATTCTAGTGGCGACCGAGACCGGTGCTTAACCTGGATCAAAAATAGATTAGGTTAAGTGACAAAAAGAAAATAGAAAAACCATCAGAATAAATATGAAAATACTTTAATAGAATTGTTGGTAGAATATAAATTGAATAAAATGAAGGTTGTCTATTTGAATAAAATATCAATTCATGCGAGAAGAATAAAGAGAATAAGAATCATAAATGTAAAATTATCTTATCAAGAGAGAACAGAACATCTAAAAAAGCATATTGCACTTTAGCAAACTGCTTCCTTCAGGTTATCAGTGGTGACGAAACCCGGGAATGAACCAGGGACCCTCAGATTATCAGACAGTCGTAGTAATTGCTTTGCTCTCCCAGCAGTTTTAGTCTTCTCACTAGCACAATCCAACTATATCCTCTCTTCCACTCGTTTCGACAGCCAAAATGCTACTGCAGACTTTCTCCCGATCTGGGAGGGCAGGTCCCTAAATATCCCATTGCTGTGTTTCATCCGGGCTCCTCGCTCTGAATTGCACGTTTGACATTCATCAGCACGCGTCAATCCTCACGACGAGACTCCACATCCGGGCCACTCAGGACTGCTCGTGTGAAATTTCACCAGCATTTCAGCAACGAAGAGGTGACGAGTTCAATTTCCGTTGTCACTCGCCACACCAGACCCCTCGCACAGGCCACACATATTCGGACTCGTTTTGTTCGTGGGGGCTGGGAATCTGCTTGTCCACATGCACATATTAGGCTCATATGTACCCATGATAATATATATATATATATATATATATATATATATAGTATTTATCCAACAGGATACAACATATTGTAACATTACCCGTGCCTGTTTTAAAGGATACTCACATGATTGAAAAGATTTGAAAACGGTATTTTCCCCTTATCTGTGATATTTTTTTCAAAATAGATATTTTTGATCCAGGTTAAGCACCGGCCTCGGTCGCCACTAGAATCTTTGATGTTAACCGATTAATGTCCCTGGTAGCGGAACAAATCACACAACACCCCCCCCACACACACACACAGACAGTCATACTTAATTCGGACCAAGTAACAAATCGGCACCCTAGCCGAGATCAGTTTTGAAAGGAACTGAATTTTGCTTCTCACCGGTTGTTAGTAAACAAAATCAACAGCCCATACAAACCAAAGACACGTAGGGGCACATGAAAAATAAATAAACATGTATTTCGTTTTAAGTTTTATAGAAATACAAAAATAACAATATTAGTTTAGCTTTAGTGCAAAATTAATGTTTTCACATATGCTAACAACAACACAACAACAGAAAATATTTCATTTTAAAATCAAAATCAAAAACTATTTTAGTATTAAAAAAAGTGTCTTTCGTTTTTATCGGTTTGTTGGACCATATGAGCTTTAGGCACCCCTTTTTGATCTCGATTAAGAAAGGACATGTTTTTCATTTACACCGTCAATATCCGGTTGTTTTAACAGACGATATTTGATTTTTTAAAAATTAACCCTAACCCTAACCCTAACCCCTAACCTAACCTAACAAACAACCGGATATTGACGGTGTACATGAAAAACATGTCCTTTCTTAATCGAGATCAAAAAGGGTTGCCTTAAGGTAATATGGTTAGGTTTGTTTACTAACAACCGGTGAAAAACAAAAGCCAGTTCTTTTCAAACTGAACTCGGCTAGGGTGCCTATTGGTTACTTGGTCCCTTGATTGCTTACTTGCTGCTAATAGAATCACGGAGGCGTGTGATGTAATGGTTAGAATCGTAGGTAATGGTCTCGTAGACACGGGTTCAAAACTCTGAATTCAAACCTGTTGAACTCCGCTTAAGAAATTGACCTGGTATCGCAACCTGCTCGTGCAGAGGGGTTGGTAAATATATATATATATATATATACATATATATATATGCAGAAAAATTTAGAGAAGCGGTCTACATAAGACAGGGCTAATCACCAGACGTGTCACAGTACTAAAATGCAAATATCTCCACTGGAAAATCTGTGGAGAAATGCAGCTTGACAGGTCGCAGTACATCTGGGAAAATGAGCCTTTACCAATAACATCAAATGGAAAGCTGACTGTGTTCTATGATAAAGTAATCCAGACAGGTAGATGTATAAAACACAAAGCAGTTAAATCAGATATTGTCATCTGGAATAAACATTTTTAAAAAACTGCTCTCATTATTGATGTAGCTGTCCCAAATGAGTATGGCCTCAATAGAGCTGAGCGGGAAAAAATTGCACCATATCAAGACCTCAAGAATGACCTAAAAACAACTTGGTCATTGAAAGAAATCAATATCATACCAGTTTTGATAGGGGTAACAGGGTTGCTGAAACAAAACTTTAAAAAAATACCTTGACACTATACCTGGTAAACCAAGCTGTTATGAAGTACAAATAGCATCTATCAAAGGAAGATGCTCTATCCTAAAACGGATCGTTTGAGAGTTCAAATCCTGGATGAGGCAGTTTGTATTTCACATAGCCCTTATACGCTAAGAATACTTTTAGCATCCAATTTGTTTTTTTTCTAAATACAATATATCAGATCTCTGTATCTGTTTGCATTTACGCAGCTGATACTTGACAACTAAATATTCTATAGAAAAACAAAAATGTTTTTTTTTGTCTTTTATCTCTAAAGATGATGCGTTGTATTTTTTTTTTTTCAAAACAAATATCTTTGATCCAGGTTGAACGTTTGTCTCAGTCACCACAAGAATCTCTGATGATAATCACTTAATGTCTGGGTCAAACTGACACACACACACACACACACACACAGACACACACCCACACCCACACCCACACCCAAAGGAACACCCAGCTTAGGCGAGGTTCAAAACTTTTGGGCCAATGTGGTATCATTAAATTTCACTCCTATCTTCTGGTAAGGGCAGCTCATGTGGTCTAATGGTTAGCGAACTAGATTAGATGCTAATCTAGTTCACTAATCATTACACCACATTAGCAGACCATTGATAGTGAGGTTCGATTCTTACTGGGCGCCCCACACTTCTGGCCTTGTGCCACATTTAATCTAAGCTTAGTAAATAACTAGGGCACCTCACGTGGTGTAATGGTTAGCAAGGATAGATTTACATACCATTGATAGTGAGGTTCGTTCTTACTGGGCGCCCCACACTTTTGGCCTTGTGCACATTTAATCTAAGCTTAGTAAATAACTAGGGCACCTCACGTGGTGTAATGGTTAGCAAGATAGATTTACATACCATTGATAGTGAGGTTCGATTCTTACTGGCGCCCCACACTTTTGGCCTTGTGCCACATTTAATCTAAGCTTAGTAAATAACTAGGGCACCTCACGGTGGTGTAATGGTTAGCAAGATAGATTTACATACCATTGTTAGTGGAGTTCGATTTCTTACTGGGGCGCCCCACACTTCTGGCTTCGTGCTACAGTCAAGCTAAGACTAAAGTGGATAACTATGGCACCTCACGGTGGTGTAATGGTTAAGCGAACTACAGACCATTGGTAGTGAGTGGTTCGATTCTCACTGGGCGCCCCAGATACAAGTACTATTTATAAAGGAATCAAGTGTTAGCCTCGGGTATGGGGCCCCTTGGCTTCTAGAAATTATTAAAGGAAAACGTTTGTCTCAGTCACCGCAAGAATCTCTGATGATAATCACTTAATGTCTGGGTCAGACTGACATACACACACACACACCCACACACACTCGCACGTACGCACGCACAAGAATACATACACTCACGCACACATAACTTAGACGAGGCTCAAAACTTTTAAACCAATTGTGGTATCATTAAATCCTACTGATACATTCTGGTCAGATGCCAATAACGCGCCCACATGCACAATATATATATATATATATATATATATATGTAATATATATATAATATATATATATATATATACTTATACTAGCAAATATATTGCACCCTCCGGGTGCAGTATTTAAGTTTTAATGTAATAAATATTGTATTATTAGAAAAGGCTTAAAAACTGAACTAAATAAGAATACAGGATAAAAAGATTTGAAACAGAGGGAGTATAATAAAGAGAATTGAAACAGAGGGAGTATAATAATACATAAAAAACTGAACTTACTCTTCCATCACTGTCGTCTTTCATTGTATTTTTTCTAATTTAAGTATTTTAGTTATAAGGAGGAAGTAAATAATAAAATGACAGTTATTTTATCTTGTTAATGGATTTCATTTAAGATTCATTGAAGAGATTTTTGCTTATATTCATTAAATAAAATCCAAACAGTTAGAAATCATAATACTAAGCACATATTTATTAAATTTCGATTTTTTAATATTAATATGCAATTAGCCTTCCCGTTCACACTGTAACCGCTATTTTGTTGTATATATAAATATATTGCAATGTTGTCAGTATAGTAGACATAGTTAACAGTATTAAATAATGTAAGACAATTTTATTAATAATTGAGGTTTAGATAAAAATAAAAATCATGGAGAATATGATGTCAATAACT
This sequence comes from Doryteuthis pealeii, assembly GCA_023376005.1. Lineage (NCBI taxonomy): Eukaryota > Metazoa > Mollusca > Cephalopoda > Myopsida > Loliginidae > Doryteuthis > Doryteuthis pealeii. Next base: position 30,206,910 of record CM042178.1, on the reverse strand, counting down.
AAAGAATTGTGACTTGAGTAGGAATATAGTTTCGGTTACAGACAGAAAAACACACAATCTCCATTATAATAAGATTTAACTACACTACAGGATTTTAAACCGCCATTTAATAACAGTTTTTAAAACAATTTGACCTACACTAAATGTTGATGCTATCAC
>CM042178.1:30204294-30206651 GCA_023376005.1 Doryteuthis pealeii | reverse complement strand
CACAGTATATTTACTCGTAATATCAACAACATTCACAGTGTTAAATTATCATAAGGTTATAAAGTAAAATTATCAAACGTACTTTAAGAAAAATGACTTCTTCCAAGGTTCTTTGTAATACCTAAATAATTCATTATTCTCAGTTTATAATATCATAGAATTCATATTTTGAATACCCCTCTTTTATACCCATTTTTATATATGTTTACAACAAACTCTTTTGAGTTTTCTTGTGGATTGTAATGCTTCTGATTTTAAAAAATAAAATTTACTTTATTTTTTAAAAACAGAATATGCATTTTCAAAATTAAAAGCTGGTTTGGTTTGGTTTGGTTTGTTTTACGGCAGATCAACCTCAGTGGGTCATTTAATGCCGATAAAGTTTTGAAATAAAGTCATTCTTAATAGATGCTCAATTTTTTTTATAAATACATTTTTCTATTTAACCCACAGAAGGGACCGTACTACCACTCCGGGTCAGAGTGGACCAGAGAGCAATTGTGATGAAGGGGTGGTCCACATTCCACAAACCTCCAAAACTGGAACCTCACCATCAAATAGAGTTTAACGTCGTTCCCAGGACATGAAAACCCTCAGTCACCGCCTTCTAGCACCTATATGATAAAAAGAGTTGGAGCTTGTCATAAGGGCAATAGGGTTGAGGCAATCATATAGGTGCTAGGGCTTGACATGACCAGCTGATTGATCGGAGGAGGACTCCCTGACAACCCATCTGGCCTAAGTACGCCTCTAAGTGGAGTCTTGTGTGTTATGGACTACTCATCCACCAGGATTCCATCCTTAAGTATCACGGGTCACCATCCACGACCAACAAGTGGCCACATTGGGGTGGGTCTTACTCCTTTGTGGAGGTACTGTCAGTGTATTCTAAAGCCCCAGCCGACAAGGCTTTTCAAGAAGAGCAGTGTGTCACAGAAAGAAAGAAAGAAAGAAAGGAAGGAAGGAAGGAAGGAAAGACAGAAAAGAGAAAGAAGAAAAGAAAGAAAGAAGAAGAAGAAGGAAAAAGAAAGAAGAAAAAAAAGAAAGAAGAAGAAAAAAGAAAGAAAAGAAGAAAAGAAAGAACGAAAGAAGGAAGAAGAAAAAAGAAAGAAAAGAAAAACGAAAAAGAAAGGAAATGATGAAAAGAAAGAAAAAGAAAGAAAGAAAGAAAGAAAAAGATAGAAAGAAAGAAAGAAAGAAAGAAAGAAAGAAAAAAGAAAGAAAGAAAGAGAGAAAGGAAAGAAAGGAATCAATGAAAGAAAGCAGAAAAAAGAAAGAAAAGAAAAGAAAAAGAAAGAAAGAAAGAAGACAATAAGGAATGAAACAAAGAAGAAAAAATAAAGAAAGAAAGGAAAGACAGAAAAAAGAAAGGAAAGAAAGCAAAGAAGGAAAGAATGAAAGAAGACAAAAAGAAAGAAACAAATTAACAAAGAAAAGAAAGAAACGAAATAAGGAAAGAAACAAAGACGAAGAAAGAAAGGAAAGACAGACAAAAAGAAAGGAAGAAAAGAAAGAAAGAAAGAAACTAAAGAAAGAAACAAAGAAAGAAAAAAGAAAGAAACAAAGAAAATAAGGAATGAAACAAAGAAGAAAAAATAAGAAAGCAAGGAAAGGCAGAAAAAGAAAGGAAAGAAAGGAAAGAAGGAAAGAAAAAAAAGAGACAAAAAGAAAGAAAGAAAGAAAGGAAAGAGAAAAGAAAAGAAGAAAGGAAATAAAGGAAATAAGTAAAGAAAAAGAAGAAAAAAAAAGAAAGAAAGGAACAAAGAAAAAAACAAAGGAAATAAAGAAAGAAACAAAGAAGAAGAAAGAAAGAAAGAAAGAAAGAAAGAAAGGAAGGACAGACAAAAAGAAAGGAAGAAAGGAAAGAAAGACAAAAAGAAAGGAAGAAAGGAAAGAAAAACAAAAAGAAAGGAAGAAAGGAAAAGAAAGAAAAAAGAAAGAAAGAAGAAAGAAAGGAAATAAGGAATGAAACAAAGAAAAAATGAAGAAGGAAATGAAAGAAAGGAAAGAAGGAAAGAAAGAAAGAAGAAAAAAAGAAAGAAAAGAAACAAAGGAAAGAAAGAAAAGAAACAAAGGAAACAAGGGAAAAAATAAAGAAAGAAATAATTAAAAAGAAAGACAGAAAGAAAGCAAAGAAAGGAAAGAAAGAAAGAAAGAAAGAAAGAAAGAAAGAATAAGAAAGATATTATTAAATAATTGAAAGAAAATCTTTATAAAAAAACTTATACAATTATAATTTTATATGACTGGCCAATTTTCTTGAAAGCTGAAAAGTCATTTATTAGTTCGGATTGTGTCGGGAAAAAATGATGCTAATTTGTGATTGGAATCGAACTCACGAGCAGTGAAAAAAAATC
>CM042178.1:30164294-30199294 GCA_023376005.1 Doryteuthis pealeii | reverse complement strand
TGTAGAGGAGTAGGTTGTCCACCACTCAATGTTGAAAAGAAAGAAAGGAAATAAGCAAAGAAAGAAAGATTAAAAAAGAAAGGAAAGAAAGAAAGAAAAGAAAGAAAGAATGAAAGAAAGGAAATAAGGAAAGAAAGAAAGAAAGAAAGGAAAGAAATGAAAGAAAGAAAAGAAATGAAAAGAAAGAAGGAAGAAGGAAAGAAAGAAAGGAAATAAGGAAAGAAAGAAAGAAAAGAGAAAAAAGAAAGAAGGAAAGAGCAAGAAAGCAAAGAAAGAAAGAAAGAAATAAAGAAATAAATAAGGATAAAAAGAAAGAAAAATAGAAAGAAAGAAAGAAAGAAAGAAAAGAACAAGAAAGAAAGAAAGAAAGAAAGAAAAAAAGAAAGGAAATAAGGAAAAAGAAAGAAAAAGAAAGAAAGAAAGAAAAGAAAGAAAGAAACTAAGGATAGAAAGAAATAAAAGAGAAGAAAGAAAGAAGAAAGAAAGAAAGAAAGAAAGAAAGAAAAAGAAAGAAAGAAAGAAGAAAATAAGGATAGAAAGAAATAAGAAAGAAAGAAAGAAAGAAAGAAAGAAAGAAAGAAAAGAAAGAAAGAAAGAAAGAAAGAAAATAAGGATAGAAAGAATAAAAGAGAAAGAAAGAAAGAAAGAAAGAAAGAAGAAAAGAAAGAAAGAAAGAAGAAAATAAGGAAAGACAGAAAGAAAAGAGAAAGAAAGAAAGAAAGAAAGAAAGGAATAAGGAAAGAAAGAAAGGAAATAAGGAAGAAAGAAAAGAAAAAGAAAAGAAAGAAAGAAAGAAAAGAAAGAAAGAAAAGAAAAGAAGAAAGAAAGAAAGAAACGGAAAGAAAGAAAAAAGAAGTAGAAAGGAAAGAAAGAAAGAAAAAGAAAGAAAGAAAGAAAGAAAAAGGAAAGAAAGAAAGAAAGAAAAGGAAAGAAAGAACAAGAAAGTAAGAAAGGAAAGAAAGAAAGAAGAAAGAAAAGAAAGAAACGAAAGAAACGAAATAAGGAAAGAAAGAAAGGAAATGGGGAAAGAAAGAAAAAGAGAAAGAAAGAAAAAATGAAAAGAAAGAAAGAAAAGGAAAGAAAAGAACAATAAAGTAAGAAAGGAAAGAAAGAAGGAAGGAAAGAAAGAAGAAAGAAAGGAAAGAAAGAAAGGAAATAAGGAAAGAAAAGAAAGAAAGAAAGAAAGAAAGAAAAGGAAAGAAAAGAACAAGAAAGTAAGAAAGGAAAGAAAGAAAGGAAAGAAAGAAACAAAAGAAAGAAACGAAATAAGGAAAGAAAGAAAGAAAGAAAGAAAGGAAATAAGGAGAGAAAGAAAGAAAAAAGAAAGAAAAAAGGAAAGAAAGGAAAGAATGGAAATAAGGAAGGAAAGAAAGAAAAAAGAAAGAAAGAAAAGAAAGAAAGAAAAGAAAGTAAGAAAGGAAAGAAAAAATAAGGAAAGAAAGAAAGAAAAAAAGCAAGAAAGAAAGAAAAGAAAGAAAGAAAAGAAATAAAGAAAGAAAAGGAAATAAAAGACAAAAGAAAGAAAAGGAAAGAAAGAAAGAAGAGAAAAAGAATGAAATCAATGTCTTAAAATATTTTTATGGCTTTTAGGCGCTTCTCATTCAGTCATGGTAGCCCATCGATATCAACGATGACGAGACAATGCGCTGGGACAGAATAGTACACCGACTGCACTACTGTAGAGGAGTAGGTTGTCCACCCTCAATGTTGGCCGTGGGGGAACCTGTGAGGCTTAATGACGAAATGCTGCTGGCTGATCAGTCTATAAAATGCAACACTCCACTTTGGATTAGACGTTCGGTTGGAGAGACTCCCTCCGATCAATCGGCTCATCACCTCAGGCTCTACATCCTACATGATTGTTCCGACTCTGTTGCCCTTATGGCAAATCCACAACACTTTTAATAATATATTTGCTAGAAGGCGGTAGCTGAGGGTCTTAGTGTCCAGGTTGTGACATTAAACTGAAATCTAGTGGTGAAGTTCCAATTTTTGAGCTTTGGGGAGTGTGGAGTACCTCTTCATTGCCATTACTCCCAGGTCCACTCTGACACGGAGTGGTAGTACCTGTTAGTGTCAATCGGCTGACCACCTCAAGCTCTAAATCCTATATGATTGTCCCAATTCCATTGCCCTTATGGAAAACCCCAACACTTTTTGGTTTGTTTTATTTTACGGCATATCAACCTCAGTGGGTTATTTAATGCCGACAAAGTTGTGAAATAAATTCATTCTTAATGCATAATACAATTTTGTTTATAAACTAATATTTTTCTATTTAGCCCATAGATGGGACCCTAACAGGTACTACCACTCTGGGTCAGAGTGGACCAGGGAGCAATGGTGATGAAGGGATGCTCCACATTCCCCAAACCTCCAAAACTGGAACCTCACCATCAGAGTTTAACGTCATCCCCAGGACATGTAGACCCTCAGTCACCGCCTTCTAGCACATATATGATAAAAAGGGGTTGGGGCTTGCCATAAGGGCAATCATGACCAGCCGATTGATAGAAGGCCGTGGTTGAGGGTCTTAGTGTCCTGAGTGTGACGTTAAACTGAAATATATTGGTGAAGTTCCAATCGTGGATCTCTGGGGAGTCTAGTACCCCTTCATTGCCATTACTCTCAGGTCGCCTCGTATCCGGAGTGGTAGTACCTGTTAGGGTTCAATGTGTGGGTTGAATAGATAAAAAGGAGGTCTTTAAAAATGTGTTTAAAAAATTGAGTTTGGAAAATAATTGAATACCAAACAGGAATGAACAAATGTTACATAATCATTAGATACCTAATGATTATGACAATAGTGTAGAAATCATATTAGTGCAGCTGATGGCCTTGAGAGTGAGTGACAGCGTTTGACCTCACTCTGACCTTGCGTTCTGGGGATGATCGTGAGAATCGGAAGGCAATAGAAGCCCCTTCCGGTTTAAGGAGTAAGCAACTCAGTTAGTTAGAGTTAGAACTCAGAAGCGAAGCTAGCAAAATGTGAGTCTCACTGCGTGATTGTCTGGTCTGGGGTTCATGAATAAAGTAACATCAAAAGTAAGTCGAAGTCTTGTGGCTATTACTAAAAGCTAACAATGACACAGGGCTTCTGATAAGAAATGATCCCCAACAGAGACCAGACCCGGAATCCTCAATAGAAGACCAGACGAGACCTTAGAAGATATACCAGGCCGGAAGAATAGACGACAGAGTAAGAAGAAAGAGAAGTATATAACATATACCTATCTAGTGCCGTCAAAGAAAAGGCACTACGTAATACAAAATATAACATGTTCGGCATAAAATAACCCAGCAAGAGTTGACAGGCCATAAAAATCCAACCAACCAACCAACCTACCAGCCAAATCAACTAGGCGATTAAAAATATACAAAATACAAGACAACACCAGAGCTCTGAATCAAAATCGTGACACCCTGGGGGGGTCTTAACCCCTCTTCTGGGTATACAGTCAGAGTATGGTAAGTTCCGCCGACTGAGAATAGTAAAAGTTGGTTGTTATGCACCCAAATATTCTTCCTCCAGCTATGGGTAAATAATAGGACAGACTAGGCACTTTGGCATTGGTGAGACAACCAGTCTAGGAGAAGGAAAACTCCGAATTCAATCCTGTTAATCTCCGCTCAGTCAATCAAACTATAACATGCAGTTTAATGTCATGCCTTGAATACCCTTTTTAGGGGGAGGGTTATTAACCCCCTTTCAGGGTATACACTCAGCGTACGGTACGTCCCGCCGACTAGGCAGAGTAAAAGTTGGTTGTTATGCAGCCAAATATTCTTCCTCTAGCTATGGGTAAATAGTAGGACTGACTAGGCTCTTTGACATTGTTGAAGCAACCAGTCTAGGAGAAGGAAAACTCCGAATTCAATCCTGTTAATCCCCGCTCAGTCAATCAAACTATCAGATGCATTTTCTTGCCATGCCTTGAATACCCTTTTTAGGGGGAGAGGTTATTAACCCTCTTCAGGGTATACACTCAGCGTCCGGTGCGTCCCGCCGACTTGGCATAGTAAAAGTTGAACGTTGAATACAGAAAACAATGAAATCATGACTGCAGTAACAGAAGGTTTCTTGCGGGGAAGTAGCTTGACGAAACAGTCGGTCAAAGTGATAATGCGACAAAACTTTGTACCCGGTAAAACTTTCCCGTTTTTCTCTTTGCCCATCAACGTCCAGATAAGCGACTGGAAGTCTGGTGGAAATTGGGAATTGTTATTTGAAAAGGATACAAAAGATTCCGGCTGTCTCCTTGGGAAAATGGATCTCCATTTCGAAAGAAGAGAAGGATTGTTATTAAGAAAGAAGCCATAGAGAACAATGACTAGAAAAATTAATTTCTGTCGCGGGTGATCAGATTCCATAGAAAGAGCTTCACTTCAAATTACAATCACCATTCTATCTATCTATCTATCTAAGTCTGTTCATATCTATTTATCTTATCTACCGATCTATCTATCTATCTATTTATTTATTTATTTATCTAAGTCTGTTCATATCTATCTATCTTATCTATCTATCTATTTATTTGTTATCTAAGTCTGTTTATATATCTATCTATCTTATCTATCTATCTATCTATCTATCTATCTATCTAAATCTGTTCATATCTATCTATCTATCTTCTATCTCTCTAAGTCTATTCATATCTATCTATCTATCTATCTATCTATCTATATTTGTCTGTCTTGTGGCTTCAATTAAAAGTAATTTTAAACTTATTAATGAAATGAGAGTTAACTTGGAAATATCTCCAGTATATTTCTGAGGCTCGTATGATACCCCACATATGTTTCGTTGCTCATAAATTCCCAGAAGTTCTTGTGTTTTTATTAGTATTTAAAGTCGTCGGGGTGGCCTAAAATCGATATCAGCCAGGAAGTCTATCCCCTTTTCACTAGCGCTAGACTAAGGAGATTGTTTTGGCGTTTGAGGCCTATGATCAGATTCCATCGAAAGAGCTTAACTTCAAATTACAATCACCATTCTATCTATCTATCTATCTATCTATCAATCAATATATATATATATATATATATATATATATATATATATAAGTCTCTTCATATCTATCTTATCTATCTATTTGTCGGTGGTCTTGTGGGTTCAATTGAAATTCAATTTTAACTTATTTTGAAATGAAAGTTCACTTGGAAATATCTCCGGTATATTTCTAATGCTTGTACGATACCCCACATATGTTTCGATGGTCCTAGATCCTCTATAAGTTCTTGAATTACTTATGTTTTAGCACACAATAATTTACAATGAATTTCCGTGCAGTGTTTACTTTAAGACACTTTTGGGAAGTACAGCCAGATATTGCAAGTATTTTCTACTCTTTGTATTCTGTGAGCAGCTTAAGCGGCTCTGAGTCCCAGTTTAGAATATTGGCACAATAATTACCAAGATGTCAAGATCTTACTTGTATTCGTCATTATACACATTTACCAAAACCCTCCGCAAGAAAAGGATGTGACACAATGTCAATTTCTTATTGACTGGCTGGAAACCCGAATTTTCCTTCTCCGAGACTGGTTACCTAACAAAAGTTGACGAACCAAGTCTTCCCTACTATTTCCAATATTTGGAGGGATAATAGTTGTATTCATACTTTATGTGAAACGCAAACAGCCTCGCCCATTATCTGAACTCGGGTAGTCGAGTCCATTTCCAATGACGATAACAATTACACGACACACCAACAAATGTATGATGCCCCATATATGTTTCGATGGGAGTTCTTGAGTGACTTGTGTTTTAACGGTCGGATATTTTTCATTTTCTATTCTCGGTATTCTATGAGCAGCTTACGCGGCTCTAAGGCCCTGTTTAAGATATTGTAGAATCTCAATACTATCTTGTGGGTTACATTAAAAGTATTTTGTTTATTAATCAAAATGATAGTTCACTAAGAAATACCTTCAGTGTGTTTCTGAGGCTTGTATGATACCCCCCATATATTTCGATGGTCCTAGATCCTCTGGAAGTTATTGACCGATGAGTGTTTTAACGCACCACAATTAACAACTAATTGCTCTCCAGGGTTTACTTTAAAGCATTTTTGGAAGTATGGTTATATATTTTTTTCAATTTTCTACTCTCCATATTATGTGAGCAGCTTACGCGCCTCTGAGCCCCAGTTTAAAATGTAGCAGGATCTTAATATTATTTTGTGGGCTATATTAAAAAGGAAGGCAGTGTTTGAGGGTCTTAGTGCCCTAGGTATGACGTTAAACTGAAATCTAAGTATGAAGTTTCCATTCTGGAACTCTGGGGAATGCGGAGTACCCCTTTATTGTTATTAATCCCATGTCTACCCTGACCCAGAGTGGTAGTACCTGTTAAGGTCCCATCTATGGGTTAAATAGATCAAAAAGTGAGAATTAAAAATGGTGGTTAAAAGATCCAGTAAGGAACAGTGAACACCCAACAAAAATGAATAAAACAAAATGTCTTCAGCATAAAATAACCCAACAAAGCTTGACATGCCGTATATATCAATAAAGGAAGGAAGAACTCAATACAGTAATCCCTAATTAATTTTGCTCTGTATATAATCTGAAAGGTTATTTTACATTGAGCTCTCTTTAGTGATTTAATGATTCACTGTATTTATACATACTGGATCATCAATATTAATACAGTAGATCTTAGAAATCACATATAGAATCATCCCCTACTACCAAGTTTTGGATAAATCTCATATATATATATATATATTTACCAACCCCTCGGCACGAGCAGGATGCGACACAAGGTCAAATTATCAAGCGGTGTTTGAATTCAGAGTTTTCCTTCTCCTAGACTGGTTATCTAGCCATGCTTAAAGAGCCCAGTCTGCCCCGCTATTTACCCATAGCTGGAGGAAGAATTGGATTCATATATTTCCCAAGGGTATTAGCCCCATGTGAAATTCAAACAGCTTCGTCAAGGAATTGAAGGACCGACGAGTCCTTTTCCTATTACTCTAACCATTAGACCAACCAATATAGGCATAAGAAAGACAAATGGATGATTGATTTATCGATTGATTGATTGAAAATCCTTCACTTGTGTGATATTATCGGAACATTCTTAGGATTTCCATTAAAACATCCCATGTGCTTCACACGTCTAATTCCGCTTATTGATATTTGATGAGACAATAAGGAAAGACATTGTCTGCTATAGACAGATTATCATTTATATAGAAATCCGATCTCACTGACTGGAGAAGGCAGCACAAACATCTGCCGCTATATGATCTTCGATAAAACTCAAGAGTTTTAAAACTGAAGGAGGCATCGAGTGTGGAACTCGACGATAAGCCTATAAAAAAACATTCAAAGTGTAAACATCAAATTAAAACCTAAAAGATACACCAAGAATGAGATATATATGAATATATATATATATATATATATATATATATATATATATGGAAATACGATGAGGAAATTAATCCGACAATATGAAAAGAAAATATTTTAAAAATATAACAAGATGTTAAGTGTATAGTGATTGTGTGAATATATATATATATATATATATATATATATATATATATATATATATATATATATATATTATATATATATATAGGTCTATGTCTGATTATATGTGGATATGCGTATATATGTATTTATATATTGTTTTAATGTTCTTATTTTTCTAACATTAATATTCCATATGATATACGACATATCTTTATTAACTTTTCGTTCTCCGCTTATTCACGTTAAAGCATGCGCCACTATATGTTCTTCGCCTTCCATTTTTGAATATGCATTGATCACGTCATTTGCTTTTCGTAAACAAACGCGCATATGAAAATTAACGGTTAACAGCATCAGATTCACACAACCACTATACACTTAACATCTTTCATTTTGTTCCTCACCTAACAGTGTCCTGAAGATGGTATAAAATACCGAAATACTTAAGTATTGACACTAAAAATTGTTCCTGATCGTAACATCCTGTGTTTGTTAGATTTTTTAAATATTTTCTTTTCATATGAATATATATATAAGTATAGATAAAAGGATATGAAAACACACAATGCTGTTTAAATGAAAAATATGTTATACCATATTCATAGCTAATATTGAACAATATTAAATCTAATAAAATAATAATTTAAAAATAAATTCTATTAAAATAAAAATGATAAAACAAATAGTAACATAAAATAAATAATAAAATCTAATAATATTAATAATTCTAAAAAAAATCTATTAAATTGATGAAAATAATAAAATCTAATGAAACAATAACAATTTAAAAATAAAATAATAATTCTAATAATACAAAAAATGAAACTTATTATTCTCTATTTTTATCATACCACTATGGGTAAGTCTTTTTTAATATAAATAAAAAATACGAATAAATGAAAGAATTTATCAATCAAAAACTTTTAAAATGATTTTTTAATAAAAATAGAAATAATTAAATTAATTAATTCAAGTAATTAAACATTTTTTAAATACAAATTTTAAAAAATATGAATAAATAAATTAATTGATTAATTTTTAAAATTCCAAACAGACTTTTTTTTAAATCAAAATATAAATAAATTACTTCAAGAAATTAATTTCTTTAAATATAATTTATCTATAAGTATAGATAAAAGGATATGAAAACACACAATGCTGTTTAAATAGAAATATTTTATATAATATTCATAGCTAATATTGAATAATATTTCGATTCATGAAAATCATCATCAGAGCTTTTTTTTTTTTTTTTTTTTTTTTTTTTTTACTACAGACTCATTGAAAAGAGAAGCTGAAAATGATTTTAAATTCAAAACGAAAACAGCGATGTTCCAAAATGCGTACAGGTCATGTGATCGTTTCTTCATGAGCACATCAACTACGAGTTTCACGGTCAACGATTTTTAATTTAGTGCGTCCTAGGACGCACAGATTTGAATTGAATGAGTCCCTGGGAAATTTGATGGGTCACACCTAAAGTTTCTTAATAAATTGTAGAATTTTTGTCTATGAACAAATAAAGCCGTCTAACCCCTACATTGTACCCCATACAGTGTAATTCGTTTCCAAGAAACTATTTAAATGTATTTACAGTTAGCTGGAAATAGTGGGAGAAGAAAAAAAAACTGGGATGTATATATATGATTTTTCTACGTCCTTTTAGATTTTTATGTGTCAGGGCCGCAGGGCCCGTAACTATCAGCATCACTGCCAATATATATTTACCACTCAGATTCGAAATCTCGCATACACATTAATATCCTTCTAACTAAAAAACACACCAAATTTGGTTATTGTTTTTATTTATTTAATTAATTCAACCAAAATCAATCGATTTGCGGGACTGGCCGTATACTCGCTGCTGGTGATAATAAAATATTACTCGCTGCCTGCTTTAGCAATACCAGCTGTTTAGTTTAATTTTAGTAAACAAAATCGCATTCTAAGCAGTTCAGCCCGAAATTTCTCGCGTCAAGCTTTAAAATATTTGTTGGGTTCGAAAGAAAAGAAAATAATCTTTCTAAATATGTCATTTGTATGTGTTTTTATCCATTGAATTATTTTTTTGAAGCGAATTATATCTAGACAGACAGACAGACAAAGAGAGATGACAACAAAATGGTGACAGAATGCGACACAAGGTCAATTTCCTAAGTGGAGTTTAACAGGTTTGAATTCAGAGTTTTCCTTATCCTTTCTGGTTACCTAGCCATGGTTAAAGAGCCCAGTCTTTCCTGCTATTTACCCATAGCTGGAGGGAAATTTGGATATTAGTGTAACAGTTTTTGAAAGGAAAAAAACACGCGTTTCTCGGTCGTCGAGAATATATGTATATCTTTAGTATAACAGATTTTGAAAGAAGAAGACATATTTTCAAATTCAAAAATAGACAAATTCTCTTTTTCAAACAGGAAGAGTTTTAACCCGTTCATGGTCAGCCTGCAACGGATTTTTTCAGAAAAGAAATATTTTTGTTTATACAATATAAAAAGTATGAATGGTGTAAGGGTTTTTGGGATAATGTGAAATTTAAATTTGTTAGGAAGTATATGCCGGAAATGGTTATGTGAATATATTTATGAACAGATAGATAGATATGAACAGAATGAGATAGATATTAACAGACTGTGACTGATAGATAGATAGATAGATAGATAGATAGATAGATAGATAGATTGATTGATTGATTGATTGATGGGGTGTGAGTGGAAGATAAAACAAAGTACGATCAATCTACGTACTGGGTAAAGTTCCTTTCGGTCAGGATCAGTTTTGTTTTAATGAGAAATGTGTATATTTTAAGAAGGGGCATCCAACGAGGATCCAACTCACGATTGAGTAATAATGGATCCGCGGGACTAACTTTTTAAAAAATCCCTCTCTACTCTGGCGATGCCGGGTGGCTGTTTCTAATGTTGTATGTATGTATGTCCAGAAGAAACTATGAAAATAAAACAACAACTATGTAAATAAATATACACATTCACTATCACCAGATCTTGCTTTTTGAGCAAAAATAATGAATTGATTTTGTTGTGGGGATTTAAGGGGTCAATTAAGGGCTAACAAATGTAGGAAAATGTATTAACAAAAGAGTAGACAATTTCAGTACAGAGAAGTGGTAATTACGTCCGACAAATAGAGTTAGGAGCTGACTCGCATTGGCTCACTCTCCAAGCCATAATTGTCCCTGTTACTTATAGTAACCGTCGGCGCATTCCATTAGTCTATAGGGTATATCACTTATAACAGATTTATATTTGTGAAGATGATTAAAAAAAAAAAATTTAAATGATTGTATTTTAGATAGGAAAGATTAATCTTCTTTTTCTCGAATCAAGCAAGAATGGAAAAAGCGTCGTTTTTGGCGATTGAATGCCACCAAGTGTCCACATATCTTCAACATTTCCAGGAATTGCTAACTTTTCCAGAGTGTCAATGCCATATGAAATGCCTAGCAGACATTTACACATTTTGAATCTCTTGTGTATGGTGAGCAGTGCTCCAATGATTATAGATATGACTAGCAAATATATGCACCCTCCGGGTGCAAGTATTTAAGTTTTAATGTAATAAAATATTGTATTAAATTAGAAAGGCTAATGAAACTAAATAAGAATACAGATAAAAAGATTTGAAACAGAGGGAGTATAATAAAAGATTTGAAACAGAGGAAGTATAATAAAAAATGGAACAACTGAAACTTACTCTTCACTCACTCTCGTCTTTCATTGTTAGTTTTTCTAATTTAAGTATTTATTTATAAGAGGAAGTAAAGAATAAAATGACAGTTATCTTATCTTGTTAATGGATTTCATTTAAGATTCATTGAAGAGATTTTTGCTTATATTCATTAAAATAAAACCAAACAGTTAGAAATCAATAATACTAAGCACATATTTATTAAATTCGATTTTTTAATATTAATATGCAAATTAGCCTTCCCGTTCACTCTGTAAACCGCTATTTTGTTGTATATACAAATATAATTGCATGTTGTCAGTATGTAGACATAGTTAAGAGTATTAATAATGTAAGACAATTTTATTAATAATTGAGGTTTAGATAAAAATAAAATCATAGAGAATGTGATGTCAATAACTAAGAGAATTTTGACTTGATTAGGAATATAGTTTCGGTTACAGGCAGAAAAACACACAATCTCCATTATAATAAGATATTGCAACTAAGCAACGGCATTCGTAAGTCTCAAACTTAATTATTATTTTTATTTATTTAGTTAGTTTTTAGTTTTTCACACCAGGGTAAGCTGATGGTCTTTCACTGGAGTTTGAGTGACAACAAGCCTCCTCGGGTCTCTGTTATATACCACATCGTCGGGTATACAATAAAGAGAGTTCAGAATGATACAGAGAAATATTATATATATATATATATATATATATATATATATAGAGAGAGAGAGAGAGAGAGAGAGAGAGAGAGCTGGGTCAACGCAAGGTTCTTTTTTATGTAGGGATTTTAATGGGGCATCCTGCGAGGATCCAACTCATGATTCAACAATAATGAATCTGCAAGTCTACCTTTTTTCCCCCTCTCTACCCAGGCTAGGGATACAAAGAGCATATTCTAAGCCCCGCCGACAGGGTAAAAAAAAAGCAACTCGAATTTAAAGTGTAAAGAAAGAAATAATACAAATTAATGAGATAGATAGATATAAACAGAGATACATAGACGGATAGGCATGAATAGATAGATAGATAGATATGAACAGACTGTATATATATATATATATATATATATATATATATATATATATATATATCATAAAATGGGTACAAGAGATAACCTACTCGAGTTTTTTCGACCGATTTTCAAGTTCAGCCATATGATGTCATTCCCGCAAATCTGACGAAAAGAAAATTCCCTGACCTCCCACCAGGTAGAATTAAATTAAGATCATTTTTACGTGGTGATTTTTATGGGTCATCCTGCGAGGACCGAACTCGCTATTCAGTAGTAATAGATCTGTAAACGATTATTAAACCATGTTCTTATCTCCACTACCCGGGCTTCGCCGGGTAGCCGCTACTAGTATATACATATATAAATATATATATATATAGTATCTGCATCTATCTATCTATATCTATCTATCTATCTATATAGAGTCAGATCTTAGCCCTGAAGAGCATTAAGCGAAACTAATTGTAGGTTCGTCTGAATCATTAGATTTATCTTTATTATTTGCTCTACTTATGAGCGCTTTTTACTTATTAGATTATTCTCCTAGCGGTTATATGAATATATATATATCTTATATACATATATATATATATATACATATAAATTGTTTTTTCTTTTGGTCAAATACTGTTCCAATAGATTACATTTTGTTGGTCTTTTCTTTTTTCCCAAAAATGTTTGGTAGTATATTTTTACAATCAAACTATTTACTGGGTTTTTTCTCACCGCGTGGATTTACCAACACGCTTGGTATATTAAATTATTATATATATATATATATATATATAATATATATATATATATATATATGGATAGATAGATAGATGCAGAGATAGATAGATAGATAGATAGATTAATTGATAGATAGAGAAAACAAACTACTTCATTGATGATCTCGCCAGTTCTCCAGCACCATCTCTTGAGCTTGCAGAATCTTCTCATCTCTGGTGAAAGTTGACGGTCGGTCTACTCTCTCTCTCTCTCTCTCTCTCTCTCTCTCTCTCTCTCTCTCTCTCTCTCTCTCTCTCTCTATTCGTGAATCACGCTTGTCTGAACACTTTAAGTCTGGTCTATTCACCCATACACACTTTTACGTTGTAGTGCATTGTCCCCGTATTTTTGCTAAAAGCGACCCCTGAATTTCAGTCCCTGACATTACCTTAGTGCATAAAGATAGCAAGCAAAATGACACGACCAGGCTCAAGCCTTGATCACGTGACCACAACACCTGCATGCACCCATGCGCAGAACGCAGTGTGATGATGATAAAGATATGTTATGGCGAAAGTGCGGATAATTTTTGACTCTCCCTCGTAGGTATGCAGGTGACTTTTGGAGTTCATGATTTTGGAAATGTTTTATTCCCTGTTGGCTCGGTTGCAAAATTGGAAACTTTTCAAATGATATTGCCATATCAATAAGGTTTCCATCGGGAAATTTGACAATAATTTGAGTCAATGGAAATTATGATACTCGATTTGATAGCAGATAGATGAACGGGGTGAGATAGATAGATAGATAGAGAGATAGATAGAGAGATAGATAGAGAGATAGATAGAGTAAGAGAGAGAGAGAGAGAGAGAGAGAGAGAGAGAGAGAGAATGAGATAGAGATAGATAGATAGATAGATAAGTACAGATAGATAGATAGATAGATAGATAGATAGATAGGAGAGAATGTGATCGATAGATAGATAGATAGATAGATAGATAGATAGATAGGAGAGAATTAAATATATTAGATAGATAGATAGATAAGTACAGACCGAGATAGATTGATAGATAGATAGATAAGTACAGACCGAGATAGATAGATAGATAGATAAGTACAGACCGAGATAGATAGATAGATAGATAGATAGATAGATAGGAGAGAATTGTGATAGATGGATGGATGGATAGATAGATAGATAGATAGAATTATATATATTAGATAGATAGATAGATAGATAGATAAGAGAGAATGTGATAGCTAGCTAGATAGATAGATAGATAGATAGATAGATAGATAGGAGAGAATTAAATATATTAGATAGATAGATAGATAGATAGATAATGAGATAGATAGATAGATAGATAGATAGATAGATAGATATGTACAGACCCAGATAGATAAATAGATAGATAGGAGATAATTAAATATATTAGATACATTGATAGATAGATAGATAGATAGAGAATGAGATAGATAGATAGATATGTACAGACTGAGATAAATAGATAGATAGATAGATAGATAGATAGATAGATAGATAGATAGAGAGAAGATAGATAGATAGATAGATAGATAGATAGGAGAGAATTAAATATATACATAGATAGAGATAGAGAATGAGATAGATAGATAGAGAGAGAGAATGAGATAGATAGATATATAGATAAGTACAGACTGAGATAAATAGATAGATAGATAGATAGATAGGAGAGAATTAAATATATTAGATAGATAGATAGATAGATAGATAGATACGTACAAACTGCGATAAATAGATAGATAGATAGATAGGAGAGAATGTGATAAATAGATAGATAGATAGATAGGAGAGAATGTGATAGATAGATAGATAGATAGATAGATAGATAGGAGAGAATGTGATAGATAGATAGATATGAGAGAATTAAATATATTAGATAGATAGATAAATAGATAGATAGATGAACAAAATGAAATAGATAAATCGATATATAGAGAAAGGTAGATTGATTGATATGATGGAAATAGGAATTAGGAAAAAGTAAGTTTGCAAAGCGAATTAAATTTTTAAACAAATAAATACGGCCTGGAAAATTTTCAAAAACCATTAGAATCATTTTGCAAGATTTCTAAGAAAGGGAACGTTTGACCTAATTTAAATGGGTATGGATCTTGAAATTTTATTTGGAGCCGAGATTTTGGCAGCTTATATAACTTAACATATAAATATGATTTTCACTCTCCAATATATCTCTCTCTCTCTCTCTCTCTCTCTCTCTCTCTCTCTCTCTCTCTCTCTCTCTCTCTCTCTCTCTTCCACTCAGAGAAACATATATAACGATGAACTAATCCAGATATACATAGAGAGAAGGAAAGTGACAGCCAGAATGGGTCGTAAGAGATGGGTCAGTTTTTGACTTCCTTGCAAATTATGACCAATGAGAACCAATTAAACAAAAAACTAATTAAATTAAACAGGACATAGCCTTTAGCAAATAATCATTGATTCACTCAGCTTTAGTTTATATATAATATATATATATATATATACGCGTGTCTGTGGATGACTTATTAATATATGCTCCCATAAATTTGGTAATGAGCTCTCTAATTGGTAATTTAAATTAACTCTCACTACTAAGCAAATAAGCAATGATCATTTCTCCGGAAATTTGATCTCTCAGTGACCGAAAGATACATACATTCTTATGTATTTAATAGTTTAAAAACACCAGTCCCCGCATCAGCTGTCAGTGGCGAGGGGATAAGATATCGGACTACCATGCGGTCAGTCTGAGTTCGAACCCTACCCAAGGATAGTTGTGTCTAGCCACGCTGAAGAGGCATGTCTAGGGATGACTTATAATATATATATTATATATATGTATGTATACAAGTTTTGTTGAACTGTACAGACAATTCTTGTCGGACAAGTTTTTGGTTGATCCTTTCTAATTTTCGGGCCATCTTTTGGTGTCCGGGTGAACTGGTGTAACAGTCCACCAAAGGTTTCAAAACGAGCGCTTTCGGCAATACAGTTTGCCATCATCAGGTAGAAAACGATGGTATGGTTTTCGTGTCTCGTTTTAACGAGAACGAGTAGTAGCAAGAATTAGAAGTGGGAGGTAATAACCATTGTAGTGAGGAGTTGTAGGAATAGTAGTGGTTCGAGAGAACGATGCAGTAGTGATTTTTGTGAGAGGGGGGAACAAGTTGTGAGAAGGGGGGGGGTATAGTGGAAGGAGGATAGGCAGAAAATTATAAGCGTTTGAGAACATGTTGACTTATTTCAAAGTTTATTTGTTTAAGGTAGTTTTTTTTTTTATATATATAAAGCTTCGATTATTTGAAGTTTTTGTTTGTTTTTTTCTTTACATAGTGTGCGTGTATATATATACTATAGTGGTGGATTGTCACTGTTTCAGCTTTTACTGGAACGGTGAGCCAAACGCAGTATTATTGGTAGAGTGCTCAATATAAATAGAGCTGTTATATAATATAATAAAATAAATATATAAAGGTTTCACATATCTATTTATTTGGTGACAAAGGAACAGTCACAACCATTTTGGTTTCATGCGTCAGCAATCTACAGGTGACGAAATGTTTCATTTGAAATAACGTCACCTGATGATTACTGACGCATGAAACCAAAATGGTTGTGACTGTTCTTTGTCACCAAATAAATAGATATGTAAAACTTGCACACTCTCTCCTGATGAGCCCATTCAGTTTGTAAACATCTTTTGTTTTTTCATTTTATCATATTCGTATATTATATATATATTATATATATATATATATATATATATATATATATATATATATATATTATAAAAAATGGGAGTAAATATGGAAAATAAATCCGACAATATAAAGAAAATTTTGAAAAAACAAGTGTTCCGAAAATGGGATGAATTTAATTATCGATGTTTAAAACATTTCGGTTACATTGAACCTTCATCAGGATGTATCTTGGGGTAGAAAATGATGGATGTTTTTATATGTGACAGGAGATGAATATATATATATATATATATATATATATATATATAATAGAGGTAAAATAAAGGGTCTACCATGGTTTCAAGCATAATGATTTCATCAGGACCCTACCCAATTTTTAACTGGGTCGATGTAATTCCTTAGTTAAACTCAATATATTCTTCGGATAATAACGATTGAACGATCCGATTTGGTTAAGTAGGGTAGGGTCCTGATGAAATCATTATGATTGAAACATGGTAGGCCCTTAATTTTACCTCTACTAATATTATTTTCATCATTACTGCTCTATGTTTTTAACATATTGAGCACTTTTGTATTATTTAATGATGCCACTGCAATGAAACATTAAAGCAACTATTGGATACTATATATATATATATATATATATATATATATATATATATATTATATAATATTATATATATAATATACCAAGCGTGTTGGTAGATCCTTGCGAGAGAAAAAAAACCAGCAGAAAGTTTGATTGTAAAAATATACTACCAAACATCAACCAGGAAGAAAAAAAATTTGAAAAAAAGAAAGGACCAAGATATTCGTACAACAAAAAAATATCTATTGGTACAGTATTTGGCAAAAGAAAAACAATTTATATGTATATATATGTATATAAGATATATATATATATATATTTCATATAACGCTAGGAGAAGCTAATATGTAAAAAGTGCTCGATACCTAAGTAGAGCCAAGTTGAGGGGATGAGAATGACGACGGGGTGCTTAACACTTATTTAATTGTTTCAAATCTGCTTAATTCTAAATAAAATATAAATTTAAATTTTTTAAAAATTAAAAAAATTTAAAAAATTCGTTAATATAGAAATTAAATATTTTTCATTAAACAATAAACTTATAGCGTTCTGTGTTTTTATTGGTCAGTCTGGTTTTGCTAATTTAAATGATTACTGTGGTTAGTAGTATTTATTTGTCTTGCTCCTTTTTCTTCTTTAGTCAGATTTTAGCCCTGAAGAGCTTTATGCGAAACTTATAGTAGGTTCGTCTGACTCATTAGATTATCTTATATATATATATATATATATATATATATATATATATATATATACGAGTGCGTGCCGGGGCCTGACAGACCCATGCTTCTTGTGTCTACAGGAAAAGTTAGAATAATTTGATTCCCAAATAAAAATGACTTAATTAATAAAAAGAATGAGTTCCTAGGTAANTGAATATTCCAAAAATTAGCCCAGTTATCCTTGGAAAAAAAAAAAACTCCAATTCCTTTTTTACTTTTTCTTCATTGTAATTTTGAAATATTGTTTTAAATTAATGTTTACATTAAATTTTGACCGTTACACAAAAGGGACATAATAAATAACATTTAAAATTTGAAAATCAATTTCTCATCCAAAAATATAATTAAAAAAAAAACTATCAATTTTTTCTGAAACACCTAAATATTCAAATGATATCAATTTTTTTTGAATATCTGTATATCTTTAAAGAAAATTTCAAAATTTCAAACAGAAATCTATATTCTGTGTAATCTTAATATAAAGTGTAGTTACTGTTATTTCTAAGTTTCAATTGTTGTTCTTCATTCAGATTTAAAGATTTAATTATATTGGAAATTTTAAAGTTTAAGAATCTTCACTTTGCAAGAAATATAACATTACCAGCAAGAGGTATGTTTATTAACCATGACGGGGCATGTGCAACCTTTTTGGAGAGGTGGGCTACACTACTAGGAGAGAAAAAGAAATATTGTAGATATGATGTTGAAAGGTTTGCTAAGAAATGTGTAATGTAAAATGTAAAAGTCGTGTGTAGAGTTAGGAAAGTCTGTCAGAAATGTATAATAAATCCTGGACGTGGTAATTGCATTTCACTTGGCGCTAATACCCTTGGGAAAGAGTATGAATCCTACTCTCCCTCCAGCTATGGGTAAATAGAGGGCAGACTGGGCTCTTTAACCTTGGTTAGGCAACCGGTCTAGGAGAAGGAAAACTCTGAATTCAAACCTGTAAACTCCGCTTAAGAAATTGACCTTGTGTCGCATCCTGCTCGTGCGGAGGGTTGGTAAATATATATAATGGTAAATGTGAAATGTTTATGTAGTCGAAAAGTTCGAATAGACGTGTGCTAAAAATGAGAATTAAGTTATGTATATATATATTTACCGACCCTCCACACGAGCAAGGCATGACCTGCGACTAAGGTCAATTTCTTACACGGAGTTTAACAGGTTTGAATTCAGAGTTTTCCTTCTCCTAGACTGGTTACCTAGCCATGGTTAAATAGTCCAGTCTGCCCTGCTATTTATCCATAGCTAGAGGGAGAACTGGATTCATATCTTTCCAGAGGTATTAGGCCATGTGAAATGCCAACGGTTTCGTACAAGAATTGAACTCGCGTGGACGAGTCCATTCCAACGACTCTAACCCTTAGACCACGCGCCTCCATATTAATTTGTATATACGACCTGCTGAAACGGATTCCTGGTGTTGAACAAAGTGGTATGAATAAATGGTAGTAGTAGGAGCGTTTAGTTGTGGTGAGTAGTGGAATCGTTCGTTCGGACATCTGTTTCTTGGTCGTGTTCTATCTGGCCGCGAGATGGAATCTGTGTGTTTGTTTGTTGTTCGGTGTGTGTGTCCTATCTGACGGCGAGATGAATTCTGTGTGTTCTATCTGGCGTATAGATGGTAACTGTCTGACAGCGAGATGAATTCGTCTAATTGTTGGTTTCTCGATTACTGGTATTATTCCCGTCTTATTACTCCACATTCTCTCAACGTCTATTTCAAGATCTTCATATTTAGCGAGTTTTTTTTTTAGTAGTTTTCTTTTGATGGTAACTGACATGTCGATGAGCAGAGCCGTTCTCGCTTTCTTTTCCTTCACTGCTATATCGGATCTGACGGCCTTAATTCTTTGTCAATTTAGATTGCATGTCCCAGAGTAGAGTATTATCCACGTACCCCACTTGGCCCATAACAAGAACAAGGCACAGGCCCTATTAACGTGGAACCACCTACAAGCCGAGACTCATTAATGGCGGTTTAAAAATTGCGTCTATCTCTCGGCATTACCCCTCAAGGGGCACCTCAGCACTGGGCAATAAACCCAGCCTGCCCTTTAAATCGAGGGGGGCAGGTATTGCCTGGGGGGGATGGCCCCTGGAATCGACGCTCGTGATTTTAACCCGGGGCGAGCGCGTACACCCGACCCCGTAGGGTCTCTGCCAGAGTAGCTTCATCGTTTTCTATTACAGTGATGGCTCATGCTATCATTGTTTTATAGCAAAGTAAGTGAAAGGTTCTACATGTTATTTTGGAGTAATATCATCTATATATAATGTATTAGGAAGCGCGTGGTGTAATGGTCAAGTCACGGGAAATGGACTCGTCGCCCGAGTTCAAATCCTGGACGTGCTAATTGCATTTCACTTAGCGCTAATACCCTTGGGAAAGATATGAATCCTACTTCCCTCAGCTATGGAAAATAGTAGGACAGACTGGGTTCTTTAACCATGGCTAGGCAACAAGTCTAGGAGAAGGAAAAGCTCTGATTCAAACAGTTGAACTCCGAAATAAGAAATTTCACCTAGTGTCGCATCCTGCTTGTGCGGAGGGGTTGGTAAAATATATATAATGGAGATTCGATGTCTATCTGTCTGTGACCAAACTACGTTACTGCTTACGTCACAATAAACCAAGGAATTGTGTAAATGTATCAATGAATATTTAATATATATTCAAATCACTAATACATAGAATAAAAAACAAACCCTGTTATTATATATGCTCAGAAATTATGTATGCAACATTAAGTATTCCACAATGTTTCTTAAGACAACCTGTATTTTAAAGCAAACAATATGAAAGTCTGTTTGAAAATGTCAACATGGAGGATATTCTCTCCTTTTTGAGGGAAAAAAATTATACCATAGAATATAGACATGAAACAAATCAATACCATACAACATAATTCCAAATAATGCTAACTCATTGTAAAAACCAATTACTAAAAAGTATAAATATAATACACGATATGTATCACTTCCTAACCGTTAGGCATGACATAGCCCCAGTCATTCATTTATCTAACTTTTTCCCATCTCGTTCAGGAAATATCTTTCAAAAATCATGTTTGAAAAACTTCCATTTTAATTGTTCTAAATCGTCGGAATTTGCATTAAGTCAGAAACTGACCGTCTCTTACTTAACATTTTGTGTATAACTTTCCACTTCTCATGTATATCTTTTATCACCTCCTAGTTATCATATATGTTAAATTCCAGTGAATGTAGAGAAAGAGAGAGAGATTGGAGAGTGTGAAACGTATTTGTATATATTAAAGTTTCATTAAGTAGCAGCTCGTAGCTTCAACATCTTGGCTCTTAATATATTCAAATTAGGCCAAACGTTCTCTTTCTTAGAAATCTTACAAAATGAATTAATTTTTAAAATTCTCCGACCATATTTACTTTTTCTTTAAAATTGATTAGTTTTACAAACTCACTTTTCCCTAATCCTAATTATCTACCCAGAGCTCAATGGGTGACCCAACGTGTCACGATTTGTTCGAGTACATGTCACTTGCCAGAAAACTGACTTCAGGGAATATCAGCAGTTATTGTTGCTAAATGGAATCGCTTTGTGGGATAAGTTTATAAGATAAAGTTTAATTTTAGTGCTATATCTTTCATCTAATTATACTGGTTTACAAAGAAAATGAGGCAAGCACAAAAATAGCTGTTTTAACCTAATTTGGGGGTGCAGCTGAATTCAGATTGGAAATCCGTTCTTACTCATCACATCTAGTTTTTTTAGATATGCATACTGTACATTTTGTACACACACTGTACATAAAGGCGTATATGCATTCAGGGTTAATTTCTAATATTGTGTGACTTATGTCTTCTTTTTTAGTTATTATGCAGGAAAATGAGAGCATGGGAAGCATTTAAGTCAGTTTGTAGTGGCTTCCTTGGTAACACACGCATACCAAATTAACAAGCTTGTATTGAGAAGTTGCTAAAGACTTATGAGGATATGGGATGCCGAATGTCACTCAAAATTAATTTTCTCTATTCCCACCTCAACTTCTTCCCTCCAAACCTTGGAGCAGTGAGTGATGAGCACGGAGAAAGATTCCACCAAGACATTACGAAGATGGAGAGCAACTACGAAAGGCAAGTGGAACCCCGGCATGATGGAACCCCGGACTTCTGCTGGATGCTCTTGCGGGACATCCTGGAGGCAAAATACAGCAGATCATCTAAGAAAACACACTTCTAGCTGTCTGCGGTACTATGAATTGTGTAAATTGTGTCATCCAAGTATATCTGTTCCGTCAATGTTCTTTATCTATCCTGTTTTATCTGTAATAAGCAGCTGCAACTGTTGAAATAAGCACGTATATACTATTTAAAAGACAGAAAACTAGAGGTGATAGAGCAAAACTGTTTATAAATTTGAATTCAGCACACCCAAATTAGTAAAATAACACCTATTCACATTCTTGCCTCGGACAAAAAATATTTTTTTGTAAATTAGTGTTATAGTTCATTCAGGAAAGACAAAATATTTCATATATTCCTTTTTTACCTATGAATCTATTTTTTACTATGGTGGACCAGCATAACCATCCAATGTTTAAAATTACCATTGTATTTTTATAATTAGATATTTTTTGTTGAATCCAAAAACTGCTATATGGTTTCAGGGGGTATATGGATCCCGGTTGAGAACCACTTATCTGTCCCAATATTTTAAAAAATATTTCCCATGGTGTTTGTATTCTAAAAACGTTGTCTAATAACTGAAAAAAATCGTTACATTCTATTTAGAATGTGTTCAACAGCAAAAGGTGTTTGACATGTTAGGCATTCTGGCTAGTTTTCTAATTTAAGTAAAAATTGACGTGTCGCAGTGACTTGTTTATTTCTGGACTTTTCGTTTCCATTCTTCTATATTAGGTTTTATACACACACACACACACACACACACACACACATATATATATATATATATAAAAGTAAATAAGATTTTTGGATGTTTGTTTATTTAGAAACGTTGCTAAAAAAGTATATATTAAATTTTTTACTTGAAGGCACTTACAACGCATGTATCGCATAAAATTCGATACTTTTTCTTATAGAAAATGAACTTTGACAAGTGTAATCCCGGCAAAGGATGGCTCGGTGTGTAGAATACCGTACAGACTGTTTCGACTTTAAAAGTAAGTAAAGTCGACGGGGCGGCCTAAAGTCGGTATCAGCCAATCAGCGAGGGAGTCTATCCCCTTTTCAATAGCGCTAGACCAAGGAGATTGTTTTAGCATCTGAGGTGGAGCGCCACACCTACCATCAGCTCTTTACTTTACCGCACAGATCCCTGTGCTACTCATACGCTGAGTTGGCGAGGACCGGTATCGAACTAGGAACCTTGTGGTTTCGAGCCGAACGCTCTCTCTATATATATATATATATATATAGATAGGTAAAAGGATAGTGAGCAAGAAATGATAACTCAAAACAAATCTAAGAGTTGAAACGTTTCGTCCGATTTATACGGACATCCTCAGTCGAAAGATTTTTATTGAAAGCAAAATTACGTGCATGTACATGTGATTTGGTGAGGGGGTGTTTAGTGGCGGAAGTGAAGGGAGGGAGGGTAGGTGCTGACATGAAGGAAGTGGGGGATAGTTTACAGGAAGTAGAGAGTAGATTGGAAGTAGATGGGCCCAGGGGTAGGTCAAGGGAGGAGGGTAAAGTTCTTAGTAGTGGTGTGTTTGATGTCAGGGGAAGATAAGAAGGAGGGGAGAGTTGAGTGATAATAGGTCACTGGGTCGGACGAAATAAACTCTTAAATTTGTTTTGAGTTATCATTTCTTGTTCACTATCCTTTTACCTACCTCATACTGTCGGATTCTACTACATCCATCCTATCTCATATATATATATATATATATATATATATATATATATATATATATCTTAACTAGTATTTTCTTTTATACATCATTATACTCTAATGTTTAAATTTAAAATCTTTTTATTTTACTTGTCTATTTATATTTTAATATACTACTCTGTTTTTTCTGTCATGTCACTTTTTTGTCTGTCTGGACGACCTAGGAATCAACCTTAAGATGTATCTCTTTTTTTCATTCACTTCCTGTTTCTATGGTTACAATCCCACACTGTTAAAAATATATATAATTTTTTTAATTATTTTTTATTTTTGTTTGAATTTATATATATTCAGCTCTTTGGGGTTTTTTGTGATATGCTTGTCCATAAGTGAATTGGGACCCATCTGATGAGGCGAAAATTTGGGGAGCCGGTTTAAATCAACTTAGATTTATATGGGCCCCAATTTTCGTCGAAATAAATTTATTATGGGATTACTGTATTGAGTTCTTCCTTCCTTTATTGATATATATATATATATATGGTTAGGAGGTTGATTTAGAAGGCTATCACAATGCAGGTATAAAGAAAAGAAAATAATAATAATACGGTAACAATGGTGTTGTGTGTTAATCTGTATTTTATTCTTGAATTTTCGAGATAAAATCTCTTTTTCAAAAGATCACTGGAACTGAAGCAGTCTAGTTATGGCATTTCTTTTTAAATGAATTTTTTTTTTTAAAGGATGGCATTTTTTATATAACTGTTTTCACGTGTTGCATGTTTACGGGAATGCGGTTTTTGTTTTTGTATATTGTCATGCGCGTGTCCATGAAAATGCGTGTTGGCTGTGACGTTATGACTGTATCCAAGCGCGGGATTGCACGTGTGTATGTGCGTATTAAAGAGCGTATTTGTGTTTGGTGGCCATGGTGATGTATAATATTTCGTGTTGGATGTAATATAAATCAATTTAATCATTTATTAATATATATATATATATATATATATATATATATATATATAATCTCTCTCTCTCTCTCTATATATATATATATATATATATATATATATATATATATATATATATATATATATATATATAAATCTAAATATATATATATTTATCTAAAAATCTAAAAGTCATGCGCCCAGTACCGAGATACATACACACACACATTCACACACATATATGTATGCACACACATACATTTATATGTATACATATACTCCCAAGGACCCTCCCTCACATATATAAGAGCATTCAAAAAATAACCCACCTCAAAGAGGTTTTTCACGGAACAGATGGACTTGCTATACTAACACACTCTTCTACCCGGATTTTAATAGCATGTCAAACCCTCAAAAATACTCCAATTTTTCCATAATGTTCTCTTTCAAAAAATCTAAAACAATTTCTTCAAATAAGAAACTTTCTCCTGACGATGACCTAAGGTCGAAACTAGTTGCGAATAAATAACATAAAAAATATTCCTGTTTGTCTTATTACTTTTTGCTCATACTATATATATATATATATATATATATATATATATATATATATATATATATATATATATATATATATTAAGCTGAGCGAATCAATTTTTATTTCCTAAAGGCATTTTTCCTGTTTAGTTAACTGACACAAAATTCACACCAAAATATTCCTTGCTTTTAGGATTGAGCTATTTTTGAAAAAAATATTACATTTTAATTGGTCGTAATTCACAATTAAGTCAAAAACTGGCTCATCCCTCACTCACATTCTGCCTATCACTTTAACCCTCTCCATGTTTATCTTGAAATTTAATTTACTTTGCAAACTCTGTTTTACTTAATCACAATTATCTACCAAGAGCTCAATGGATGAACCAACGGGTCACGTTTTGTCTAATATATATAGATATAGGGCCGGGTTAGCTCAGTCGGTAGAGCGGTCGGCTAGAAACCACAAGGTTCTTAGTTCGATACCGACCCTCGTCAACTCAGCGTATGAGTAGCAAAGGGTTCTGTGGGGTAAAGTAAGGAGCTATATATATATATATATATATATATATATATAATATAAATCAAAAAGATGGCCAGACACCTTGAACGGATTGAACAGAAACTTTTACGACAGGAATTGTCAATCGAGTTCAACCAAACATGTTTAAAAGAGATAATGCTGCCGAAATACACTTATATATATATATATATATATATATATATATATATAATACATATATATATATATATATATAAGTCATCCACAGAAATGTGTTTCGGTGTCTCACGCCTCTTCAGTGTGGCTAGACATAACAACTATCCTTGGCTAGGGTCGAACTCAGACTGATTGTTTGCCAGCTCTGATATCTTATCCCCTCGGCCACTGACAGCTGTAGCGGGACTGGTATTTTTAAACTATTAAATATATAGGTTTGTTTATATATTTGTATGGTCACAGAGAGATCAATTTTCAGGGGAAACGATCATTGCTTATATGCTAATTTAATTTTAAATTACCAATTAGAGAGCTCATACCAAATTTATGGGACCATATATATATATATATTGTTACTCCAATTTTGTAACCATTTTTGTAGAACATATTGATCTTTGTCTTTAAGTCTGTATACGGGATTTTGAATCTATCAGAAGACATTTTTAGTTTCGTCTCTGTCTCTACGCATCTTACATTTGCGATTCTGTTGGGTCTTATCTCAAATATAATTGGTCCTTACGGCATTATTTTGTTTTGCTGTTTTAAAAGATTCACTTTATTATTATTATTATTATTATTTTCACATCAGTGTTAGCTGATGGTCTTTCACTGGAGTCTGAGTGAGCAAGTCTCCTCAGGTCTCCAGGACTCTTCTGAGTATTCTGGCAGATTGCAGCAGTGCAGTGTTTGGTTTCAATCCTTCCTCTGATATCCAAACTTGCTTTCGGGACTGTTCCAAGTGCACCAACTACAATTGGTTCCTGGCAAGGTGTCAATTTTTCATTTTCCTTTAACTTCACCTGTGATCCGCTGGCACTGCAAAATCCACCAGTTGACAAGTTCTTTCTTTTTGTTAATCAACACTAGATAAGGATCCGTGTTTAAGAACAGATTCCATATACCATAAAATTTAATATAATTCCTAGTCTAGTATATGGTGTTACATTTACTATTCTTTCACTGCTTATCTCCAGGACTCTTATACCATTTTGTAAAATTTAATTTTTTGCATAATAAATGGTCCCATCTCTGTCCAGTATTATTATTATCATTTACTCCTTTTGTGTTTTCACACCAGCATTAGCTGATTGTCTTTCACTGGAGTCTGTGTGACGGCAAGTCTCCTCAGGTCTCCAGGACTCTTCTGAGTATTTTGGCAGATTGCAGCAGTGCAGTATTCTGGATGGTATCAATCCTTCCTCTGATCTCCAGACTTTCCAAACCCTTTTTCAATCCTTTTGGGACCGTTCCAAGTGCACCAACTACAACTGGTATAACTTTGACTTTCATATTCCATAACTTTTTCAGTTCTCTGGCAAGGTCCAGGTATTTTTTTCATTTTCCTTCACCTTCACCCTGTGATCTTCTGGAACTGCAAAATCCACCAGTTGACAAGTTCTTTCTTTTTTGTTTATCAATACTAGGTCTGGTGTTCTTGCTGGGATAAGGTGATCCGTTTTTATTTCAAAGTTCCAGAGAATTTCATGCATTTCGTTCTCAAGAACAGATTCTGCTTTATGCATATACCATTTTGTATTATTATTATTATTATTATTATTATTATTATTATTATTTTCATTCCTTTTGAGTTTTTCATATCAGCGTTAGCTGGTGGTATTTCACTGAAGTCTTAGTGATAACAAGTCTCCTCAGGTCTCCAGGACTCTTCAGAGTATTCTAGTCGATTGCAACAGTGCACAAGTCTGGATTGATTCAATTCTTCCTCTGATTTCCCGATCCTCCAGTCTTTTTGCTATGTTTATTGGAACTGTTCCAAGTGCCCCAACTACAATTGGTATCACTTTCATTCACATATTCCACAGCTTTTTCAATTCTCTGGCAAGGTCCAGGTATTAATCCATTTTTTCATTTTCCTTCAACTTCACCCTGGGATCTGCTGGAACCACAGAGTCCACCAGTTGACACGTTTTTTCTTTTTTCTTTTTTTTAATTAACACTAGGTCTGGTCTCCTGGCTGGGATAGTGTGATCCGTCTTTATCACAAAGTTCCAGATTCTGGTTTATGCATATACCATTTTGTTGTATGGTCAAAATTTTATTTTTTGCATAATTCCCAGTGGATCATCTTCCAAAACCAGTCGTGCCTAGCTTTGTATTCCCATTGTGCTAGTTTGCTACATTCACTTAATACATGGTTTAGTCTCATCTCTGTCCATTATTATTATTATTATTATTATTATTATTATTATTATTATTATTATTATTATTATTCACACCTTTTGAGTTTTCACACCAGTGTTAGCTGATGTTATTTCACTGGAGTCTGAGTGACAGCAAGTCTCCTCAGGTCTCCAGGACTCTTCTGAGTATTCTGGCAGATTGCAGCAGTGCAGTGTTCTGAATGGTTTCAATCCTTCCTCTGATTTCCAAACATTCCAAACCCTTTTCCAATCCTTTTGAGACTGTTCCAAGTGCACCAACTACAATTGGTATCACCTTCACTTTCATATTCCATAACTTTTTTAGTTCTCTGGCAAGGTCCAGATATTTGTCTATTTTTTCATTTTCCTTTAGCTTCACCCTGTGATCTGCTGGCACTGCAAAATCCACCAGTTGACAAGTTCTTTCTTGTTTGTTTATCAACACTAGGTCTGGTCTTCTTTCTGGGATAAGGTGATCCGTTTTTATTTCAAAGTCCCAGAGAATTTTATGCGTTTCGTTCTCAAGAACAGATTCTGGTTTATGCATATACCATTTTTTGCATGGTCAATATTATTATTATTATTATTATTTTTATTATTATTATTATTGCTGTACTGATGTTTGGTGTCATGAACTCCTGAAAAATCATTCAAGATAACCCTATCAAAATATTTTGAATAGAAAACGGCACAATTGAATGCTAAATTGAATTCTCCAAAACCGATACTTTAAATAACAAGGCTTTATGGTTCGTTTAATGGAATTTTACAAGAAAATTATCTCTATATTCCGAATCGAAATAAACCTTTACAGACCCGACCCGTGCCTCTGATTTCATGAATAACTATCCTTATCCGTTTGAGAGTTCCAAAATGTTGCCTGTCTCTTTTGTCCAGTAGAGCCTTCCATAATAAAAACTGGCACAACAATTTTATTCTAATGGAAATTTTGTGGTTGCATTCATTTTATCAGTGCTTGGCCAGCACTTTGTGAGACGCTTCGTTTAGGGACATGTCATATCTGATAGGAATGCGATGACGTCGATGATGTTCGGATAAGGAAAAGACCAGGCCGTGATTCCGAATTTAATGTGGGAAAACAAAAATCAATATAACACTGCTAAAGGCACGTTGATGTAGAGTGTTCTGCGTAACGGTTATCGTGGTAGGGAAATGTACTCGGCGAGCCGAGTTCAAATCCTAGCTAACGCTGCTTGCTTTTCACTTTGCACTGTTCGCACTGGTGCCAATGGGAAAGGCATGAATCCACATAGATAAATAGTACCCTAACAGGTACTACAGCTACATGTGAAAAGGGGATAGACTCTCTCGCTGATTGGCTGATACCGACTTTAGGCCGCCCGACAAATTTACTTTACTATAACAGAAGGGAAGAAAATAGGGTACAAAGATGAGAGAGAGAGAGAGAGAGTAAAAGAAGAGAAGGGGAGTGAGAGAGTAAAAGAAGAGAAGGGGTGTGAGAGAGTTAAAGAAGAGAAGGGGAGTGAGAGAGTAAAAGAGAGAGAAGAGAAGGAGTGAGAGAGTAAAAGGAAGAGAAGGGGAGTGAGAGAGTAAAAGAAGAGAAGGGGAGTGAGAGAGAAACACAAGAAGGTGGGGAAAGAAAGAAAGTAAGAAAGAAAAGAAGTTACTGAGAGAAAGATTGATTTGGTTTGTAGTGGACCTGGGAGTAATAGTGATGAATGTGTTCTCTACATTCCCCAGAACTCCAGAAATGAAACTTCATCATCAGATAAAGTTTAGAACCATACACAGAACACTAAGACCCTTCATTTTATAACACATATATGATAAAAAAAAAGGTTGGAGCTAGCTATACAAGCAGTAGGTTTGAACAATCATATAAGTGCTAGGGCTTGATGTGACCAGCTGATTAATCGGAGAGAGTGTTGCATAGCCCTCGACTCGGCCACAAAATCATACATGTTATATACTGTTGCTGTATACAGTCGAGATCGTTTCTGACCCCTAGACGATGTATCTAGTGGTCGCTCAAATGAATCACAAGGCATGCTCTATGTAGTAGGAGATTTGACTTTATTTCTCACATCCTGGTTGTACGTGGTGGATGTGAGTAGCGGACATTGATAATGGGGCACTACTACTGCTGGTGTGGTGGAAGGTGGTGAGCGCGCCTCACTGCTCGCTAGCAGCGCTCGACCGTGTCAACTGTCACTCAGTCCGCTCTGCTCGCCGTCCTCTGGGGTCTCTCTCTGGGTGGACTGACAACCGCTTAAGTATTGACGACCGCCCACGCATTTTAATCTTTCTCTTTGTCCCCCAGCCGGAAGTCCTTACTCCCTCTCCAGTTTCTTTGTTCAATTTTCCGCTTGTATAGAGGAAGTCCTTTGTCACACCAAACCCTCTGTCTACCTTAGCCATTGTCTTCTCAGTTCAATTTTCCTTTGTCTTTTCGAACTTCCCGCGCAAAACAAACTGAACAATAGTCAATCTGCAACAAGAGCCTCTCCGATCGCCCGTCTAGCATAAGTAAGGGAGTGTTGCATGTTATTGACTGCTTAGCCAGCAGGGTTCTGTCTTTTAACCAACAGGTGGCCCCATTGGGTTGATTTTACCCTCTCTGTAGAGATTCAGTCGGCAGATTCTATATCCCCAGTTGAGAGGGCAGTTTTTAGTTTGGAAGCATAAAGAGGAAATAAGGTAATTAAAATTACATTTTCAGTTTCTCCCTGGAAAACATTGAAGTTTAGTTGAAGGTAGGGTTCTTTAGCGTCGGTAAGGAGAAAGAAAACCGAATTCATACCAGCTGTACTCCGTTTTATTGTTATAACTTTCGTTAGCTATTTTTCTCATCAATCTCTAAATTGGGAAAGGGTTCTGAGTGTATTGCTCTATTAACAAAACTTTTCATATATAATATAATATAAACAAGTATGTATGGGTGTATGTCCGGAGAAAACTATGAAAATAAAACAATTAATGACAAAGTAAATTATATACACATTCACTATCACAAGATCTTGCTTTTTGAGCAAACATAATGAAGAGTTGATTTATATTCGCGAAGATAATAAAAAAATAAATTTTAGAAGATAACTGCATTAATTTTTTGCTTTGTTTTTGCGTTTGCTGTTCTAAATAGGAGACCATTTTTTTTTCTTTCTTTTTAGAGTGTTTGAATCAACGCAAGGTCTTCTTTATGTAGAGATTTTAATGGGGCATCCTGCGAGGGTCTAACTCTAGTTCAATAATCATGGATCTGCGAGACTAACTTTTACCCCCCCCCCCGACTCTACCAGATGACACCGGGTAGATGCTTCTAGGACGCTATAATGTGCCGTTTCTATTTTTACACTTTGGCACACACACACACACACACACACACACACACATACATATATATAGATGATTGTTCGGTTGGCTGGTTGGTTGGATTTCACGACATGTCACCTTTGTTGGGTTATTTATGCCGAAGCGCGTGGTGTAATGGTTAAAGTCATGGTCAATGAACTTGTCGCCTCGCGTTCAAATCCTGGACGTGCTAATTGCATTTCACTTAGCGCTAATACCCTTGGGAAAGGTATGGATCCTACTCTCCCTCCAGCTATGGGTAAATAGTAGGGCAGACTGGACTCTTTAACCTTGGTTAGGAAACCGGTCTAGGAGAAGGAAAACTCTGAATTCAAACCTGTTGAACTCCGCTTAAGAAATTGACCTTGTGTCGCATCCTGCTCATGCGGAGGGGTTGGTAAATATATATTTTATGCCGAAGACGTTTTGTTTTATTTAGTTTTGATGGGTATTAATTTTTTTTTTCAAAGCCAATTTTAAACATATTTTAGTAATTTTTAAGGAAATGTACTCAGCGAGCCGATTTCAAATCCTAGCTAACGCTGCTTGCGTTTCACTTCGCATTGTTCGCACTGGTGCCATTGGGAAAGGTATGAATCCACGTAGATAAATGACATGGCAGACTTTTGACCAATGGACACAATGTGTTCATTCGCGAAAATAGTTCGTGAGTCAGTGAACAATAGCGCGGTCAATCTGCGGCTGACAATTATTTTGCTATAACCGTGTGTCGCACTATGACGCACCATTGTCTTCATAAACATAAGCATATGCGCGTATAAACTTATCAGCAGAAAACTATATACCAGCGTATATGTAACCAGGTGTGGGTTTGAGCTTGGTTTCACGTATTTTGCAGTGCACTCACCCCTCTACATATCATCATCATCATCATCATCATCATCATCAAAGATTGGCGACAGCACGGGTTTCCCGTACTTATATTTGAAATATATTAATACATTCTCTCTGTGTGTAAGCAATAATCTGTGACGGCCTTTACACACAAAGCGATGTGTGTATTAAAACAGTTAAAATCCCCTTCCCATTCTGTAAGTGAAGACAGCCTAATGGTTAAGGTGCCGGACTGACACCCAACCGATCGGATTTCAATTCCGGTTGTAGGTAGCTTACAAAATGTTCTAGCCACACTGAAGAGACTTGATAGTCAAACACGTGTCTGTGGATGATATATATAAATTGTTGGTAAATCCTCGCGGTGAGAGAAAAAAACCGGCAATAGTTGATTGTAAAAATATACTACCAAACATCACCGGGGAGAAAAAAAATTGGAAAAAAAGAAAAGACCAAGATAATCGCACCAACCAAAAATAATCTATTGGTACAGTATTTGGCCAAAAGAAAAAACAATTTATTTGTGATTGATTGGCATACTTCCGTCTACTAAAGATGATGGCGTAGTGTCCACTTTTTTCCTTTAATCTGCAGCTGTGTGAGTCACTGAACAGTCCACCTCTTGAATGGCAATCACTGCAAGCAAACAGTGATGCCTGCTGGAGTTGTTCTTTTTCACTCCTTTACGTTCCTTGTTTGACAAGGAGTCACCAGGTCGCACGGTCGTCTGCACAAGCCTCCCATGTGTTGGTGCTAATGTGGCATGTCTTTATTTTACTCCTTGTTTGACAAGGAGTCACAAGTTTGTTTTTTGTTTGTTTTTGTTTTTTTTATCTTTATACTGACTCTGCTTTACATGCTGACCATGTGCTTATATTCCCTATCCCTAATTTATATATATATATATATATATAGGATATATATAAATCCCCACACACACACCCAACCTTCCATCTCCTCTCTTAATATAAAACCTCTTACCAATACACACACACACACACACACACACACACACACACAACCTTGAGTTTTCACTTCTGCTGTCATTTATCGCTACATAAAAATTTATACACACACACACACAATCACATACCTAAAAAAATGCACAATGTTTCCTTCAATACACACACTAACAGCGCTACATACTCACACCTTAAAATAGAATATTTGATGTCATATTTCAAAACCGACTCGCTTTTCTCATTATTCTGTGATAGATGATTTCTTATCTTATGCCCTGAAGATGATCTAATTAATAGATCGAAACACTGCAGCGTCAGCCAATAAATTCACCACTTAACCCATTTAAACCTGTGTTTTTTCATTTTTCTTGATATATTACATACCATCGGATTTACTTCCTCTCTTCACATATATAGGATATATATTTTCATATAAAACCGCCAAGAAACTAAAGCTAATAAGAGATACTATAACCATAGGTGTAGTTTTACAAATGAAAAATATAAATATAACACTATCTTATCTAATTATGTATGGAAGGTTAAAGCTAAAGGTATTGACCCTATCTTAAAATGGGAAATTGTTAAAAAAATACAATAAATATAAAGCTGGGGATAAATATTGCCATTTATGTACTGAAAAAAAAACTTGCAATTGTCACTTTTTTAAATAATAACAAACTACTAAACCAAAGATCTCAAAGGTTCTCAATAGTTGTATACATTAAAAAGAAACATGGCTTCTTCGTGAAAATCCCACCAGCAAGGATACCAGGTGGAATCATTAATGATCAGCAAAGAAATAACACGCTCTAAAACACTTACTAACTGGATTTATACATTTATTTGTCCGTTAGACTAACTAGCAAAAAAAATGAATAAATAAAAAAAATAAAAATAAAACACCCTCCGGGCGGTGTAAAGAATTAATTTTGAAAGATATTGCTCTAGTATGAAAAAGAAAAGAAAATAGAGTGGAAAAAATAAATTCGACTTGTTGAAGAGAGGGTGGGGGGTCAACAATGTCGTCGCCGTCACAAAATCTATAGCACAAAATCCGTTGTCGTCGAAAAACCACCAACTCAAACATCTTCAGCAAGCAGCTGAAAAATCGCAACTCCTGCTGTCGTCACCCCACTTCTACTTATACAATTTTTCTTTCAACATCCGGGTGTCTGCACGCACGAGATTCTCGAGCCAAACCCGACCGCTGGAATCATCATAGCCATCATCCGGGCACCTGGCGCTTACATCCGGGACTGCAGCTTCTAGACTTCGGTGACAATGTTTGCATTCTGAAGGAAGCGGGTTCGATTCTACAGTCCGAGATGTCAGGCAAAGCCTAGCCCGCTTCCTTCGAGAATACGGCAGGCCTTGACGCTCGCCACTCACCTCGTGTTCTCTGTCACAATTGCCTAAGGGGATAGGAGTCTGTTTTCTTTTACGACAGACGACATGTTATTTTAAGAATACACTCATACATAATTCTACAAAATTTTATTAAAATTGAATGAATATTTTAATTTTAGTGGAAAAAAAACTTTTATCTCGATTTTATCGACGTCCAAAAGTACGTATAAATGATTTTTTGCCACGCTCTTTTCGTAAAAAAAAATGTAAACAAATCTTTGAACTTAAAAAAAAAAAAAATAATAGACATAAAAATAGTTTTCCCATCAAAATGCAAATAAATAT
>CM042178.1:30156794-30159294 GCA_023376005.1 Doryteuthis pealeii | reverse complement strand
TAAATTATTATCGCCAAATCTTTTCACAGCATATATGTGGAGACGGGAAGACGTAATGGCTCCCGGGCAAACAAGCCACACTGAAAGAAAACTGAAGTCTTAAAGCCGAAGAAAAATGGAAACGCTGTAAAACCGATGCCCCCGTCCGGTCACCAGACCTTCTCTCACATCTTTTACAATAGGCGTTGGATCCCTCTTAAATTTACGCTTGGAAAGCCAAAAGAAAAAAGAAAAAAAAAGAAAAGAAGCGGCTATATTGATTGAGTTGTAGTCTCCTAAGCGTAGCTGAGTCCTATGAATGTTGTTGATTGCCACAAGGAAAAACCTTTGGCTCTGGTTATTCAATTTAGCCTCTAAGATGACAGCTGCTACAAACAGGGTGACTTCGGGACCTAACGAAGGGCCTCTTTCGCGGCGACCCATTTGACAGGCAGACTATTGAGAAATCAATAGGAAAGATCTGACATTCATGGCGGAGTTATTGTTGGTTTTTATGAACATATTTAGTTCGAGAGATTTACTGGAAATATTCAGTCAGCGCCAATCTCCCGAGGAGGCAAACTCTATGAAATATAGAATCGAGGACCAGATACAGAGGACTGTTTTTCCACCCATCCATTCCTATCATGCGCATCTCTCTCTCTCTCTCTTCTCTCTCTCTCTCTCTCTCTCTCTCTCTCTCTCTCTCTCTCTCTCTCTCGCTATATATATATATATATATATATATCATCATCATCATCATGACGCGCTGTTTGCACGGATATCCATGACAATCTCTCGCCAACCTTCCCTATCATTCATCGACTCTGGGAGCTCCTCCACGCAGCAGCCAGCATCCTTACATAGTTGGTCAATGTAGGTTCTGGCTGGGCGGCCCACATTAGCGTGCCCATGTGCCGGCTTCCACAGTGGTACGTTGCTTACGAGCTCATCCCTGCTTCTCCAGCAGTGTCCCGCATGTCTAGTCCGTCTTACTCGTATGGTTTGTGAGATGGGGGGCAAGTGACCATACAGTTGCTTCTTTGTGGGGTGCTGCTTCCACGACTTATTCAGGACCGCTCGCAGCATTCCTGTGCAGCTCCCATCTAGCTTATTCTAAGGCGCTTCGTTAGTGTCCATATATATATATATATATATATATATATATATATGTGGTGTGTGTGTGTGTGTGTGTGAGGAAAAATGAGTAAGGAAAAGAAATGTAGATGGATAAAATGAATTTAATCGATATCACATTAATCGATATCACTTACACATGTGTTTCGGTCAGTTTATGTGTGTGAAAATATTTCGCACACATAGAAGAATCGACCTTCATCAGATACCATCTTAATAAATCAAACAACTTATACAAAATTATCTACCATCAATATTTGGACCCCTTTTTTAATCGACTACTGTTTTAAAATTTCACCGTTTGTTTCAAAACATAAACCTAGCTCCGAGAAAAATGTTCAACATGTTAATGATAAATAATAACACTTTATTTTTTATTTTATTTTATTTTATTTATTTTTTGTAATAAAAAACTTTTTTCTACCATAACCCCTAGAAAAAACCAAATATCCAAATCATAACGGTCTATCTCAAACGTTCTATTTTTCAGCGTTCCAAATTTTAAAAAAAATTCGATTTTCGAATATTTCCAAAAAATCTCTGTTGTTTTTTTCCCAACGAATTTTTTCATTCAAAATAAATGTTCACTCTGATGAAGGTCGATTCTCCTATGTGTGCGAAATATTTTCACAGACATAAACTGACCGAAACACATGTGTAAGTGATATCGATTAATGTGATATCGATTAAATTCATTTTGTCCATCTACATTTCTTTTCTTTACTCATTTTTCCTCATATTGTCGGATTCAATTCCTTTTCCATTTTCACACACACACACACACACACACACACACACACACATATATATATATATATATATATATATATATATATATATATATATATAGGAACATATGACCTTTAGACGCCCCTTTTGCTTTGCTGATTAATGAGTACATTTTTTTTATTTACACCGTCAACATCCGGTTGTTTGTTAACAGACGATTTTCAGAGTTTTTTTTTAAATTATAAAACTAACCCTTAAACCTAACCCCTAACCCTAACTCTAACCCCTAACAAACACGCGGATTTTGACAGTGTAAATAAAAGAAATGTATTTATGAATCAACTAAGCAAAAGGGGTGCCTAAATTTCATATGGTCCCATATATATATATATATATATATATATATATATATGAAGATAGGAGGGTTGGAGTAAAATCCGACAGTATGAGGTAAGTTAAACGGAAAAGTGGACAAAAAATAATGACTCAAACAAGTAGAAGTAGGAGATAAATATTTCGTTCTGCATTAAGCAGGAACTTCATCAGTCTGTTTATTCAAAACAAGGTACGTACTTTTGTATTCATAGA
Organism: Doryteuthis pealeii; assembly: GCA_023376005.1. Classification (NCBI taxonomy): domain Eukaryota; kingdom Metazoa; phylum Mollusca; class Cephalopoda; order Myopsida; family Loliginidae; genus Doryteuthis; species Doryteuthis pealeii. Next base: position 30,156,861 of record CM042178.1, on the reverse strand, counting down.
AGGGAAAGTGAGTTGGTGATGAAGTTCAGGGGAAGGGAAAGTTTGTGAAAATTTGGTTGGATCTAAG
>CM042178.1:30145842-30156694 GCA_023376005.1 Doryteuthis pealeii | reverse complement strand
AGAGAGAGATAGACTGCATACGATAGATAAAGATAGATAGACATGATAGATAGGAATAGATAGATAGATATGGAATAGATAATGAATAGACTGGCATAGATATAGTAGATAGATAGATAGATGAATTAGACGCATAGAATTAGATAAGATTAGAATAGATAGATAGATAGATAGAATTAGACCGGCATAGATAGATAGATTAGATAGATTAGATAGATAGATAGATAGATAGATAATGAATAGACTGGCATAGACAGAAACAGACTGAGATAGATAGATAGATAGATAGATAGATAGATTAGATAGATAATGTAATAGACTGGCATAGACAGAAACAGACGAGATATAGATAGATAGATATATATAGATAGATAGATAGATAATGAATAGACCGAACTAGATAGATAGATAGATAGATAGATATCAGATTAAGCGGGAAAGATTTGGCCATGAGACTTTCAGTAATAAAAGAAGAAAGGAGGAATTCTTTTCAGAAAAAGAAAATCGATATAATCACGAAGACCAGAAAACGATTACAATCATTATATATTTATTTTCTTTTTCTTTTTTTCTTTTTTTTTTTTTTCATTATAAAATGTTAGCACTTTTTAACCCTCTCGTGACATTTTGTGGCATATTACCCATCAGTAAACTGCACACCTTCGGTAGACATAGGGGCGTCCCATCAAAGTGTAATGGTTAACAAGCTAAGCTCGCAAATCCTCGTTGGATCTACCATGCATGCGAACTTGTGTCATGTTCAATTGAGTAGTAATAGATCTGCGAGACTAACTTGCTAACCATCACGCCAATATAGGACGCACAATTATTTATACAAACCCGTTCGAAACAGGTAGGGTGTGACTCGAGATCTCAACTGTGTGTGGGGGGGAGGCCAACGAGAATCGAACTCGCTATTCAGTAATTATATCTCGAGAGACTAGCTTGCTAACCATTACACCAATATAGGACGCACAGTTATTATATATATATATATATATATATATATATATATATATATATATATATATATGTATATATATATATATATGTATATATATATATATATATATATATATATATATGTATATATATATATATATATATATATATATATGTATATATATTATATATATATATATATATATATTATATATATATATATATATATATATATATATATATATATATATGAGAAGTAGATACACAGCGATGTATTTATGATATGGCTTTTTTTTAGCCGACAATTTTTGGGAGAATATGTGCTTAATTGAAGTCGTACCTAATTTTGAAAGTTAATTAATTAATAATTAATTAATTAATCAATTAGCTGGGCATACCTATTAAATGTAAGCCTAAACAAATCGAGAAAAATCAATTTTCAAAATTAGGTACGACTTCAATTAAGCACACACACACATACACACACACACATATATATATATATATATATATTATATATATATATTATATTTATGTAAAATAATATATATATATATATATATATATATTATTTATGTAAAATAGTGAAAAAAAATTGTAAAAACACAGGTTCAAATAAAATGAGTGATATTTATTCAGCCAACGCTGCAGTGTTTCAATCTGTTTAGTAGATCTTCTTCAGGGCTTTTGTTGATATAAGGAAAAGTAAAATTTATCACAGAAAAATAAGGAGACTGTGATAGTTTTTGTTGATCAGTTTGTTTAAAAATGTTTTGAATGGAAAATCAGCGCTCTTAGAATAGTTCGAAATTTATGAACGCTGGGATAAACGGTTTTGAAGGATGACGTCGAACATTCCCCTACGTTGTGTGTGTGTGTGTGTATGTGAGAAAGAGAGAGAGAGAGAGAGAGAAAGAGAGAGAGAGAGGAAGGGGGAGAGACAGAGAGCGTGCGCATGGAAATGTGAGTAGATTAATCGTTTTTCATTTGGGTGTCTGTGTGACAATGTGTGTAAGTGAGCGCACGCGCGTGTGTGTGTATTTTTATTTTATGTGTCCATTTATTTATTTTTTTTAATTTTAAGTACGCGACGAGAAAGTGTGTGTGTGAGTGTGCATGTGTGTGTGTGTGTGCTTGTTTGTTTTGTTTTGTTTTGTTTTACGGCATATCAACCTCAGTGGGTCATTTAATGCCGATAAAGTTTTGAAATAAATCAATTCTTAATGGATAATACAATTTTTTTATAAATACATTTTCTATTTAACCCATAGATGGGACCCTAACAGGTACTACCACTCCGGTAAAGAGTGGACCAGGGAGAAATGGTGATGAAGGGGTGCTCCACATTCCCCAAACCTCCAAAACTGGACCCTCACTATCAGATAGAGTTTAACGTCATTCCCAGGATATGTAAACCCTCAGTCACCGCCTTCTAGCACCCATATGATAAAAAAGGGGTTGGGGCTTGCCATAAGGGTAATAGGGTTGGGAAAATCATATAGGTGCTAGGTCTTGACGTGACCAGCCGATTGATCGGAGGGGGCCTCTCCGACCGCCCGTCTAGCCCAAGATAGGGCCAAAGTGGAGTATTGCATGTCAGGAACTGCTCATCCACCTGGGCTCTATCTAAGCATCACGGGTCGCCACCCACGGCCAACAGGTGGCCCCATTGGGGGAGTCTTACCCCTCTGCAGAGGTGCAGTCGGTGCATTTAAAAGCCTTTGCGATTTAAAAAGGTCAAGATACAAGATACAGGAAGACCTATCAAAAAAAAAATCATTACGCGGTACTTAGAATTGAATAAAAGAATTGAAAAGTTTACAAACGAAAATAATATATATATATATATATATATATATATATATATATAATGAAATTCGAAGGCAATACAATGCGTAAAAAATAAAGACAAAAAGATGTTTTATATGTCTAATCGATTTCAAAGCAAAGCTTTATCATCAGAGATTTTTTCAGAAAAAAATTTTTTCTGAAAAAATCTCTGATGATAAAGCTTTGCTTTGAAATCGATTAGACATATAAAACATCTTTTTGTCTTTATTTTTTACGCATTGTATTGCCTTCGAATTTCATTATTTTATAACATACTTAACAATGCTTCAAGCAAATTACCAAATACTTTTATATATATATATATATATATATATAATATATATATATATATATATATATATATTATTAAAAAAAACATATATAAATATGTTATATTTTTATGAATTGGTGCTAAATTATAAAGACTAATGATTGAATACAAAATATATTTTTAAAGATGAGTCCCTGGGGTGTGGCCCTAAGATTCAATTTATTTGGCTTCTATGAATGTCCAACATTGAATAGCACGAAATCGATATTGAAATGTCGTACCATAAGTCTTTTACGCCAAAACCTAAGATCTAAAGAGACGAGAGGGCAAAATATACTCATTAATATTCTAAATAATTCAATGTCTCACCAAAAAAAAAAGCAATTTCTGTTCATCCCTATCTGCAACTTTTATACAGATTTGCTTTTCAAAATAATCCATATTTCTATTTGATTATTCCTCTGAATGTTTGAGATGAGGCTTGATGATCAATATTATCTGCGTTATTCGGACTATTGTCCTTATCTTCATTGTTATCTGTACCACGTTTCAGCTGATATGCTCCCCGGCCTTCTTCGGGTATTTCTTGTCGGACTCTGGAATCTTTTTTTCAGACTCGGGAACCTTCTTATTGTAATCGGGAACGTTCTTGTCGACTGAATAAAGGGTTAGGTTCAAAGTTCCGTGATGGCTCCCGATTACGACAAGAAGGTTCCCGAGTCGAAAAGTAGGTTCCGAGTCCGAAAAGAAAAAGAAGGTTCGAGTCCGAGAAGGTTGCCGAGTCTGACAAGAAATACCTGAAGAAGTCCGGGGTGCATATCGGCCGAAACGTTGTACAGATAACAATGAAGATGAAGACAATAGTCCGAATAACGCAGATAATTCTATTTGATTATTGTTCTTACCTAGTCAGGAAAGTCTGGCTAAAATTTCGGTACGACATCATCCTCACCTAATCAGCTTGGATAGTAGAATACGCCGACTCCACCCCTGTAGAGAAGTATGACCACCCAATGGGGGCCACTCGTAATGCTTAAGGATGGATCCCTGGTGGCTGAGCAGTCCATGACATGCAACACTCCACTTTGGCCCTTACTTGGGCCTAGCCGAGTGGACGGAGGGGCCCTCTCCGATCAATCGGCCGGTCACGTCAAGCCCTAGCATCTTTATTAATGGCCCGACAGTATTGTTCTTATGGCAAACTTTCAAACCTTTTTATCATATATATATATATAATATATATATATATATATATAAGTAAAGAAATACAAAAGACTTAGAGATTTAGCGTTATAGTCTATTTCAGGGAGCTTTATGCCGGAAATGTTTTGTTTTATTCATTCTTGATGGTATTCAAAAAAAAATTTCAAACTTAATTTTAAAAAAAATTCTAATACTCGTTGTTTTATCTATTTAACCCGGCTGAACTTAAACAAAGGTGTCAAAATTAGGGTGACCCAGAAAAAAACAGAACCCACACATTTTGTAATAAAACTGTTAATTTTAACTAGAGGGGTTTAGGGTTATGCTTAGGGATTAGGGTTATGCTTAGGGGTTAGGGTTAGGGTTGGGGTTTAAGGTTAGTTTAATGGGAAAATAAACAAATAATTTGGGTTCTGTTTTTCTGGCTCACCCTAATTTTGACACCTTTGTGCAAGTTCAGCCTTTAACCCATAGATGGGACCCTAACAGGTACTACCATCCCGGGTCAGAGTGAACCTGGGAGTAATGGTGATAAAGGATTATTCCACACTTCCCAGAGTCCAGAATTGAGACTTCACCATTTTACCAGTTTAACGTCATAGCCAGGACAATAATACCCTCAGTCACCGCCTTCTAGCACATATATGATAAAAATAGTTTGAAGTTTTCAATAAGAGTAATACAATCGAGAAAATCCTATAGGTACGAAGGACCGGGTTAGTTCAGTCGGTAGAGCGTTCGACTAGAAACCGCAAGGTTCCTAGTTCGATACCGGCCCTCGCCAACTCAGCGTAAGAGTAGCACAGTGATCTGTGCGGTAAAGTAAGGAGCTGATGGTAGGTGTGGCGCTTCACCTCAGACGCCAAAACAATCTCCTTGGTCTAGCGCTAGTGTAAAGGGGATAGACTCCCTCGCGGTCTGGCTGATACCTATATTAGGCCGCCCCGTTGACTTTACTTACGTCCCAAGCTGATTAGTCTGTCAGTTTAGCCTAAGTAAGAGCCCAAGTGAAGTTTTGCATGTCATTAACTTTTCAGACACCTAGATTCCGTCTTTGATCATTACGGGTTGTCACCCACAGCCTAAAGTGAACCCATTAGGAGGATTTTTATCCCTCTGCAGAGGTTCAGTCAGCGTATTCTACAGCCGCAGCTGACAAGGGCGGGTTAATATCCCATTAAACAAAGAAAACAACCATTCATTTGACCATTAAATCTAAATTCAATAATCTAAAGATGAGGACACAATGGCGGAAGAAACTACAATCCGACAAATATTTGTTCTGTGTTTTCCGCTCGGTGTAACCTTGCCATCGAAGGAAAAATAATGTTGTTTCCCGCGCGAGCAGATCAAATATTTTAAAAGAAGTTACCGAATCAATTAGTGGCATAAAAGCCAAATAGAAGGTCAGTGCCTTTCATGGGATTCGATCCCTCATCCCCGACTACCACCATCGTGGCATTTATTTGCATTTGAAATTTAATACAGTCAGAATCAGTCTGTTAATGCGCGCGTAAATCCTTTATACATTAAGGAAGCACACAACATCATGAATATTTAAAGGATGTTCAACGCAATAGAAAAAAAAAACAAAAAAAAACTATTAAGTGCCCTTGTAACTGTTTCGGAGAATTTTTAGGCTTTTAATTTAAACATGAATTCTACTTCCGGGGAAAGCAACGGCTCGAAATAATTAGTCTTCGAATAACAAAACAAAATTTCCGGCTAATATGAATAGAATTAGTTCCAAAAGCCGTGACGTCACCTGTTTGTTTTTTTTTTTTTTGTTTGTTTTTTTTTTGTAGTTGTCGTTACTGTTTTGTTTGGTTTTTTGTCCTTGTTAAGAAGCCATAATTATATGCACACGCACATACACATACATGTATATTGTGACTGTACGCAATTCATTTTCCTGATAGTAGTACATTATCCTATGTACTATACGTGAGCCTTTGTGATGCATCTGAGCACTATACGCAATAATTTTATTATATATACTAGCAAATTTATGCACCCTCCGGGTGCAAGTTTTTAAGTTTTAATATAATAAAATATCATGTTAAATTAGAAAGGCTAATAACACTAAATAAGAATGCAGATAAAAAGATTTGGAACAGAGGGGGTATTATCGAAAAATAGAACAGCTTTGAAATTAACTCTTCCATCATTTTCCATTACTCCCGACTTTCATTGGTAAATTTTCGTAATTTAACTCTTTACTTAAAATAGGAAGTAAAGGATAATATTACAGTTATTTCTTCTTGTTAATGAATTTCTTTTAAGATTTATCCCAGAGATTTTTGCACATATTCAATAAGATAAAACCAAACAATTACAAATCAATAATACTTATCATATATTTAATTTTTTAAGATCAATATGCAAATTAGCCTTCCCATTCACACTGTAAACCAGTATTTTGTTGTATATATAAATACAATTGCGTATTATTAGTATGTAGATATGGTTAACAGTCTTAATAATGTAAAACAATTTTATTATTCATTGAGGTTTAAAAAAATAAAATCATGGAGAATGTAATTTAAATAACAAAGGTAACTGTGAATTGAGTAGTAATATAGTTTTGGTTACAGACAGAAAAACACACAATCTCCATTATAATAAGATATATATATATATATATAATATATATAGTTTTTTTCTGTACTTAGGGTCTTTCCATGTGTGGTTGAACCAAGCTGATGCAGGTAGACAATAAGGAGGGCTCAACGTGCCTAATACCAGTGAGTAAAAGGACAGAGCAAGATATTTAGTAAATGAAGAAAAAACTCTAAACTTGCTTCATTACAATAATTTATTTCAACCGTATTAATACGGCATCTTCAGGTAATCACAAGAACATGACTCTTACTGAGAATTTCCCAAAGTAACATCTCTTTTAAATCTATCAATTCAGGGGAGGGAGGGCTGGTGTCTTAGTTTGGAATGGGCAGGGTTAGTTTCTTTGAATGAGGCGGGGAGGTCTATGTTTTGGATGAGGTGTGGCTTAGATGTTGGACAGATTCCTTGGGGAAATAGTTGTAAGAGTGTATATACAAAATGAGCAGAATTTAAAGGCTAAAAAATAAGAAAAAGAAAAAAGAAAATAACAAAATAATATAGAAATAAAAGTAAAGAAATAAAATTAAAGAAATAAGAATTAATAATATATATATATATATATATATATATATATATATATTATATCAAATGTTGTGTATTTTGGCAGGAAGTTATTTTCTAGGCATGTGATATTGAACAACACGAAGTATTCTTTCTTCATTTTTTGGATTTGGATTTTTTTCAGTCTTCTTGCGATCTTTCTTGAGTCTGGATCCAATTGGCATATAATATTTCCCATACTTATATCCCGAGCGCTTTCGACCGTTTCGCCAGTCGTCATCATGGGGTACATAATTTGATTTTTAGTTCATTTTTTTTTAGTTCTTTTATCTATGTTTTTATCAAATTTATATATATATATATATATATATATATATATATATATAAGTCATTCACAGACACGTGTTTCGGCATATCATGCCTCTTCAGTGTGACTAGACACAACTATCCTTGGCTAGGGTCGAACTCAGACTGACCGCATGGTAGTCCGATATCTTATCCCCTCGCCCATTGACAGCTGATGCGGGGACTGGTATTTTTAAACTATTAAGTACATAGGAATGTTAATGTATTTTACGGTCACTGAGAGATCATCAAATTTCCGGAGAAATGATCATTGCATATTTGCTATATATATATATATATATATATATATATATATATATATATATATATATATGTGTGTGTGTGTGTGTGTGTGTGTGTGTGTAGTATATTAAGAAAATTGAAAAAACACAAGTTTAAATAAGTTGAGTGGTAAGTTTATTAGCCGACACTGCAGTGTTTCGATCTATTAATTAGATCATCTTCAGGGCATTTGTTGGTATAAGGAAAGGTGATAAAAAATGTTATCACCTTTCCTTATACCAACAAATGCCCTGAATAGTCCGAATAATTCAGATAATAGTAATCTATTATCTGAATTATTCGGACTATTGTCCTCATATTCATTGTTATCTGTGCAACGTTTCGTCCGATGTGCCCTCCGGCCTTCTTCAGGTATTAAGAACAGATAGCAATGAAGATGAGACCAACAGTCCGAATTATGCAGATAATACGTAAATATTGTTGGAATTTTTGTAATATAAGGCGTGTGGTAGATACCTACTTCTAAATATAGACTCGTTGACTACCATGTGACCAGGGAAGGCAACCTATTGTCCAATCACTGGCAGTGCTGCTGCTGTTGTTGTATTTATACTAGCCTGATTCTTAGCCTTAGATCATTACTACTTGGATCATCGTGGACGACGGAACGTAGTACTATACCACAGGACTTATTGACTTACCAAAGGATACTATACCACCGGATACTTATTGACTTACTTACTTATTTACTTTAAGTCCTTTTACATCTGGCCAAGGATGGCGGCCAGATATTCAACAAATATACATTATGCAAATAATCTTCAAACTGATTTTTGGGTCCATTGATGAGATTTTAATAAGTATTACCTCTCCGGGTCAGAGTTGACCAGGGAGTAATGACACTGAAGGAGTAGTCCATTTTCTTCGAAAGAGTATGGCATTTGGAGTTCACGTACTTCGCATTTGTAATTGATAAAGAAAAATGTCTAAAATGCACCAGATTCTTCAACTGAAACTTGAAAAGGGTCAGAGAATCGACCGACCAAATAGATAAAGATATACATATGTCCGAAAAAAAAAAAAAGAAAAAAAAAGAAAGAGTGAATAAAAAAAAGAACGTAATTTCTTTTTCTTTTTTTTTTTTTCTGCGACAAGCCATCTCTTTCTCACCAACGGCAATTGGCTGGATTAATCGATGAGACCCTAGGGAAAAGTATGACACACAGCATTATTCCCGCCAATTGAAGTCGGTTGCCACGACATCTCAGCAACATCGGGTGCAGTTATTTATTGCCAAGTATCTGCTCAGAACCCAAATAATTGAAGAAATTGACTGGGAATACGGACGCCACAGCTGTGACCAGATCAGGGGGGGGGGGAAACCCTGATGATGACGAGAGTCTCAAATTGGCATTGGTTTTTGAATGAAAGCTAATTTATTCTACTCAAACGATCGCGGGTACAGTCTAAGAAGGGGGGGGAGGGACAAAAAACGCCTGTGACATTCAGATAACTGCTGTGGATGCAAAGAGGTTTTAATTCGGAGATTTCCTTATCGTAGACTAGTTGTCTTGTTGGAATATAGGACCACATGACATTTAGGCAGCCCTTTTGCGATCTCGATTCATAAGGACATGTTTTTCATTTACACCGTCAACATCCAGTTGTTTGTTAGAGGTTAAGGTTAGGGGTTAGGGTTAGGGGTTAGTTTCATAATTTAAAAAAAAACTCTAAAAATGGTCTGTTAACAATCGGATTTTGACGGTGTAAATGAAAAACATGTCCTTATGAATCGAGATCGCAAAAGGGGTGCCTAAAGGTCATATGGTCCGGAATATTTGATATATACGGTGTGCTACAATTCCCCACCTAAATTTATAAACTGTGCGAGGTCAAGTGGTTTATTCCTCTGTCAATCAACAGCCATAAACCTGACCAAATTGACTATTTAAACACTGATACTTTCCATAGTCCATTTGCAATCATTGACGAAGGAACTTACAATACTAAGGATTCTTTTACCAGAGGATTACCAAGGATTCCCACTGGACAAACGCTCTTTCTTGAAGGCTAAAAGGTAGCCTACAAAAAAAGTAACAGGTTATGGGCCCAGCACGCTCCCACTGCACCAGGTTAAAGAGCCCAGTCTTCTCTACTATTTACCCATAGCCGGAGAGAGAATAATTCGATTCGTACTTTTCCCAAGGGTATTAAGTACTATGTGAAATGCAAACAGCCGCGTCCAGGATTTGAACTTGTTTCACCGTACCCACTTCCTACAACGGTAACCATTACAGCACACCCCTCCACAACCAGCAATCAACAAAATAATGGTTTAGTAAGAGGTATCCGAAAATGTGTTTAAAAATTTGGATAGAGTATAAATGATATCCCGAACATAAAACACAAGTAAAAATAGTAAGTAAAGTCTAAAGTCGGTATCAGCCAGACAGCGAGGGAGTCTATCCCCCTTTCACAAGCGCTAGCCCCAAGGATATTGTTTTTGGCGTCTGAGGTGGAGCGCCACACCTACTATCAGTCCCTTACTTTACCACACAGATCCCTGTGCTACTCATGCGCTGAGTTGGCGAAGGATTATTTAATCTAAATTAAGAATCATTCTTTACTACTGGTATTAACTGTAACATATTTCTATGAATTTTTTAGATGAGGCTTGAAAATTTGTATTATTTGGATTTTTCGGACTTTTGTCCTCATCTTTATTATTATCTGCACTATATATCTGGATTTGTTAGATGAGGCTTGATAATTTGTAATATTTGGATTTTTCGGACTATTGTCCTCATCTTTATTGTTATCTGCACTATTTCTTTGAATATTTTTTTGGATGAGGCGTGATAATTTGTATTATTTGGATTTTTCGGACTATTGTCC
>CM042178.1:30115842-30140842 GCA_023376005.1 Doryteuthis pealeii | reverse complement strand
ATATACATATATACACACCTATACCCATATACACACATATATATACACACACATATACATACAGATACATACACATGTACGTATACCCGAATATACACACATATACATACATACATATACATACATATACACACATACCCGAATATATACCCATACACATGCATACACATGCACCTGCACAAGGAAGTAATAATATATATAATAGTATATATATATATATATATATATATATATATATATATATATAAAAGATTTTTGAGATGTTTGCTTTTTAGAAGCATTGTTGAATAAAGTATATATTCTTATTTATATTTTTGCTTGAAGGCAATTACAATGCGTATATCGTATAAAATTCGATAATTATAGAAAATAATCATGACAACTGAATTTGGCAAACGATCATGCGATGCTAGAACATCGTACAGTCTTTTCCAACTTTTGCGAAATTCACTTGTCATGGTTATTTTCTATAATTATCGAATTTATACGGTATATGCATTGTAATTGCCTTCAAGCATATATATATATATATATATATATATATATATATAGTATGAACAAAAAGTAATAAGACAATCAGAATATTTCTTGTATGTTGTTTATTCTCAACTAGTTTCGATCTTAGGTCATCGTCAGGAGAAAATTTCTTATTTGAAGAAATTGTTTATTGATTATTAGAAAGGGACCATTATGGAAGAACTATAAAAGTTGAAGTGTTTTTGAGGGTTTGACATGCTATTAAAATCCGAGTAGAAGAGTGTGTTAGTAGTAGCATGTCCATTTGTTCCATGAAGAATCTCTATGAGGTGGGTTATTTTTTTAATGCTCTTATATATGTGAGGGAGGGTTCATGGGAGTTATGTGTATGACTATATGTGTATACATATAAATGTATGTGTGTGTTTACATATACGTGTGTGAATGTGAGTGTGTGTATGTATCACGGTACTGTGCGCGTGACTTCTGGATTTTTAATTGGGTCAAAGTGGCTTGTTTGATGCGTGGTGGTCAGTGTTTGTTTATTTAGGTGACATCGGCCACCCTCGTAGGTGTAGACAGTTTTATTGCCCTATGTTAAAATGGGTCTGTTTTTTTATTAAAGCCAAACGGATGAAAGTTTTTTTTATCTTTTTTATCCATCTGTACTCGTGGTTTTCGATTACAGATTTGGTGTCGGTATCTCTTTGAATTCTTTCAATGATAGTAAATTTGGCGTCTCTGTCAAAGTCATGGTCATCCAGTCGGAAGTGTTGCTCGACTGGGATGAGCTTGCTGTAGTCTGTATTTTTTATTCGGTGTCTGTAGTTATTAAGCCTAAAGTAAAAATATATATATATATATATATATATATATATATATATATCTCTACTGATGACACCAGATTTAGATATTGCCGTAAGAGTCAACAATACTTGAAGAGTCTTGATGATTCTTTGTATATTTTCTGCTTTAATGCAGGAAACAGAAAATAACTTTTATACATTTAGAGAATTTGCATTTCCTCTACTTCATCTCCACGAATTCCACGAATTCTTCGATTTTTTTGATTTTTAGGGGGGATTGTTTCGTTTTGGAGTTTTTTGCCCACAAATCTTATTCTGTTGAATCTATTTACGCATGTTTACTATAAGATAAAAAATATTCTTTTTGTAATAAAGAAAAACAAGACGAGAGGCAATTCTAACTTCTAAGTTGAAGTGCCCCAACCAATTTTAGTGATCAAATCCACTCTCCACATTCAGAAAATGTCTAAACATTTGGATTCGAAAAGAATAAAATACCGTTGATCAAGTCACCAATAGGCACCCCAGTTGCGAACTGTTTTCAAAGGAACGAAATTTTGCTTTTCACCGGTTGTTAGTAAACAAAAATCAACAGACGATTTTTTTTACTTCATAATTTCATACAAACCAAGGACACGTTTTTATACTAAAATAGTTCTTGATTTTGATTTAGAAAAAAATAGTTATTTCGTGTTGTTGATGTTAGCATATGTGAAAAAATAAATTTTACACTAAAGATAAACTGATATTGTTATTTTTTAAATCATAACACTTTAAACGAAAGACTCCATTTTTTTGTTAAAATATTTTTTATTTAATCTGAATACGAATCCAATCGACATCTCTGAAATAATTAATTTTTAAAAATTAAAATCAACAACTATTTTAGTATTTAAAAAAAACGTGTCTTTGGTTTATATGAAATTCTAATGTAAAAAATCGTCTGTTCATTTTGTTTACTTAAAACGATTGAAAAGCAAAATTTTGTTCCTTTGCAAAGAGCTTGCAACTGGGGTGCCTATTGGTGACTTGATCCAAAATCGTCTATCTTCGCGTATTATTCGATTTTCCTAGACAAATATTTCAGACTAATATTAGAGGTTCGCACCGTATACAAGATATAAACTTTGTGTACATTGTTGAACAAGACTAGACCTAGGCCAACTGTTAGGCCTAAAATTTCCAGCTGCAAAAATGTTTAAACAATTGGAGTAAGAAAGGAACATCTAGAATATAAATATTATCGTATATACCGTGCTTGTAGGAAGCGCGTTGTGTAATGGTTAAAGTCATGGGAAATGGACTCGTCGCCCCGAGTTCAAATCCTGGATGTGGTAATTGCATTTTACTTTGCGCTAATACGCTTGGAAAAGGTATGAATCCTACTCTACCTCCAGCTATGGATAAATAGTAGGGCAGACTGGGTTCTTTAACCTTGGTTAGGCAACTGGTCTAGGAGAAGGAATACTCTGAATTCAAACCTGTTAAAATCCGCTTAAGAAATTGACCTTGTGTCACATCCTGCTCGTGCCAAGGGTTTTGGTATATATATATATATATATATATATATATATATATATATATATATATATATATATATATATATATATATATATATATATATATATATATATATATATATATATACCGTCCTTGAGTGGATTAAAAGGATGCATAATAGGCCGAGGAAGATCTGATATGTAAATTAGGACGGAATATTTTTTACCAAGATGTCAATGGAAAAGTTTAAGGATGAATCAGCATAGCCACGTGGCGTTGTTTAATTATAATCATAGAGCCGATGAGTCGTGGCAAAGTGCGACAGAAGAGGAGTGAGAGGTGAGAATCTTGAATTGATTCTGGTAGAATGCGCTGAGAGGGTAAGACGTGTTCTCTTGCTCTCGGCAGTTGGGAATTTGGGGGAAATAAAATTCTCAGGAGAAAAGGAAGTGGCTTGGGTTATTACTAAAAACTGTAAATGACACAAGGCAGGATATCCCTCAGCCCCCACCACCACCAAAGTTGGTCTCCAGACTGCAAACATCATAGAATTGCCAGCCAACTGAACAGCAGCCCAGCAACCAGGATTCCAGTCTTTTCAAATGTAGTACCGGTTCAGAGATAAGTATATATAAATATTTCTATCAACACATCATCACTCACTTTTATATGCCAACTCTCTCTCTCTTTCTCTTTCTCTCTCTCTTTCTCTTTCTCTCTCTCTCTCTCACACACACACACACACACACACTTATATGCCAACTATCTCTCTCTCACACACTTATATATCAACTCTCTCTCTCTCTCTCTTTCTCACTCTTATATGGCACCTCTCACTCTCACTTATATGCCAACTCTCTCTCACACACACTTATATGCCAAGTCTCTCTCACTCTCACTTATATACTAACTCTTTATATCTCTCTCACTCTCACTTATATACTAACTCTCACTCTCACACTTATATGCCAACTCTCTCTCTCTCCACTCTCACTTATATGCCAACTCTCTCTCACTCTCACTTATATCTCTCTCTCTCTCTCACTTATATGCCAACTCTCTCTCTCACTGTCAATTATATGTAAACTCTCTCTCCCCCCTCTCTCTCTCTCTCTCACTTATATGCCAACTCTCTCTCTCTCTCTCTCACTTATATGCCAACTCTCTCTCTCACTCTCACTTATATGTAAACTCTCTCTCCCCCCCCTCTCTCTCTCTCTCTCTCACTTATATGCCAACTCTCTCTCTCACACTCACACTTATATGCCAACTCTCTCTCACTTATATGCCAACTCTCTCTCTCTCTCTCTCTCTCTCTCTCTCTCACACTTATATGCCAACTCTCTCTCTCTCTCTCACACTCTCACTTATATGCCAACTCTCTCTCTCACTTATATGCCAACTCTCTCTCTCACTCTCACTTATATGCCAACTCTCTCTCTCTCTCTCTCTCTCTCTCTCTCTCTCTCACTTATATGCCAACTCTCTCTCACACTTATATGCCAACTATCTCTCTCTCTCACACTTATATGCCAACTCTCTCTCTCTCTCTCTCTCTCTCTCTCTCTCTCTTCTCTCTCTCTCTCTCTCTCTTATATGCCAACTCTCATTCTCTCACTTATATGCCAACTCTCACTCTCACACTTATTTGCCAACAAAAACATTTAACACGTCATCTCTCCATTCCGAAATAAAGGAGAGCGTAGTGTTACAGGAACACCAGAGAAAAGGGAAGAGAGAAGTATGAGAGTGAGTGAGAGGAAAATATTTCCACGAATTCCATATTGAATGTTAAAAATTCGCTAAGAATTCGCGAATGACAATGATTCGTGAGATCGGATTTCCATATTACTGATAATTTGTTTGTGGCCGCCCATGCCTTTCCTATACATGTATTAACATCGCTTTCTGTGGATGAGATATTACTACCTAGGTATGTGAACTGTTCCACTGGCTTAACAGGCTTACCATCAAGTGTGGAGATGTCTCCTTTCTTTTTGAAGCGCCACTGACAAGCTAAAGCGACAATTCTTCCAGGCTGTGGTTATATCAGTACTGCTGTATGGCTGCACCACCTGGACCCTAACAAAGCGCCTTGAGAATAAGCTGGATGGAAGCTGCACAAGAATGTTGCGTGCAGTCCTGAACAAGTCGTGGAAGCAGCACCCCACAAAGAAGCAACAATACGGTCACCTGCCCCCCCCCCCTCATCTCACAAACCATCCGGATGAGACGGACTAGGCATGCAGGACACTGCTAGAGAAGCGGGACGAGCTCATAAGCGACGTTCTCCCGTAGAAGCCAACACATGGACATGTTAACGTAGGACGCCCACTAAGGACCTACCTTGACCAACTATGCGAGGATTCGGGATGCTGCACAGAGGACCTCTCAGGGGCAATGAGTGATAGGGAAGGTTGGCGAGAGATTGTCATGGATATCCGTGCTGCTTGCGTGACATGATGATGATGATGATAATGATTAGTTGTTTGTTTTGTTTTTTGTTGTTTTTGTTTTGTTTTGCTTTTTAAAAAAATGGAACAATAAACTCGTGAGTGCTTTGAAACATAATTTCATTTATCTAAAAGCTTTTTTCTATACATGAAAAGAGATTTTGAGTTGAGGCGATAAAAATGTATTAATTTGATTTATTTCATTTTTTAGCCTTAAAATGTAAACTTATTTTTAATGGAAAATTCAATTGAAAATTATCCTATGAATTTTGATATTTCTTTTTGTACTTACTCATAAATAACTCCCATCTATGGGCTAAACAGAAAAACATGAGTTGATATACAAAATTGTATTATCCATTAAGAATTGATTTATTTCAACACTTTATCGGCATTAAATGACCCACTGAGGTTGATATGCCGTAAAACAAACCAAACCAAACCAATCACTATCCTGTAGTATTCGACCTGCATCCCAGTAGTTAAACTCTATCTGATGGTGAGGTTCCAGTTTTGGAGGTTTGGGGAATGTGGAGCACCCCTTCATCACCATTGCTCCCTGGTCCACTCTGACCTGGAGTGGTAGTACCTGTTAGGGTCCCATCTATGGGTTAAATAGAAAATGTATTTATAAAAAAATTGTATTATCCATTAAGAATTGATTTATTTCAAAACTTTATCGGCATTAAATGACCCACTGAGGTTGATATGCCGTAAAACAAACCAAACCAAACCAATCACTATCCTGTAGTATTCGACCTGCATCCCAGTAGTTAAACTCTATCTGATGGTGAGGTTCCAGTTTGGAGGTTTGGGAATGTGGAGCACCCCTTCATCACCATTGCTCCCTGGTCCACTCTGACCTGGAGTGGTAGTACCTGTTAGGGTCCCATCTATGGGTTAAATAGAAAATGTATTTATAAAAAAATTCTATTATCCATTAAGAATTGATTTATTTCAAAACTTTATCGGCATTAAATGACCCACTGAGGTTGATATGCCGTAAAACAAAACAAAATCAAATCAAAATTATAAAGAACTGTAAATGGTTCCACAAAGCGATTGATTTTTAATTATTGAATTATATTATTTAATCAGTAAAAAAAAATAGTAATAAATTAAAAATTAAAAAATGTACTTTTTACTGTTGTAGAGTAGGTAACACTCCTTCGGCACTCTACCAGATGGACTGACTCATAGCTATAAAATAGCCTACGACCCTCCTCTTTTAGTGTAAGTTTGTCTCGTTAATTGTTTGTATTTATTTGTTCTGTGTTTGTATGTATCCGTTCAGCAGCGGATACTGGTGCTTAATAAATGTGTTAAGCACACCATTTATCTGTGTATCTTTCCACCTCTTACTATAGACATATTAAAAAGTATACGCGATTTTGATGGTCAGTGATATCTCTTTTCTGAGTCATAAGTTGACACGTACATACCAAAAACAGACACGTCTCCTTTTTATAGAGAGAATCTCATTCTTCTTCCATGTTTGTCTC
The DNA here is from genome assembly GCA_023376005.1 of Doryteuthis pealeii. Lineage (NCBI taxonomy): Eukaryota > Metazoa > Mollusca > Cephalopoda > Myopsida > Loliginidae > Doryteuthis > Doryteuthis pealeii. Next base: position 30,134,104 of record CM042178.1, on the reverse strand, counting down.
CAGACACGTTTTGTAACAATAACAATTGATTTTTCTTTTTTTTTTTTTTTTTTCAGTAACATAACTCATAAGGTATCTTTCAGTCCTTGGTCTGCCTTCGAACGGACAAAGAATTAACACTTCTTTTGTATTAGATGTTCTTAAAGCAATTTTTATTTTTGTTCATTTTTTAACTAAATAAATAGATAAAACAAATATAGTTCTGCCTTTACAAAAAAAAAAAATAGGTCCTTGTCCGAGACTGCCTCAATACAAATTGCAAATGGTGTCAGGTAATATACGCTTAGTGCCTAACAGCAAATTCAAATATATATATATATATATATATATATATATATATATAAAACGTAATCAAATATAGCTATTTTCAGCCGACAAAGAGGAATATGAGTACTACTACTACCTAAACAAAGCGATGAAAAATTGCGAGGTCCGTTTGGTGTAAGGGTAAGAGGCTTGCGTGTCGTTTCGATATACGGGTTTCGAATCACACACGAGGCGATCTCCGTATCTATAGCTCTGCTGATGAGACCTAATAGGTCGAAATGTACATTCAGAGATTGATTTTTCTCGATTAGTTTAGCCTTACATTTAAGTAGTTAAATCCCGCCTAATTAATCATTAATGAATTAACTTTTAAAAAAAATTAGGTTTGACTTCAATTAAGCACATATTCTCCCATATATATATATATATATATATAATATATATATTATATATATATATATATATATAATGAATAGTGAATGAAAAAATGAGAAAAGTATTGGCATGGAAAGGTGCTCAATGCTAATAAAGCAGACCAGATTTATAATCAATGGTAATATTATGGATTTACACTCATAACTTGAAGTTTCATGGTAATCCAATCATCAGATGAGTTCAATGGTTGAGATCTTAAAAACCAGTCGTAAAATGGTTGAGATTTTAAAAACCAGTAATTTTTTAGCTTTTATATGAAGCGTTTTCTCGCGATGGGAAATATAAAGCTAAAAATTGTTTTTTTAAAAACTGTGGCTTTTTTAACGTTTATGTGACGTGGATCCACATGATTGGATTACCATGAAACTTCAAGTTATGTGTGTAAAATCATAATATTACCATTGATTATATATATATATATATATATATTTTATTATTATAATGGAGATTGTGTGTTTTTCTGTCTGTAACCGAAACTATATTACTACTCAAGTCACAATTTCCTTCGTTATTTACATCACATTCTCCATGATTTTATTTATATTTAAACCTCAATTATTAATAAAATTGCTTCACCTTTTTATTAGTGTTGTCCATATCTACATACAAATAACATGCAATTGTATTTATATATATACAAAAAATAGCGGTTTACAGTGTGAATGGGAAGGCTAATTTGCATATTGATATTAAAAATTGATTTTATTAAATATGTGCTTAGTATTATTGATTTCTAATTGTTTGGTTTTTTTTAATGAATATAAGCAAAAATCTCTTCAATGAATCTTAAATGAAATCCATTAACAAGAAAAAATAACTGTCATTTTATTCTTTATTTCCTAATTCAACTAAATAGTTAAATAAGTAAAATTCAGCAATGAAAGACGGGAGTAATGGAAGAGTAAGTTTCATTTCTATTTTTCTATTATACCCACACTCTGTTACATATCTTTTTATCTACCTTCTTATTAGACTTTCTAATTTAAAATTAAAATTAAAAGACTTTATAAATGAATTACTTGAAAGATATAGATATTATATTAACATTATATATGTTCTATGCAAGGTAATTTCACCTTTAGTTGTCAAAATTCCTACCATAAAATTGTGCGTGCGCATTATCTGAAATGAACTTAATTGTTATTAAGAACACATTTTATGATATTTTTGTGTTAAAGCATGCAGTTGTTTTTGTTTTCGAAAAAGTTTCTAAAATTTGTTTATTTCTCACGGAGACTTTTAAAATAGCTACCGACTTGGTTCAAAGTGAAAGTCAAGGGAGGTTACTCTAATTGCCCTATTTGCTTGGAATTTTGACAACTAAAGGTGAAAATTACCACTATACAAAGCAATTTTTATATTTGTGCATACTTTTAACAAAATAGATAAATAGATAAAACAAATATAGTTCTGCCTTTACAACAACAAAAAAATAGGTCCTTGTCCGAGACTGCTTCAATATAAATTGCAAATGGTGTCAGGTAATATACGTGCAGTGCCTAACAGCAAATTCAAACATATATATATATATATATATATATATATATATATATATATATATATATATATATAACTTTGGTATGTACGTGTCGACTTATAACTCACAAATGAGAGGTCATTCATATTTGAAATCTTGCATACCACTCAATATGCTTATAACTAAGAAACAGCCAAAATTTTTATTTTATTTTTAATAATTAATCGATATAATTCAATAATTAGGAAAAAATTAAAAAATATCGTACACAGACACCCCCACTCCACTACCCTCAACACGAGTCGAGTTTTTAACTCTCAAGACAGAAAAATCAAAAACTACCGTTAACATAATCTCAATATTCAAAATAATATTTTAAATGTAAACAAAAAAAATAATCTTTATCTCACTCTCTGTATCTCACTCTCAATATTCAAAATAATATTTTAAATGTAAAAAAAAAATAATTCCAAAAATAAATATTGTAACGTACAAATTCTCGGTAATGTTTTTAATTCTATAAATTATTCCTCTCTCTCTCTCTCTCTCTCTCTCTCTCTCTCTCTCTCTCTCTCTCTCTCTCTCTCTCTCTCTCTCTCTCTCTCTCTCTGATGTCCTTTAAATTTTTTTAGTCTGGTCATGGACCGGGTACCTTTGCTAATATATATATATATATATATATATATATATGTGTGTGTGTGTGTGTGTGTGTGTGTGTGTGTGTGTAAATATTATATTAACAGTGTATATGTTCTATTCAAAGATTCTTGTTTTTGCTTTTTTCTTTGTACTTTTTTTTGTTGATACGAGAAGATAGAAAAAGGGGAAGATGCCTGTGGGGGCATAGAAAAATAATGGATTTTTTAGGGAAATCATTTCCAGTGCATTTTTATATCAAATTCATTTACAATACATTTTTATATTAAAATCAATTTCATTACATGTTTAATGTAGAATTATTATCGATACATTTTTATATTAAATTTATTTCCAATAAATTTGTATATTAGAATCAGTTTCAATGCATTTTTAATGTAAAAAGTTTCCAATGCATTTTATACTAAATCTTTCCAATATTTTTTTATATAAAAATCGGTTCCAATGCATTTTTATGTTAAAATCTGTTCCAATGCATTTTATTGTAAATTATTTCTAATGCATTTTTATATTAAATCTGTTTCCTATATTTTTTAATATAAAAATAAGCTCCAATGCATTTTTATATAAGAGTTCCAATGCATTTTTATATCAAAATCAGTTCCAATGAATTTTTATATTAAAATTCATTTCCAATGCATTTTATGGTAAAAATCACTTCCAATGCATTTTTATAGTAAAAATCAGTTCCAATGCATTTTTATATCAAAATCAGTTCCAATGCATTTTTATATCAAAATCAGTTCCAATGCATTTTTATATTAAATCTGTTTCCTATATTTTGTTATATAAAAATCGGTTCCAATGCATTTTTATGTCAAAATCTGTTCCAATATATTTTTAATGTAAAATTATTACTAATGCATTTTTTACTTTAGAACTATTTCTTATACATTTTAATATTAAAACCAGTTTTATAATGAAATTGTGTTCAATAGAAATTTACTATCAAGATTTTTAAACCAAATGGATTTTTTATTTTTTTTATTTTATTTATTTTTATTTTATTTTATTTTTTTTTGCTAATAGAGTATTATTTTTTTGGAACAAGTTCTCTAATTACATCAAAAATTGAAACCGTGTAAAAGATTTCAAAATTAATTTTCATTATTTAAGAAATGACAGTAAGAAAAAGAATTTAAGGGGATATTTCGGAAAACTCTTAGACGAATTGCTTAGCAGAATTTTAAACTTATATAGACATTATATCAATATTTCATATGTTCTGTAAATGTTGATACGAAAAGATAGAACAAAGGTAAGATGCCCTAGTGGAGGAAACTAAAAATACTGTATTTTCATAGTGAAATCATCTCCAATAGAATTTTATATTAAAATCCTTTCCAGTGCATTTTTACATTGAAATAATGTTTAATGCATTTTTATATTAAAATAATTTCAAATGCATTTTTACAGTAAAATTATTTTCAATAGAAATTTGTTTTAAAAACATTTTTTTTTATTTTTTCGATGAGGTTTTTTTTGGGGGGTGCGGGGGGTGGGGGCAAATAGAGTAATATAATAAATAATATATGAAGAAATTTCCTTATCAGATCAAAGCAGCAATAGTGTAAAAAAAATAAGATTAATTTGAATGTAAAATGAAAATCAGTTCCAATGTATTTTTAATGTAAAAATATTTCGAATAGAGTTTTATTTTTTAGAACTATTTCTAATGTAATTTTTATATTAAAATCAGTTCCAATGCATTTTAATAGTGAAATTATTTACAATGGAAATCTACTGTCAAGGCCGATTTTTTAAAAGGAGTGGATTTTCTTTTCTTTTGATAAATAGAGTGATATATTTTTGGAAGAAATATCCTTATAAGTTCAAAACAGCAATAGTGTAAAAACAAAATAAGATTATATAAGATTAATTTGAATGGTTTTAGAAATGACAGTGAGAAAAAGAATTAAAGAGGGAATTTGGGGGGAACAATTGGATGAATTACTTAACAGAATTTAATCTGTATGAAGATATTGTATTAATATTGAAAATGCTCTATACAAAGATTTTTTTTTAAAATTCTTAAGTAAAGAACATGGACAGAAAGGGAGATAATCAAACAGATAAATAAATAAATAAATACCACCATTGTCCAAACATTTGTTCGATATTAACAATTTATCTGAAAATCACCGGAAAAAATAACACTGAAGATGAGGATAAACCAAAATAATCGGCGAACATTCTCAGCTCATCTTAAAATCTAAAAATGAAAGAAACAAAAAATCCGAACATAATTTGTTGAAGTGATCGAATGAGACGGTATCTCCGAGTGATGTACACATTTATTTTAAAAGCTTTGCTTTTTAAAAGCACGCCAATGGCTCCTTTCCGAAAATTGTCACTGCCTTCCATTTTAAACTATACATCCAAACCTGGATTAGAATATGTCTCTGGTGAACATCTTTGTTGCTTAGAGATAAAATTCCTCTCAGCCAACAACAGTTCGCCATTAGCTAATGGTGTGTCGCAATTTCAGTTCTTTTTTTTTTTTTTATTATTATCATTATTCTTCCATTTTTTTTTTCTAAACGCTGGGAGCCCTGTCGAAACTCGCAGAAAACTTGAATCTTATTTTTGGTTAATTGTAAAAGAAAGCGATCTTCTAAAAACAACAAAATCATTTATTTTTTTTTTAGAATTCCGAAAAAAAAAAAACGAAAGATGATGAAGAAGAAATGTTTACAGCGATGGATAAATTGATTCTAACCTTCTTTCTTCTTTCGTCATCCCCCAAAACAAAATTACTTCCTTTTTCCAACTTTATCTTTTTGTATTATTATTCAGTCAATCCTTATTTCTTTAAATGAGTTTTCCATTCAACGGGATTGTCAAAATAAACAAGATAGTTTATTATTATTATTATTATTATTATTATTATTATTATTATTATTATTATTATTATTATCATATCATCAATCATCATCATCTCTTCTTCATTATTATCATCATCAACATCATCATCCTCATATTATTATTATTATAATCATCTTCATTATTATTATTATTATTATTTTATTATTATATTATTATTATTATCATTATTATATTATAATTATCTTCATTATTATTATTATTATCATCATTATCATAATCATCATTATCTTCATTATTTTATTATTATTATTATTATTATTATCATCATCATCATCATCATCATCGTCTTCATTATTATCATCATCATCATCATTATTATTATTATTATTATTATTATTATTATTATTATTATTATTATTATCATCATTAACTTTATTATTATTATTATTATCATCATCATCATTATCTTCATTATTATTATTATTATTATTATTATTATTATTATTATTATTATTATTGTTCACTCCTTTTGAGTTTTCACACCAGTGTTAGCTGATGGTATTTCACTGGAGTCTGAGTGACAGCAAGTCTCCTCAGGTCTCCAGGACTCTTCTGAGTATTCTGGCAGATTGCAGCAGTGCAGTGTTCTGAATGGTTTCAATCCTTCCTCTGATTTCCAAACATTCCAGACCCTTTTCCAATCCTTTTGGGACTGTTCCAAGTGCACCAACTACAATCGGTATCACTTTCACTTTCATATTCCATAACTTTTTCAGTTCTCTGGCAAGGTCCAGATATTTGTCTATTTTTTTCATTTTCCTTTAACTTCACCCTGTGATCTGCTGGAACTGCAAAATCCACCAGTTGACAAGTTCTTTCTTTTTTGTTTATCAACACGAGGTCTGGTCTTCTTGCTGGGATAAGGTGATCCGTTTTTATTTCAAAGTCCCAGAGAATTTTATGCGTTTCGTTCTCAACAACAGATTCTGGTTTATGCATATACCATTTTTTTGCATGGTCAAAATTTAATTTTTTGCATAATTCCCAGTGGATCACCTTCCCAACCCAGTCGTGTCTAGTTTTATATTCTCGTTGTGCTAGTTTGCTACATTCGCAGAGTATATGGTTTACAGTCTCGTCTCTATTCCCGCAAAGTCTACATTTACTGTTTTGTTGGGTCCTATCAATTTTCGCTTTGATGTAGTTTGTCCTTATGGCATTATTTTGTGCAGCAGTTATAAGTGATTCCGTTTCTATTTTGAGGTTTCCTTTTCTTAACAATGTCCAAGTCTTTTCATGTGCAACCTCTTCTATTTGTCGTTTGAAGCGTCCATATAATTGTTTTTCTTCCCATTTTTGTTTTTTAGTCTTTGTTGTTTTTCTGATTGTCCATCGGTCGCCTCTACTATTGTTGGCCGCCATAAGTAATTTGTCTTTGCTCTTCCTTGTGTAATCTTCAAGTTGTTGGATTGTGGTTTCTACGCAGTCCTCTATGTTGGCAAGACCTCTTCCCCCTTCCTTTCTTGACACATATAATCTATCTCTATCATCTCTAGGGTGGAGAGCCTTGTGCATTGTCATTAATTTTCTCGTCCTTTGGTCAATCTGTCGGAGTTCTTCTTTTGTCCATTTTAAGAATGGTCCTGAGTATCTTATAATGGGGACAGCCCAAGTATTAATTCCTTTGATCAGATTTCTGCTGTTAAGTTTTGTTTCTAGAAGTTTTCTAGTTCTCCTGAGATATTCTTTTTTAACTTTTCCTTTCATTTCTGTTTGCATGATATTGTCCGCTTCTAAAATTCCTATTATTATTATTATTATTATTATTATTATTATTATTATTATTATTATTATTATTATTATTATCTTCATTATCATCATTATCTTCATCATTATCTTCATTATTATTATTATTATTATTATCATCATCATCATTATCTTCATTATTATTATTATCATCATCATTATCTTCATTATTATTATTATTATTATTATTATTATCATCATCATCTTCCTTATTATTATTATTATTATTATTATTATTATTATTATTATTATTATTATTATTATTATTATTATCTTCATTATTATTATTATATTATTATTATTATTATATCACACGTTGCCAGTTTTCACACGAGTGTTAACTGATGGTATTTCACTGGAGTCTGAGTGACAGCAAGTCTCCTCAGGTCTCCAGGACTCTTCTGGGTATTCTAGCCGATTTCAACAATGCTGTTGTCTGGATGGTCTCGATTATTCTAGCCAATCTTAATAATTCTGTAGTTAATATGGTTCATACTTATTATGGAGTCTTTCATACCTGCCGTAGCTGGTGGTTCACTGGAGGCTAAGAGACAGCAAGTCTCCTAAGGTCTCCAGGACTCTTCTGAGTATTCTAGCCAATCTTAATAATTCTGTAGTTAATATGGTCTATACTTATCATGGAGTCTTTCATACCTGCCGTAGCCGGTGGTTCACTGGAGACTGAGAGACAGCAAGTTTCCTCAGGTCTCTAGGACTCTTCTGAGTATTCTAGCCAATCTTAATAATTCTGTAGTTAATATGGTCTATACTTATTATGGAGACTTTCATACCTGCCGTAGACGGTGGTTCACTGGAGGCTAAGAGACAGCAAGTCTCCTCGGGTCTCCAGGACTCTTCTGAGTATTTTAGCCGATCTTACCAGTGCTGTAGTATGGATGGTCTCGATTCTTCCTCTCGTTTCTGATTCACCCAAATTATTTCCCAGAGATTTGGGAACCGTTCCAAGTGCACCAATTACTATTGGTACTGCCTTTACCTTCATGTTCCACAGTTTGTTTGTTTTCAGCAGGTTCCACGTATTTTTCTGGCAAGTTCCAAGTACTTGCCTATGTTTTCGCTTTCTTTCATCTTTACTCAGTGGTCACCCAGGACGGCAAAATCCACGAGATGACAGGTTTTCTTCCTCTCGTTAATGAATAACAGATCCAGTCTCCTGGCCAGGACTAGGTGATCCTATTATTTTTTTTCTTCTTGAAACCATTCAGAACACTGTACTGCTGCAATCTGCCATAATACTCAGAATAGTCCTGGAGACCTGAGGAGACTTGCTGTCACTCAGACTCCAGTGAAAGTTTTCACATCAGCTAACACTGATGTGAAAACTCAAAAGAAGTAAATAATAATAATAATGAAAAACAATTATATGGACGCTTCAAACGACAAATAGATGAGGTTGCACATGGAAAGACTTGGACATGGTTAAGAAAGGGAAACCTCAAAAGAGAAACTGAATCACTTATAATTGCTGCACAAAATAATGCCATAAGGACAAACTACATCAAAGCGAAAATTAATAAGACCCAACAAAATAGTAAATGTAGACTTTGCGGTAATAGAGATGAGACTGTTAACCATATACTCTGCGAATGTAGCAAACTAGCACAACGAGAATACAAAACTAGACACGACTGGTTGGGAAGGTGACCCACTGGGAATTATGCAAGAATTAAATTTTGACCACACAACAAAATGGTATATGCATAAACCAGAATCTGTTCTTGAGAACGAACGCACAAAATTCTCTGGGACTTTGAAATTAAAACGGATCACCTTATCCCAGCAAGAAGGCCAGACCTAGTGTTGATTAACAAAAAAGAAAGAACTTGTCAACTGGTTGATTTGCAGTGCCAGCAGATCACAGGGTGAAGCTAAAGGAAAATGAAAAAATTGACAAATATCTGGACCTTGCCAGAGAACTGAAAAAGTTATGGAATATGAAAGTGAAAGTTATACCAATTGTAGTTGGTGCACTTGGAACAGTCCAAAAAGATTAGAAAAGGGCTTGGAAAGTTTGGATATCAGAGGAAGGATTGAAACCATTCAGAACACTGCTGCTGCAATCTGCCAGAATACTCAGAAGAGTCCTGGAGACCTGAGGAGACTTGCTGTCACTCAGACTCCAGTGAAAGACCATCAGCTAACACTGATGTGAAAACTTAAAAGGAATAATAATAATAATAATAATAATAATAATAATAATAATAATAATAATAATAATAATAATAATGACTGAGACCATCCAGAGTACTGCACTGCTGCAATTGGCTAGAATTCTCAGAAGAGTCTTGGAAACCTGGGGAAACTTGTTGTCACTCAGACTCCAGTGAAATACCATCAGCTAACGCTGATATGAAAAACTCAAAAGGAGTTAAAATAATAGCAAACAAGCACAACGGGAATACAAAACTAGATACGACTGGGTTGGGAAGGTGATCCACTGGGAATTATGCAAAAAAAAAAAAAAATGTTGACCATACAACAAAATGGTATATGCATAAACCAGAATCTGTTCTTATAAAATTCTCTGGGACTTCGAGATAAAGACGGATCACCCTATCCCAGCCAGGAGACTAGACCAACTTGTGGAATTTTTTCGTTCTGGTTTCCCATTTTCTGTTCTTTAATCGGGAAACGCAGCGACCTTTTCTTGTGTATACACTTTTGTTACCCCCGAATCCCGGAAGCATCCTTTCCCGTGCGTGCGTGGGGAAGTATTACAGACCAAAGGCATATCTGGCCTCAACGGTCGCCTGACTTCAACTCCGCTAAATCTAATCTAGTTTCCCCAGAGTTGCATGGTCATGTAACTGTCTAATCCAACGGGAGCACAGTTCCAGATAAACCTTAGGTTTATGGCATCAATTTAAATCCACTGTAATTTTCCATTGTGATACCGTTAATTTTAAACTCTACACTTCCTTACAAAAATGATAAGCTATGCATTTTCATTTCATTTTAGGATTCTGTCTATTAGTCAAATTAATTATTTGTTTTTGTTTTGTTTTGTTTTGTTTTTGTTTTGTGCACAGAGGTTAGGGAATTACATTTAATTTGTGGGATACAAAACTCGGATTTTCTTCAACCACTCAAACGCCGTGCATACAAGGCTTCCACAGGTTCCAATTCTTCATCACTATAACTCCCAGGTCCACTAGGTCCCGGAGTGGTAGTACCTGTTAGGGTCCCAAATATGGGTTAAACAGATCAAAAATGAGTTTTAAAAATGTTTTTAAAAAAGTGAGTTTTAGAAAAATTGAATACCCAACAAGAATGAATATGACAAAGGCGTTTTCGGCATAAAATAACCCAAGGGTTGACGTGCCGTAAAATCCAATCAACAAATTAATCAAACAGGAAAAAAAGTATTTTTCCTTAAATCCTTTTTTTTTTCCTCAGAATAAATAGTCGTCGTTGTCGGGGGCGGCTAATGTCCGAATCAGCCATACAGCGCGTGAATCTATCCCCTTTTCACTAGCGCTAGACCAAGGAGGTTAATTTTATATCAGAGTTGGAGCGCCACACCTAACATCAGCTCCTCACTTTACCGTCCAAATCCCTGTGCTACTCATACACTGAGTTGGCGAGGACCGGTATCGAACCAAGAACCTTGTAATTCCTAGCCGAACATTCTACCGACTGAGCTAAACCGGCCCTGATTAATTTTTTTTCTATTTCATTTGTAATTTATTTTCTAAAATGCATGATCCCCTTACCCTAAAAAGAAAACAGCTACCCACCCCCCAAAATGAAATCCCCTAAATATTCATGCGTGCTTTTTTTTTGTTTTTTGTTTTTTTGTTATTTTTTGTTTTTTTTTAGTCTTAATAAAAGGAAAAGTTAGTCTAGGCGAATGTATGTAAAAAAAAACTCTTTAAATCTAACATAATGTATAATGAAAAGTTTTTGAAGAAGAAAAAACTTTTATCTTTACTTACAGAGATTCCTATAATTTATTTTTAATACATCTCTCCAGAATCCATAATGTTATAATATGTATTTTTCGATTATGCCAGATCTCAAATAATTTAAAAAAAACTAAAAAAAAAACGGTACTATTCGCAGAGATCCGTCCCAGCCTCCCGCCTTAAAAAAGCTAGGCGGTGATAGCTAAAAAAAAATAACCCTCTCTACGAATGAAGTCCCTAGCTGAAGCAGTGCCTGCTGTATATGAAAAAAATAACTTTGTGGATTGAAGGCGTTTTTATCGACAAATTAGTTTTTTAGTGGTTTGAAAGCGTTAGATGTAAGCCATATTATATAGAATATTGAGAGAAACAACAAAAAACAACAACCAGCGCTTAAGGCGTTTTTATTCAAAAGTTAATGAGATGTTTTACCACCTCCAGTCTTTTTTCGACAAGTAAAATGTAAATATGTTAACCTTTTAAAAATATGGCTTACTTTTAAAGCCTTCAAACAAACAAACAAACAAAAAAATGTCGATAAAGGCGACTTCAATCGACAAATTATTTTTTCATATATGACAGGCACCGCTTCAGCTAGGGACTTCATTCGTAGGGAGGGTTGTTTTCTGAGCTATCACCGTCTAGCATTTTTTAAGGAGGCCGGGACGGAACATTGCGAATAGAACCAAAAAAACATTTGAATTCTAACGAATGAGTAATGTATGTTATATATCATCTTCTTGACATAGAAGCTATATATATATATATTTACCAACCCCTCCGCACGAGCAGGATGCGACACAAGGTCATTTTCTTAAGCGGAGTTCAACAGGTTTGAATTCAGAGTTTTCCTTCTCCTAGACCGGTTGCCTAACCAAGGTTAAAGAGCCCAGTCTGCCCAACTATTTTACCCATAGCTGGAGGGAGAGTAGGATTCATACCTTTCCCAAGGGTACATAGAAGCTATATAGAGTACTGGGAGGACCTGTGGATATACCAGAGTATGATAATTTAATCCTTACAATGTTTCATATGTTTACTTAAGGGTTCAATCTACTGAATTAATCAAGATATTGATTTATTACAGCCGATTGCACGCGTGTATTATTTTACACGCGTGCAATCGGCTGCAATTAATCAATATCTTGATTAATTCACTGGATTTAACCCTGAAGATCCTGATGGTGAAACTCGAGTAGGTTTTTCCTGTGTATACGATTAAAATAATAATTTGCTCTACTTACGTATTGAGCATTTTATAGTTGTTATATTGCTGTCTTATCATTGTGAAACTTGCATCAACTAACCATTGTGACCATTTTCACCGGTAAGTCAGCATTTTCATATAAAATCATATATATATATATATATATATATATATATTATACATATTAATTTTAATTGTATTGGTGACTAAATAAATATATATACACACATATATATAACATATATATATAAAATCATATATAATATAATATAATTATATATATATATATATATATATATACATTTCGAACGATTACCATGATCGTATTTCGGATGAATTACGTCACACAAGTTCGAAAGAAAATTAACGGCTAAAAAAACGCCAAATCCGTTCACTTCATCTCCCGCCCCGGAGAAATGTATGAATATAAGATGAGTTTGGCGATGTGCCTGTCTAAATAAAAGATATCAGTGGTCTGAAGAAGCTCGTGGGCATACTCACGAGTGGAAATTGTCCATAACCACGATACCCATGGTATTAAAGGCCTTTTTATTCACAAATATATATATATATATATATATATATATATATATATATATAAGAGAAGAGAGAGAGAGAGAGAGAGGGGGGGGAGAGATAGATAGATAAATATAGATAGATAGATAGATAGAGAGAGAGAGAGAGAGATGCATGGATAGATAGATAGATATTACAATATAGGTACAAGTGATAACCTACTCAAGTTTCACCATAAGGATCTTCAGGGTTAAATCCGCTGAATTAATCAAGATATTGATTAATTGCAGTCGACTACAAGTGTGTGTCCTTCGCGATAAACGGTTCGTTATATTTGCTCTTTGTATTTGTAATATCGCTGACTTACCTTCCTGAATTTCGCATCATCTAATCATCGTGACCATATTCACCGGTGAGTCACCTTTTCATTATACATAGATAGATAGATAGATAGATAGATAGATAGATAATTTTTGATAGGTTGTCTTCAAACAAATTGCCAAAAGTCGGTGATTTATTTAAACCATTTTTCTTTTCTTTGATTTTTCTTTTTTTTTTCAAATTTGGAAAAAGGATTTTCAGTTCTAATAAATAAAATCAAAGACGTGTCAGATGACTTTTTTTAATGTTTATAATTTGACAGAGGAATTACATATAAAATGCAATATGAGTGCACACACACACACACACACACACAACACACAACACACACACACACACAAATATTATATATATATATATATATATATATATATATATATATTCTTAAGGCATGTGTTATTGAACAACACGGAGTATTCTTTTTTTCATTTTTTGTATGGATATTTTTTCCAGTCTTCTGTTGATCTTTTTGGAGTCTGGATCAAGTTGATTCATGATATTTTTCATACTAATTTCCCGAGCACTTTCGACTGTTTCTCCAGTCGTCTTCATGGGGTTACGTAATTTGGTTTTTAGTTAATTTTTAGTTCTGTTATCTATGCTTTTATCAAATTCGGAGAGTCTATTATTTTTAAGAGGGGGGTTAGGTAAGTGTTAGTTATTGAAGATATTTAATACGCTCGGGAAATTAGTATGAAAAATATCATGAATCAACTCGATCCAGATTCAAAAAGGATAGCCAGAAGACTGGAAAAAATATCCATACAAAAAATGAAAAAGAATACTCCGTGTTGTTCAATAACACATGCCTTAAGAATAATTTGCCGCCAAAATACACAAAATATCGCTTTTCTCGTTATTCTGTTATAAATAATTTCTTATCACCTCCCATATACCAACAAATGCCCTGAAGATGATCTAATTAATAGATCGAAACACTGCAGCGTCGGCCAATAAACTCACCACTTAACTCATTTAAACCTGTGTTTTTTCATTTTCCTAATATATATATAATATATATATATATATATATATATATATATATATATAAACAAATTCTATGGTACAGCTAAATTTGTATATAATTTTAAAAAAACGAAAATATAAATAATATTAATTACAAAAGAAAAAAATCTACATTTAAACGGATGCTTCTTGCATCTACTGGAATGATGCTCGCAACCCCAATGGATGTGAGCAGCCCTGATCGGGAAGCCCTTACTCTAAGAGTACTAACCACACCCACAAGAACCCCCCCCCTTCCCCAAACGTCATCTGTTTGATTTAGGCGAAAAATTCTGTTATTATTACTAGAAAGACTAACGAAATTAAATAAGAACGTATATAAAAATATTACGTTTATTTTTATTATATTTTATTGGTTTCTTTATAAAATCATTCATACAATTGATTTTGATATGTTGGATTTTCTAGGCAAGTCAGGATATAGGCAGGTCTTTGTATGGAAGACCAGTCTGCTTATTTATTTGCCCCTTGATTCGGTCATGTCACGGTTGATAAAAATTAGCCGAAAAACGAGTCAAATAAAGAATTGAATTCAATAAAATTTCTTATATACTAAAATTCCACTAAGTTTGACTTTAACTCTTTTACTCTTCGAACAATCTTTTTTTCTCTGAATATTTGATATAGAGGCTTGAAGATTATTAGTATTATCTGCGTTATTCGGACTATTGTCTCCATCTTCATTGTTATTTGTACAACGTTTCGGCCGATATACCCTCCGGCCTTCTTCAGGTATTTCTTGTCGGACTCGGGAACCTTCACGGACTCGAGAACCTTCTTTTTGAACTCGGGAACTTTCTTGTCGTATTCGGGAGCCATCACGGAACTTTGAACCTAACCCTTTATTTATTCCACGGGGGTATCCTGTTCTCATTCCGCTAACCATAGCTGAGGTAGGAGTTGTGCTAATTAATTATTTTTCTAACTGCTTTCACTCAGGATAACTGTCACTTAGAACTGTTTTAACCAAACTGCCTAATCCACTCGGCCATGTGTCCAATTGGACAATTGAGAGTGAATTTTGGGAACTTATAAACCTAATGTCTTGATTTGGCTAGAATATCTACCTATTTTACTTATGTATGATTTTTTACCTAGACTCATATTGTTTTTTTTTTGTTTTTTTTTCTCAATCTGATCTGGCCTTCTTAATTATGGGTTCCCATATTGTATTCATTTCTATGCTAGGTCTACTTAACAGCCCAGTACAGCCTATCATATGTGCTGATTCTTTGAGGCGTCTTCTCTTCCAATGTTCTTCTCTATCTATTATTCTAACTTCATCCCATAAGGGCAAATGGTTTCCCTTTTCATTCCATATATGGTCAGCCATACCCAACTTTTCTATTTCTTCTCGGACCACCGCTTTACGATGTTCTTCTAGTCTTACTTTCAGTGGGCGGCATGTTAGGTTCAAAGTTCCGTGATGGCTCCCGAATACGACAAGAAAGTTCCCGAGTTCGAAAAGAAGGTTCCCGAGTCCGAGAAGGTTCCCGAGTCCGACAAGAAATACCTGAAGAAGGCCGGAGGGTATATCGGCCAAAACGTTGTACAAATAACAATGAAGATGGGGACAATAGTCCGAATAACGCAGATAATACTAATCTTTTTTGTTGTTTTAAATCCAGACGTATTTTTATTGTGTCTATAAAACGCAATGTCTTTGTCCTCAGAGCGATAGAGCTTCATTATCAACCAAAAATATTTCTTCTTAATAATTAAGAAAATCCAGACGATATATGCGGGAATATCGATGCAGTGCTACTACATTTACAGAATATATGGGAAGCCATAACAGCAACAACATTCATTTATTGATAAGATAATGTGCTGTTATCTCCAGTGCTGTTTCTAATATGATAAAAACTTGTCTGAGACTTGCTTTCTATACCTAATTTATTACCATACCTGCTCTGATTACTGTATGGTTTGACACAATCATTTTCTTTGTCAGAAATAGATGGATAGAAAGCAACTCAGATAACGTAGATAGATAAAATTACCGGGATATTTAGGAACAGGCTTCAGCAGACAGATAGATAGATAGACTGACAGACAGGCAGGGTCAGGCTTATATGTATATATATATATATATATAGTAAATGAAGAAAAACTCTAAACTTGCTTCATTACAATTTAATTTATTTTCAATTTATTTCGTATTAATACGGCATCTTCAGGTAATACCTGAAGATGCCGTATTAATACGGTTGAAATAAATTATTCTAATGAAGCAAGTTTAGAGTTTTTCTTCATTTCTAAATATCTTGCTCTGTCCTGTTACTCACTGGTATTAGGCACATTGAGCTCTCCTTATGGTCTACCTGCATCAGCTTGGTTAAACCACACGTGGAAAGACCCTAACTACGGAAAAAAACTATATATATATATATATATATATATATATATATATATATATAGAGAGAGAGAGAGAGAGAGAGAGAGAGAGAGAGACCAGTAAAAATGATTAGTTCCCAAAAAGATTTCCTTAAAAAATTATTTTCTTGAAAAAAGTTTTTTAAGAAATTTTTTTTCCATAAATTCTTAACGATATATGCCAGATTTATTTAGCGTGACCTTAACTAAAAAAAAAAATGAAAGTAATTTAGGCAAATTATAAACAGCCTCGATAATGGTTCAGAAAAGAATCTAATATACTGGATTTAGAAAGGAAAACTCTTTCGGGCAACTCATTAATGCCTATCAAGATGATAACCTGAAAAAGTGTTAGCAAACTTGAAAGAAGAAATTTTTAAAAAGATAAGGATTCCATTGTTTTTAACCAAATTTGTTTGTATATATATATATATATATATATATATATATATATATATATATATTTACCAAAACCCTTGGCACGAGCAGGATGTGACACAAGGTCAATTTCTTCAGCAGATTTTAACAGGTTTGAATTCAGAGTATTCCTTCTCCTAGACCGGTTGCCTAACCAAGGTTAAAGAGCCCAGTCTGCCCTACTATTTATCCATAGCTGGAGGTAGAGTAGTATATATATACTAGAAAAAACGGGAGCCGTTGGGTCACCCATTGGGCTCGGGTTAGATTGTTGGAAAAATCACATGATATTACTATTTCGCTAATTCAAAATTTTCCCCAACTGTCCAAATAAGTTATTTTAACTGGAGTAAACATTTTCATTTGATCAAAGGAAAAATAAGAGAAGGGTTAGTTAATTCTAATTACAGGTAATTAGGATTTTAATCATGGATATCCATGACAATCCCTCGCAAACTTTACCCTATCATTCATTGCTCTCAAGAGGTCCTCTACTCAGCAGAGTTGGTCAGTGTACGTCTTTGCTCAACGGTCCACACTGACATGCCTGTGTGCTAGTTTCCATAGAAAAATGTAACGAGTTTGTCCTTGATCCTCCAGCAGTGTCCATATCTTACCCCTCTGCAGGGGGAGCAATCGGTGTATTGTTCTGCTCCAGCCGACAGGGCGAACCATAGATGAGACCCTAACAGGTACTACCACTCAAGGTCAGAAAGGACCTGAGAGTCATATCGATGAAAGCGTATCCACATTCTCCAAAGCTCCAAAATTGGAACTTCGCCATTAGAGGTAATTCAACGTCATACACAGAACACTTTGATAGATAGATAGATAGATAGATTGACTGATTGATTGATTGAAGATTTATGAACAGATAGATAGATAAATAGATAGATATGAAGAGACTGGGATAGATAGATAGATAGATAGGTTATTAATCTATGA
>CM042178.1:30060842-30110842 GCA_023376005.1 Doryteuthis pealeii | reverse complement strand
CAATGAATAAATCTTATTATAATGGAGATTGTGTGTTGTTCTGTCTGTAACCGAAACTATATTCCTACTCAAGTCACAATTCTCTTAGTTATTGACATCACATTCTCCATGATTTTATTTTCATCTAAACCTCAATTATTATTAAAATTGTCTTACATTATTAATACTGTTAACTATGTCTACATGCTGACAACATGCAATTATACTTATATATACAACAAAATAGCGGTTTACAGTGTGAACGGGAAGGCTAATTTGCATATTAATATTAAAAAATCGAATTTAATAAATATGTGCTTAGTATTATTGATTTCTAACTGTTTGGTTTTATTTTAATGAATATAAGCAAAAATCTCTTTAATGAATCTTAAATGAAATCCATTAACAAGAAAAATAACTGTCATTTTATTCTTTACTTCCTCTTTTAACTAAATACTTAAATTAGAAAAAATAACAATGAAAGACGAGAGTGATGGAAGAGTAAGTTTCAGTTGTTCCGTTTTTTATTATACTCCCTCTGTTTCAAATCTTTTGTTATACTCCCTCTGTTTCAAATCTTTTTATCTGTATTCTTATTTAGTTTCATTAGCCTTTCTAATTTAATACAATATTTTATTACATTAAAACTTAAATACTTGCACCCTACGGAGGGTGCATATATTTGCTAGTAAATATAAATGAGGTAAAGACAAAACAAAGAGAAAAGATAAAGAAAACAATAACAAAAAGAGCCTGGCATAAAAGAAATTTAAAAAATCGATAAAAGAAAGAAAGAAAGAAAGAAAGAAAGAAAGAAAGTAGGAAACTAAAAAAGATGATAACGGTCGGAAGATTAAGGAACATGACTCTAAATATAGAGAGACACTCTTGATGGGTGTTAAAAATTCATATTTTGATCTCAATTTTTAAATTCGTTTATTAACTCATTTTCTTCTATTTAAGCCATGGATAGGACCGTAACAGCTACTACGGCTCTGGAACAGGAGGGACTTGGTGTTGAAAGGGCATTCCGCTCTTCCCAGAGTTACAGAATTGGAACTTCATTAGATGTAGTTTAACATCATACCTAGGGCGCTTAGATAGATGGATAGATATATAGATAATGAACAGACTGCGATAGATAGATAGATTGATAGGTAGATAGATAGATAGGAACAGACTGCGATAGGTAGATAGATAGATAGATAGGAGCAGACTGAGATAGATAGATAGATAGATAGATAGGAACAGACTGAGATAGATAGATAGATAGGAACAGACTGACATAGATAGATAGATAAATAGATACATAGATATGAAAAGACTGAGATAGATAGATAGATAGATAGATAGATAGGAACAGACTGCGATATATAGATAGATAGATAGATAGATAGATAGGAACAGACTGCGATATATATATATATATATATATATATATATATATATATATATATATAGATAGATAGATAGATAGATAGATAGATAGATAGATAGGAACAGACTGTGATAGATAGATAGATAGATAGATAGATAGGAACAGACTGCGATAGATAGATATAGATAGATAGATAGATAGGAACAGATAGATATATATAGATAGATAGATAGATTGGAACAGACTGTGATAGATAGATTGATAGATAGGAACAGACTGTGATAGATAGATAGACAGATAGATTGGAACAGACTGTGATATATAGATAGATAGATAGATAGATAGATAGATAGATAGATAGATAGATAGATAGGAATAGATAGATAGATAGAGATAGATAGGAACTGACTAGATAGATAGATAGATAGGATAGATAGATAGATAGATAGAAGATAGATAGATAGGAACAGACTGAGATAGATAGATAGATAGATAGATAGATAGATAGATAGAACAGACTGAGATAGATAGATAGATAAATAGATAGAAACAGACTGAGATAGATAGATAGATAGATAGATAGATAGATAGGAACAGACTGAGATAGATAGATAATATAATATAATATAATATAATATAGTATAAGATAAGATAAGATAAGATATGATAGATAGATAGATAGATAGATAGATAGATAGATAGATAGATAAACCCAGGACACGTATACGGTTGGTCTGAAGAAAATAATTCATTTTGTCGATATTGGAGTTGAGTGACAATGTAAAAACATTATAAGGGTCGAAGCGTCTAAATCAATGTTTGGTTTTGTGTGAAATGAAGTGAAGAGACGTTGACTTCTTCTTGAATGAGACCAAAAATGGAATAGAAATTGACATGCGCTTTTAAAGGTAACCATGGATAACCATGACACTTTACAGCATCTTTTATTTAACATGACTTATCTTGGAATACATCGGGGAGTGGTTTTGCCTTGCCTTCTTCGCGGTTTGTTCTTTTCTTAGACTGGTTGCTCATCCCCATCGCTTGAGAGTCCAATCCTATTCACCCAAAATAACCATGTAGATAGATAGATAGATAGATAGATAGTGTGGGGAGAAAATGTAGAACAAACAGGGATGTTATAATGGATGGAAATTTATTAGTCGATGTTCGAACGTTTCGGTTTAGAAAGCAAACCTTCTTCAGGGCAATGAAATTAAATGGTGGATGTTTTGAATAAGTTGAGTTTGGAAAATGATAGCTAGATAGAAATAGACACACTTTCCAAATCTCAACACCTTCCATATACCAACAAATGACCTGAAGATGATTTAATTAATAGATCGAAACACTGCAGCGTCGGCCAATAAACTTACCACTTATTTAAAACTGTGTTTTTTCAATTTTTCTTAATATACTACATACCGTCGGATTCACTTCCTTTTCCACACACACACACACACACACACACACACACACATATATATATATATATATATATATATATATATATATATATATATCACCCGAGTTTCTTCTCTCGTTTGAATATCCAATGTATGATACACTTTCCAAATCTCAACACCTTCCATATACCAACAAATGACCTGAAGATGATCTAATTAATAGATCGAAACACTGCAGCGTCGGCCAAATAAACTTACCACTTATTTAAACTTGTGTTTTTTCAATTTTTCTTAATATACTACATACCGTCGGATTCACTTCCTTTTCTTCACACACACACACACACACACACACACACATAT
The DNA here is from genome assembly GCA_023376005.1 of Doryteuthis pealeii. Taxonomy (NCBI): domain Eukaryota; kingdom Metazoa; phylum Mollusca; class Cephalopoda; order Myopsida; family Loliginidae; genus Doryteuthis; species Doryteuthis pealeii. The sequence goes on along the minus strand of CM042178.1, from coordinate 30,107,716 downwards.
ATATATATATATATATACACACACACATTGCTTATTGTAAATTATGTTTAGATCATTTTAAAATTTAAACGGGTGTCTATTCTTCAACATAATGCCTATTTCAGTCGATGTCCTTTACTAGACATTGTGGCAGTTTTTGTATTCCCATGACGTACCAGCTCGCCGCCATGTCATTGAAGAAGCGTTGAACTTCATCGTCGTTACAAATTCTTTACACGACTTGCAGAAGTGTTTGCCATCCATGCACGATTCTCCACACACTTCCTTTAATTGGTGGTGTATTTCAATACATCATTACATCACAGTTATCTATGACATACTAAATAGAATCCACTCCTTCCTAAATAGAAGCATCGATATCATCATGGACTGCAGTATATATGACATACTAAATAGAATTCAATCCTTCCTAAATAGAAGCATCGATATCATCATGGACTGCAGTTATATATGACATACTAAATAGAATTCATCCTTCCTAAATAGAAGCATCGATATCATCATGGACTGCAGTTATATATGACATACTAAATAGAATTCAATCCTTCCTAAATAGAAGCATCGATATCATCATGGACTACAGTTATATATGACATACTAAATAGAATTCATCCTTCCTAAATAGAAGCATCGATATCATCATGGACTACAGTTATATATGACATACTAATAGAATTCACTAAATAGAAGCATCGATATCATCATGGACTACAGTTATATATGACATACTAAATAGAATTCACTCCTTCCTAAATAGAAGCATCGATATCATCATGGACTACAGTTATATATGACATACTAAATAGAATTCAATCCTTCCTAAATAGAAGCATCGATATCATCATGGACTGCAGTTATATATGACATACTAAATAGAATTCAATCCTTCCTAAATAGAAGCATCGATATCATCATGGACACAGTTATCTATGACATACTAAATAGAATTCAATCCTTCCTAAATAGAAGCATCGATATCATCATGGACTGCAGTTATCTATGATATACTAAATAGAATCCACTCCTTCCTAAATAGAAGCATCGATATCATCATGGACTGCAGTTATCTATGATATACTAAATAGAATTAATCCTTCTAAATAGAAGCATCGATATCATCGTGGACTGCAGTTATCTATGAATACTAAATAGAATCAATCCTTCCTAAATAGAAGCATCGATCATCATGCAGTTATCTATGACTAAATAGCTTCCCAAATAGAAGCATCGAATCATCGTGGACTGCGATATCATCATGGACCAGTCATATATGACATACTAAATAGAATTCAATCCTTCCTAAATAGAATCATCGATATCATCATGGACTACAGTTATCTATGATATAAATTAGAACCGACTCCTTCCTAAATAGAAGCATCGATATCATCATGGAATACAGTTATCTATGACATTCTAATTAGAATTCACTCCTTCCTAAATAGAAGCCTCAATATCATCATGGACAGTTGTTAACTCTAAAAAGTTACTTAGAATCCCTCAGTACTTTCTTAATAGAACCCTCAATATCATCCTGAATAACGGTTACGACGGGAACCCAACGGTTTCGTGGATCGTCTAGTTATGGAATATTTTTTTCTTCCCCGACGACCTGGATCCGACTCAAAGTCAATATTAGAAACACACTATTTTGTTGACTGATTCCAATTGTCCATTAGTAACAATAGCTAGTAGGGTGAACCGGTGTTGTCCTGGATAACAACGTATCAAACCTCTTTCTTTGTAGTCGGCTCCTGATCGAAGCAGAAGAAGCCAGATATACGGAAACACACAAGTCAGCGTCATTAGCTTTTGTGTACGGAATGAATAAACCGTCATGTGAGGCATGTTTACGTCATTCTCTTTCTCCGTGGACTTGCGCGTGCGCATTAGTAGTGCACTCTTCTTCTTCTTCTTCTTCTTCTTCTTCTTCTTCTTCTTTGGAAGTCTGTCGCAGACGACGATGACGTCACTCCATGTCGTCAACAGCTCTGAACCCTCTGGTCGCTCATTAGTCCAATTCTGAACTTACAGATGCGGTAACACATATTGCAAGGGGAAATTCCCATCTACATTTGATTGTTCATGACGACGAAGACGTCGCCGCTCTGCTGTCCTGTTTATCTCATTATTGAGCTGTTTAGCTCCTGTGCGGCAGGCGTCTCGCCAACCCTGTCTGTTGGAGGCCAGATCTTCCACGCTTGAAGGTGTGATGTTACATTTCTTCAGGGTTGTCTTAATATCGTCTTTGAACCATTTTTTGGGAGGGGGGCTCCTATCCTCTGCGTGCCATCCGTGAGTTCACTGTAAAGTAGTTTATTGGTGAGTCTGTCTGCAGGCCTGAGGATGTTGTGACCCAACCATCGTAGTAGTAAGCTATTTCGAAGAGGACTGACTGCCAGACGCAATTCTGGGGTAGATTTGCACTTTATTCAGTATTTTTAAAAATCTTAATTTGATCTGGGAATGAATGCCAGCCTAGCACTACTCAAATCGGTGGTACGCGTTGGTTGATTGGCTGGTTGGTTGGTTTTACGGCATGTTAAAAAAACCCATTGGGTCATTTTATGCCGAGGTCGTTTTGTTTTATTCCTCTTGATGGGTACCCAATTTCTTTTTTTTAAATACGTAGCATGGGCAGGTTCATGTGAAGAATGTGCTGTTGCCCAAGCAGCAAATTTTCCCACTACACTCTGACGCTGTGATCCACAGTGAAAGTAAGGAACCAATGCAGTTTGGCAGCGGTAGTATCACAGGAGTTGCTAAATAGCACTGGATTTCAGCATCACAATACTTTAGGGTCCCCAGCTCCTGATTTGTTGGGGGGGGGTTTACTCCCCTAGCCTTTCCTTGGGGTGAATTAAAGCTGCTAGGCAGCGTATGTTTTAAATCGGACTTTTCCTTCTCTTAGATAGGTTGCCGACCAAGGCCCAGGAGTTCCTTTTAACCCATTTACTTCGAAATAGGGTACTACCAATGCGCATGCGGTAATTTTCCAGTTCCACCTTATCGTGATATCATTAAAAAAAAAAACTAGCTAGAATATGCGCCCACTAGGCGTAAGTATCTATGTTTTAATGTAATGAAATGTATTAAATTAGAAATACTAACGAAATTAAATAAGAACGCATATATTCTTCCGCCCTACCGACAAGATAATAGGAAAGCGTAAAATAGTAATCTACTAATCTTCTTATTTGTAAATACGTTTGGTTTCTTTGTTTAATGGCATATCAACCTTCATGCGCTATTTAATGCTAAAACCAATCTTGTAAAATGTGAAATCGGCGGAGTGGCCTATTGTCGGTATCAGCTGGACGGCGAGGGAGTCTATCCCCTTTTCACTTGCGTTAGACAAGGGAGAGCTTTTGCGTCTAAGGTGGTGCGCCACACCTTCCATCAGCTCCCCAGTTTACTGCACAGATCCAAGCTATGCTGCTCATGCACTGAGTTAGTGAGGTTTGATATCAAACTCGGAACCTTGTGGTTCCCAGGCGGATGCTCTACCTACTAAACTTACCATAAAAATGTGTTACACACTGGACCCGTCAAAGAACACAAACACTTGTATTTAGGAAAATGTAAGATGAGATGTTTATTCTCTCGGTTGTGTACAGCTGAGAGTCGTTGGCATGGTTACGCAAACGTGGAACCTTCGGGAGTTCTTTTCAAGTGATCTCGAATCTGATCGTCGTCTCTCTAATCGATCTCTACGGGCTTCGTTTATTGTAGTCTGACCCCCGGTGTCACGCCTCTTTGTTCGTGACACCTACGCAGTTTTTCTGTAGACACGCCTCTTCGCCCACGAAGGCTGTTTTCATTGGCTATGGGCTACGCCAACAGATTTCTGCACCTAAACCATGTCAAATGTTCACCTGCATTTCCAGGTGCAATAGGTCAGGTCAGAGCCACATCCTGTTTTCGTTTCCAGGCTGCACCTGACCCCCATGCACTTCCTATTCAGCCTGGTCCTTGGGTGCACTGATTAGACAATATATTACAAATGCATTTGAAATTATTTTTACTATAGAAATTCATTTTTTTTTAAATGTTTACAATAGAAATACTACTAATATTATTAGTATAAAAAAGCAAAGTCGGCAGAGGAAGTCTATCTCCTTTTCACTAGCACTAGACCAGGGATATTGCTTTTAGCGTCTGAGGTGGTACACCACACCTACCATCAGCTCCCCACTTTCTGGCACTGATCCAAGCTGTACTAGTCTTGCGCTGAGTTGGCGAGGACTGGTATCTAACCCGGAACCTTTTGGCTCCTAGCCGGGTGATATTTTAATGGCATATCAACCTTAGTGGGTTATTTAATGCTAAAGCCCTCCTCATAAAAGAACAGTAACAACATTAGTACTATTTAACCCTAAAGCTGATGGGATGGGGAAGTCCGTACCTTTCCCAAGGGTATTAGCCCGAAAGTGAACGAAATAGCACGACTGGGGTTCGAACCGCTTACTATAATGTCGAAGTCCTGCACATTAGCCACTACACGACGGGGACTTTTTTTTTTTTTTAAATACTTTTTTTTTTTATTACACCTCGTATTATTAGATATTTCTAGTTGGTATGTTTTCAAATTATAACTTCGGGATAAATGTTAGTTTTATCAATTTTAACTTTTTCTTCCGTTTTAATTTTAATTGCTTTTGTATCGCAACTTGATCAGTTCATCATCCTCCTTCTCATCATCATCATCATCAACAGCATCAGCAGCATCAGCAGCAGCATCATTTGGACATTCTTATTTGTAATAACAATGAAGTTATAAGTTCCGGGGATATTTAGAAAGTTCCATAAAGAAGCCTAACATTAAGCTGACGAAAAATGATACTTAGAATTAATGATAATGATTGACAATCTTCGTAGAAGAATGAAAAAAAAAAAAAATAATAATAATAATTTTAAAAGAAATCAAACAAACAAAGATATCAATTTATTTCAATTTTAGAGACACGTCTGTCGCTCGAAGATGCAACTAATTTCAAAATAAATATCAGTTTTATTCCAAGTAAATGTTTCATAATTATTTATTTTGTTTTGTGTGTGTGTGTGTGTGTGTGTGTGTGTGTGTGTGTGTGTGTGTGTGTGTGTGTGTGTGTGTGTGTTTGTTTTGTTTTGTTTTTTTTTTTTATTTTTTTATTTTTACAATTATTTTGTTGTAGAAGCACGTCGCCCATTACCGAATTTTGAGGGGAAAATTAAACGGTCATAAACTCAGGTTCAATTTTCCTAGTAAATCTACGTTCTAATTTGAACATTATAAATTCGGACGTAAATCGCTGTTCAATTATAAGTTTATTGTAAACTGAACTCTCACTTTATAACCACTTACTTCGATCCTATTTTTAATTTTTTTTTTTTTTTCAAAACTTAGAAAAAATAAATCCTCAATTTACAATGAAATTGTAGATGGACATAAAATCGAAGTCCACTTATATTAAATTTACTTAGTAATTTGAATATAAGATAGGATGAATTCTGACAGAAAGTCAGTGTCCAATTAGACATTATAAGTATATAGTAAATTGAACCCCCACATTATGGCCATTTGCATTTCAAAATTAATGGAGGATTTCTTCTTTTTCTTTCTTTTTTTTTGGGGGGGGGTGTTGGGGAGGGTTATTTCGGACGAAATCGTAAGTTGACATAAATTCGGGGTCCACTTTACATTAAATTTCCATTGTAGATTGAATTTAAGGTGGTATAAAATCTGACAGAAAAACAGTGTCCAATTATGAGTTATTTGTATATTGTAAACTGAACACCCACTTTCTGGCCAATTTTAAGGTGGTATAAAATCTGACAGAAAAACAGTGTCCAATTATGAGTTATTTGTATATTGTAAACTGAACACCCACTTTATGGCCAATTCTATTTTTAAATTTTAAATTTATGGAGGGTTTCTTCTTCCGACAAATTTGACATAAATTCGGGGTCCAATTTACACTAACTTTACCTTGTAAATTGAATTTAAGATGAAGTAAAATGTGACAGAAAGACAGTGTCCACTTGAACATAATATGTATATTGTAAACTGAACACCCACTTTATGCCCAATTCATTCAATCTTTTTTCTTTTCTTTTTTTTTTTTTCTTTTTTTTCAAAATTGAAAAGGCGGTATCATAGAAGAAATATGAAAAACTATATTAACAATGTTATATAATCTATTATAATACTCAAGCTGAGATTTTCAACATTTAATCTCTAAAAGATTTTTTTCCTGGTAAGCTTACTGACACGAAATTTATACTAAATCATTCCTTAGTTTTAAGATTACTAAATGTTTGAAAAAAATTCACTTTAAATGGTTCTAATTAGTCGTAATTTGCAATTAAGTCAAACGCTGACCCATCCTGTCTCTACATTCTGCATAACTCTCTTTTCCTCTCTATATGCGAGTGAAGGGGAGATGGGATAGTGATTAACAGAGACACTCTTAACACGAGCGCAATAAAATTCTAATGGTCATTTCAATTTAAAGTAGGTCAAAATAGATTGACCCAATTCGTTGAAAAATCCCTGTTTTTTTTTTTAAATACAATTCTGACCCCCACGTTTGAAAAAAAAATCAGGGAAATATCCGAGTTTAATTAAATTTTCAGTGTTGATTTAGCAATGAATTAATTTTATAATGCATTAGTTATTTTATTTCAAAACTTACTGATTTTTTCAGGTCACTTAACTTTGACGTCCCTGTTTTTTTGGGGTACAAAATATCGGTGTGGTATATATGTGATTGATACTATTTTCTGCATAAATAAAAAGAGTAAAGACAGAAGGTGTGAATAGAAGGAAAAACAATTTTGGAACTCTTCGCGGAGAACCGTCCCGGCCTCCTGCCTCAAAAAACGCTAGCCGGTGGCTGCTGAAAAAAAAAACACTAACTACGATTGAAGTCCATAGCCGAAGCGGTGTCACTTGAAAAAAATAGGGTTAGGGTTTGGGTATAGGGTTAGTTTAATTGGAAAATAAATAAATAATTTGGGCTCTGTTTTTTCTAACACAGAAAAATCAGAACCCACAGATTTTGTAATAAAACTGTTAATTTTAACTAGGGGAGTTAGGGTTAGGGTTAGGGTTGGGGTTGTGTTTTCGGGAAAAACACCCTAAGTAGTTTTTTTTTTTTTTTTTGTTTTTTTTGCAAGTGACTCCGCTTCGTCTACGGACTTCAATAGTAGCTGGGTTTTTTTTCAGTAGCCAATTTAAAGTAGGTCAAAATAGATTGACCCAATTCGTTGAAAAATCCCTGTTTTTTTTAAGGGCGGTTCTCCGCAAGGGTACCGTTTTTTAAAAGAACCTGCTCGAGTAGTAAATAAGTATCGAAAATCGAAAAATAGAATGAAAATAAAAAATAAAAAATAATTTTTGGAGTATTATTTGGGTAATCTTTGCGGAGTTCCGTCCTGGCCTTCTGCCTCAAAAACTGCTAGCCAGTGACTGCTGAAAAAAAAACACTAGCTACGATTGAAGTCCGTAGCCGAAGCGGTGTGAAAAAAAGACTAGGTTAGGGTTTAGTGTTAGGGTCGGGGTTGGGGTTTAGGGTTAGTTTAATGGAAAATAAATAATTTGGGCTTTGTTTTTTCTGGGTCACCTGTATACAGGGTGACCCAGAAAAAACAGAACCACAAATTTTGTAATAAAACTTAATTTAAACTACGGGGGTTTAGGGTTGGAGTTGGGTTTTTTGGAAAAACGCCCTAAGTTGGTGGTTGTTTTTTTGTTTTTTTTTTTCAAGTAATACCGCTTCGGCTACGGACTTCAATCGTAGCTGGTGTTTTTTTTTCAGCAGTGATTGGCTAGCAGTTTTTGAGCAGGAGGCTAGGACGGAACTCCGCAAAGATTACCATTATTTGTATTATTCAGACTATTCTCATCATCTTCATTGTTATCTGTACAACGTTTCGGTCGATGTGCCCTCCGGCCTTCTTCAGGTATTTCTTGTCGGATTCGGGAACCTTCTTGTAATCGGGAGCCATCACGGAACTTTGAACTTAACCCTTTATTCAGTCCACGGTGGTATCATGTTCTCATTCCACTAACCATAGCTGTGATACAGGTGTTAAGCTGTGTTAATTATTATTCTATGTTACTGCTTTCCCTGACCAGGATTGAACCTGCAGTCTAGAGATAACTGTCACTTATAACTGTCTCAACCTAACTTCTTTATCTATGTGTCCAATTGTGTCTAGGCAATGCTGTTTACATTTCACATGGAGCTAATACCCTTGGGAAAAGGTATGAATCCATATATTCTCCCTCCAGCTATGGGTAAAATAGTAGGGCGGACTGGGCTCTTTAACCTTTGATAGGTAACCAGTCTAGGAGAAGGATAACTCTGAATTCAAAATTCCTGAGGTCAGTCGTTGATTGGGTTTGTGGCATTCCCTGTGCACTAATTCTTTCCTATCGACTGTGCCAAAAAGTGCGGAATGGTCCAACACAAACCATCACCACTATAAACAAATCACCGTGTTGGTAGTTCACCGAATGAACACTCATGCGTCGAAAATCGACGAGAGACTCCATTTTATATATATATATATATATATATATATATATATATATATATATATATATATACCACTGAATGATCAGAATATGACATATGGTCAATTTCCAAAGTGGAGTTTTCAATTCAGAGTTTTCCTTCTCCTAGTTTGGTAGCCTAGCCAAAGTTAAAAAAAGCCTAGTGTATCCAACTATTTATGAAATTTAACATTTGAAAAAACATATGATGTTTGTTATGTGATTGCTGACAGATCTGTTTCGACCAAATCGATAAGTTGGTCTTCATCAAAGAGCGACATAGACGAGAAGAAAGATATCCGTTAAAAAGACTGTTTACAAAACGATATACTATACTATTTTGATACCCACTTTACATTTTTTATATATTTTTACAATAAAACTCTTTTGAGTTTTGCTATGAACTATAATGCTTCTGATTTTTAAAAATTAAAAATAAAATTTATTTTATTTTTAAAACAGAACATGCATTTTTTTAAATTTTCAGCGGTTGAATTCAGCGTTCGTTTTGTAAACAGTCTTTTTAACGGATATCTTTCTTCCCATCTATGTCGCTCTTTGATGAAGACCAACTTATCGATTTGGTCGAAACAGATCTGTCAGCAATCACATAACAAACATCATATGTTTTTTCAAAATGTTAAATTTCATACTGTCGGATTAATTTCCAGCTATTTATCTACAGCTAGAGGGAGAATAGTTGGATTCATACATTTCCCAAGAGTATTAGCCCCGTGTGAAATGCAAACAGCGTCGTCCAGGATTTGAACTCGTCTCACCGTGTCCATTTCCTACGTCACTGACCATCTACCTGACGAGCACCTTCATTTCACGGAATTTTATGGGGAAATATTTCTTTAGTTTGAGTGAAATTCAAGACATCTTTCGATACTGCGTTGTCAGTTTATTCTGTGCAATTATTCCGTGTAATCATTTTAATTCTCCAGTTTGAAGATAAATCTAATTAATAATATAATTCAATTTGAATAATTATTTCAGTACGATAAATGATTCGTTATTTTTATTCTCCTGAAGCATGGAAATTCAAATTCCGCAATTCCGCTATGTCTTGCAGCAACATGGCTTCCCGTTGATAATGATTTGTTATTAGCGAGATTCTGTTTTGCACACGGAGAACGATTTTTTACACTAAACTCTACACTTACTTTAATAAGTACTAGTACAAAATAAAAAACACCCTCCGGGCGATGTAAAAATAGATTTTTGAAACATATTGCCTGAGGGGTGGGAGTAAAAAATTCAATGTCAGCAAGTTTGTACCCTAAGTAAGTGAAATCATCAACTTCATTAAAAGATTAAAAAATAAAACAATTTGAAATGTAAACTTTAAATATGTATTAAAATAAAACAAACTATATATAGATATATAATACCAGTCATGTATTTATTAAAACTTGTTTTAAAAAAACAATGAGGACTGTCTAATGCTGCATGTTCCAATTTTGAGTGTATTTATTCTATGTTATGATGATTTTGGGTAATGTGACGTAGGCAGTGACGAAATTTTTGTTACGGAGAAAAACCGGAATTTCCATTATCAATAGATGTGTTTAATCAACCTATTCGTACACACTAAATAATTAATAGTTTTATTATAGGAATGCATTGGATATGAATTTACTACAGGAATGTATTGGAAATAGTTTTACTTTTGGAATGTATTAGAAAGGGGTTTAATATAAGAATGCATTGGGAAGGGTTTTAATATAGGAAACACACACACACACACACACACTATATATATATATATATATATATATATAATATATAGGTTGTTTGCATTTCACAAAGCGCTGTTATCATTGGGAAAGGTATGCATCGAACTATTCTCCCTCCACCTATAGGTAAACAGTATGCTTGATTGGGCATTTTAATTTTGGCTAGGTAACCAGTCCAGGACAATTCAAACCTGTTAAACTCCGCTGAAGAAATTACGCTATTAGTTTTGTGTGCTTTGTTATTTCTTGCAGCAACATGGCTTCCAATTGATAATGATTTGTTATTACCGCTAGCCAGTTTTTGAACACGAGGAACGACTTTTTAAGTTGAACTCTACACTTACTTTAATAATTATGGTCTACTCAACCCCTCGTTACACGGGAGTTTTATGCTATTAGTCAGTATTTTGTTATGTCTTGCAGCAACATGGCTTCCAATTGATAATGATTTGTTATTACCGCTAGCCAGTTTTTGAACACGAAGAGCGACTTTTTAAGTTGAACTCTACACTTACTTTAATAATCATGGGTCTACTCAACCCCTCGTTACACGGGAGTTGTTATGCTATTAGTTAGTATTTGTTTTGTTACGTCTTGCAGCAACATGACTTCCCTTGATTTTTCCACACGAGGAACGACTTTTTAAATTAAACTCTACACTTATTGTAATAAGTATTCGTGCTATTAATCGGTGTTGCTTTTATGTCTTGCAGCAACATAGCTTCCCTTTTATTATAGTTTATTATTACCGAAAGCCTGTTTTTGCACACGAGTAAATTGGAAAGTAGTGTAACGTAGTGCCTTTTCCCGACACTAATGGATATACGTAACGTTATGGGGCCCACCGCGTCTTTAAAACACACGGTACCATTAAGACTTGTACAAGTCGTGTATCAGTGGTCGATGCGCTCGGTTGTTTACAAGCGCATACAGAATTCTAGCAGTCCTTCAAGCCCACGAAAGAATCCTCCCTCCTTTCGTTTTGTTTATGGTCGGGCAAAGGTATCACGTTTCACGACCGTGGGTTTTTAGTTACGGTCAATTTGACTTGTTGACAAGTATCTCTCTCCTTAGTATCAGTCAAGTATCTGTTCACGTTTGTTTGTTTAATGCCTTTCATTCATAATTTATTGTGCGATTTCTTTGGCGTAGTAAAATAAAGATGAGGACTGTACTTCTTGCTTTTCATCAATTTATTCACTTAATGCAAGTTATTGAGAGAGAGAGAGAGAGAGAGAGAGAGAGAGAGAGAGAGAGAGAGAGAGAGAGTCGATTTCTTTAACAGATGTTTTTCAGTCACCCGCCTATGAATAACTCGGCCAAACTGCCAACCCCGACAGCTCTCGGCAAGTTCCGTCAACCCGACTGTCAAACCAACTCCACTGCCCCAGACCAACTGTCGCTAAATCCGTAACTCGACTGTCTTAAAATCTAAGGTTCCCTCATTATATAGAAATGGGTGTGGAGCTTTCTAGAATCTTTTGGAACCTTTCGAATGTTCTGTTTTACCAAATTGCATGTGTCACCTAAGAGGTAAACGGGTCAACCATACTTTCCTCTGACAAACCGATTAAAATAAATTCTAACAGCAAAATCCTAGACTTCTTGGCTATCGAACAGGTGATAATGAGAATTCCAGTATCTTCTTGCTCGCCTGAATGTTTATATTTGTTTTCAGGCCGATTCTTCAAATCATACCACATCTATTAAGTTTTCTCTGTGTCTGGCACAAGGCCATAAATATAGTGTTCCCGGGTAAGGCACACCAATTATACTACAGTAGAATTAGATCTTACCCTCCCACATGTTAATTCAAAATAACGGTACAACGGTGGGTGAATACTGCACCGGAGCCATAGTTTACTGTGCAAAGTGTCACCTCAGAGCCATCTGGAATGTGTCCATTTCATACTACAATAACCATTATACCGCTGGCGCCTCCATTAGGGTAGGTCGATTTTTCACTTTTTTGAAATATCAAATTGTCCATCTACGCGAAAGTTGTGTGTTAGTATACTGAATACTGATACCAAAAATTAGATCTTTTACTTGCACCATTGTTGGGTTAGGAAATAGCATCAAAGATCGTCTACTAAAATGCACTAAAAATCCTCGTTTTTTAAAGGCTAAATTTTGCAAAAACGAGGATTTTTAGTGCATTTTCAGTAGATGATCTTTGATGCTATTTCCTCAAACAATGGTGCAAATAAAAGATCTAATTTTCTGTATCAGTATTCAGTATAGTAACGCACAACTTTCGCATCGATGGACAATTTGATATTTTAAGAAAGCGAAAAATCGACTAGCTATAATGGAGGTGCCAGTGGTGTAATGGTTATTGCTAGTAGACGATCTTTGATGCTATTTCCTCAAACAATGGTGTGACCTGATTTAGGTTTTGAAATTAGAAGAAAGAAAGAAAGAAAGAAAAAAAACGGAAATATAATTCGCTGGCTGACAAACAGATGGGCGATCCGGCAATGACCTCGACCGGGCAGCGGATGGTGGCCGGTAGTAAAATCTCAAGTAGGTCGGAGCTCCCAGAAGCGAGAGGCGGCGATTATAGACAAGTCTTTGATGTAATCAGACTTTGGTCGCGCGGAAAAGATAAATCCTGTTTTATAGATTACCGGAAAATGAAGAAACCGGAATTAAAGAGAATCTATTGTTTTTATGTTTCCTTACTACTTGAGAATGGAGATAACTCTTGTTGAAAATTGAAATTAAAGAAAGTCGAATGTATTTAAAAAAAACATTCAAGTGGCCGGAAGAGATGGCACCCAGATTGGTGAGCGGAAGTAAATTTGATTGGCTGGTTGAAACAAGAGGGAGGCGGTTACCCTGCTTGAGTGGGAGGAGCAGAAAAATTCCCAATATCTTCATGCCGGCCGGAAATAAAATTGTTCCGGTCGAAATGTTATTTAACTCAGACGTTTTTGGCTTGAGGGCAGATTAAGCCACGCTGCGCTTGAAAGAGGACGTTGTGATTGCTTGAGGATCACATGCGCTGACCGGGCTAGCTGACAAGATTAACGCAATACTGAGAGCCGAGAGTAACTGACTTCAGCTAAGACCATTTTGAAAACTTAGTCAACTTACGAACTGTTTTGCACAATACTTGCAGAAGACCAGAAGTATTTAATTACGGGCACATCACTCCCACAAACCTTGAAAAGTAATTATTTGTATTCTTGTATTTTTGAATATAAATGTTGTTGATTTTTGAAGAAGAAAAAGAGTCGTTATTCTTTTTTGTGTGTGACCAATCGGACGCCATTAACCTCGGAAATCAGTTTCTATAGCAGATTTCTAGTCGTTTGAGATCTTAGCACAACGTGGGGCATTCGGCTAGACTTCCAGTAAATATAGAGACCCCGCAATTCTTGGTTGATGCAGAAAATCCGATCTTGACGGCCAATTTCGGAGATTCTGTGAGCCCTTTCGCTCGGTAGCGACCGACGGGTTATAATGGTGCAAGTAAAAGATCTAATTTTTGGTGTCAGTATTCAGTAAACTAACACACAACTTTCACATAGATGGACAATTTGATATTTTAAAAAAGCGAAAAATCGACTTGCCCTAATGGAGGCGCCAGTGGTGTAATGGTTATTACTAATAGATGAAACCTAGTTTTAGTTTGTTTTTGTTTTGTTTTTTTTTGTTTTTGTTTGTTTTTTTTTTTTTTTTTTTTTGTTTTTTTTGGGTTTTTTCAGTTTTTTTTTTCATTTCCTTGTCCAATTATTTTACGCAATCCTCTGTCTCTCACAGAAATGACCATGTTCTTCTTTCAATTCCAAGTTTAAATTTAACAAAAGCATAAAATAACCCAACAAGAGTTTACATGCCGTAAAATCCAACCAACCAACCTAGTTTTAGTATATTTTGTATTTCCTGGTCCAATTATTTTACGGTGTCTTCCGTCTCTCACTAAAATGACTATGTTCTTCTTTCAATTCCAAAGTTAAATCTAATAAGAACATAAAATAACCCCACAAGAGTTGACATGCCGTAAAATCCAACCAACCCACAAACCCACCAACCAACCAATCTAGTTTTAGTAATTTTTTGTATTTACTGGTTCAATTAATTTACGCAGTCTTCCGTCTCTCACTGAAATGACCATGTTCTTCTTTCAATTCCAAGGTTAAATTAATAAAAACATAAAATAACCCAACAAGAGTTGACATGCCGTAAAACCCAACCAACCAACCAACCAGCCAACCAACCTGATTTAGTTAAATCAAAGTCACACAACTGGATCCAAATGGCTAGATAATTTCCAAAGGGACCTTGTGGGTTCAATTTTAATTGTAATCTTTAAAAGATGTGTGGGAAGAATGTGTAGGTCTTATACGAGGTACGTGGTGTAATAGTTAAAGTCATGGGAAATGGACTCGTCACCCCGAGTTCAAATCCTGGATGTGGTAATTGCATTTCACTTAGCGCTAATACCCTTGGGAAAGGTATGAATCCTAATCTACCTCCAGTTATGGATAAATAGGGCTCTTTAATCTTGGTTAGGCAACTGGTCTAGGAGAAGGAAAACTCTGAATTCAAACCTGTTGAACTCCGCTTAAGAAATTGACTTTGTGTCACATCCTGCTCGTGCGCAGGGGTTGGTAAATATATATACGAGGGTAGTCCCAAAGGTAAGGTCTTCAATCATCCCGTTATATAATGGATAGGCATAGCCTAACATTTTTGGAAGGTAGTGTAGTGTAATTTGAAATACAGCTAAGCAGTGGAAAGTCGCTGTCAGATATTTCTAATAGCAAGCCTTGAACCCAGGGTCATCTGGAATGGGACCTTGAGGATCACGTAACCAGACCGACGCTGAGAAAGTAGAATTATAATTTAGTGGAGAGGACAGGATGTGTTTTTCTATTTCCGCTCCGCCCACGCGCGTGGGGGCTAAAAATTTATCGGCTGAAAAAGTATTCCGGGGTATGAAAGCGTATGCACACAAGAAAATGTATCCGTGTTGTTTTCCCTCCCTGTTGGCTGGTCCTGTAGAATACGCCGATTGCACCTCTGCAGAAGGGTACACATACTCCTAATAGGGCCACCTGTTGGCCGTGGGTGGTGATCTATGATGCTTAAGGACGGAATCGAAGAGACTATCAATCGGCTGATTTTCATGATTTTCCCAACCCTATTGCTCTTATAGAAATCACCCAACCCGTTTTATTATACATTAGAAGTGGCTACCCAGCGTCGCTTGGATAAGGGGGGGGGGTAAAAGAGGTAGTCTCGCAGATCCATTATTGTTTAATTACGAGTTGGATCTTCATAAATAGCCCCAGGGTTTCTACCCTACGTAAAAAAAACTGTCATAAAAAGTTTAAAAAATAACTGTAATGTTATTCATTACTCCCTATGTTAACTAATTAGTTAAATTAGGAAAATGTATCAATGAAAGACGGGAGTGATGGAAGAGTAAGTTTCAGTTGTTCTATTTTTCGATTATACCCTTCTGTTTCAAATCTTTTTTTTTTTTTTTCATTCTTATTTAGTTTCATTAGCCTTTCTGATTTAATATATTTATTACATTAAAACTTAAATACTTACACCCGGAGTGTGCATATGTTTGATAATCTCAATAATATCAAGACATATATGTTGCGATGGGAGTGGCAGTTCCGCCTTGAGCTACCGAAACTATGCCATCACTCCTAGTAAGCGGCTGATGAGGACAGGGTATCGCACGTGCTATCACGCGTTATATGATGAAAATGTTTGCTAATCTCGATAATATCAAGACACATAGTGAGCGCTGGGAGTGGCAGTCCCGGCTTGAGCTACCGAAACTGTGCTATCACTCCTAGTTAGCGGTTGATGAGGACAGAGCATCGCGCGTGCTATCACGTGTTGTATGAGAAAAATGTTTGCTAATCTCAATAATATCAAGACGCATAGTTAGCGCTGGGAGTGGCAGTCCCACCTTGAGCTACCGAAACTGTGTTATCACTCCTAGTTAGCGGCTGATGAGGGCAGGGTATCGCACGTGCTATCACACGTTGTATGATGAAAATGTTTGCTAATCTCAATAATATCAAAAATAGTTAGCGCTGGGCGTGGCAGTCCCACCTTGAGCTACCGAAACTGGACTATCACTCATAGTTAGCGGCTGATGAGGCAGTGTATCGCACGTGCTATCGAACATTGTATGACTAAAATGTTTGCTAATCTCGATAAGATCAAGACACATAGGTAGCGCTGGGAGTGGCAATCCCGCCGTGAGCTACCGAAATTGTGCTATCACTCCTAGTTAGTGGCTGATGAGGGCAGTGTATCGCACGTTCTATCACGCGTTGTATGACGAAAATGTTTGCTAATCTCGATAATATCAAGACGTATGTAGCGCTGGGAGTGGCAGTCCCACCTTGAGCTACCGAAACTGTGCTATCACTCCTAGTTAGTGGCTGATGAGGGCAGTGTATCGCACGTGCTATCACGCGTTGTATGACGAAAATGTTTGCTAATTTCGATAATATCAAGACACATCTAAAAAAATTCAGACGAATAGCATCTTATTAAAATTGAATTTAATTCTTTTTAGAAATGGTGGCGAATATTTTCTAAATGAGAGAACAGTCTACCCCGGTGGATTACGGCATAAAGGCCCCCAAGTTTACCGAGAAATACCCGAAGAAGACGGAGACCGCTAAATTTTATTGAAATAGTTACAGAATTCATAGGGCATTTTATATATTTTGGTTTGCTGGTTGGTTGGTTTATTAATTTTAACGGCATATCAACCCGTCCAGGGTTATATCATGCCTAGCGGTTGGGTGTTATATGTATTGTGTATTCATATATATACTTTTAGTAATTGGTTTTAACAATGTGTTAGCATTATTGGGAATTATATTGTATGGCTTGATTTGTTTCATGTCTATATTCTATGGTATAATTTTATTTCCCTTAAAAAGGAGAAAAATATCCCCAATGTTAACATTTTCAAATAGATCCTTCATATTGTTTGCTTTAAAATAATTTTCTGATGTGAGCAAAAAATCTGCATTCCATCAATGAGTGTTTGACTGTCAGGGGTGTTTGACATGTTTCACATTGTGGTTGTTGTTCTTGTTTGAGTATATAAGAGTGTGTTAGTTTTGTATGACCAATGCATAATCGGGACATAATGACTTGTTCCTTTCTAGACTTCCTTAAAGTTGGTCTGCAGCCTCCCAAAGTCGGTTTGATTAGGAAGAGTTTATTGTGGATACAGTTATTCCAGTGTTGCTGCCATTTTGTATGAAGGAATCTATTAATTTTAGGTTTCAAGTCAGTATATGGTATCTGGAACTTGTCAGGGATTGAATCTAGAGCCGATTTAGCTGCAGAGTCAGCTCTTTCATTCCCCCTCACTCCTATATGACTTGGAATCCAGCATATAATAATCTCCTTAGAGTTAGACATTGAGTCTAATCTATTCAGGAGCTTAATGATGAGAGGGTCTTCCAGTTTTTTATTTCTTAATAATAGTAGGACTGAGAGCGAGTCTGAAAAGATTATATATTTTTATTTTGGGAATTTCTGAAAAATATAGATCTGCTAATATGACCGATTTCAAACCTTTTTCTTTACCAAATATATAGCTCTGTACAAAATCATTAAACATTGAGCTCTCAAAATGGACCAGACAAACTTTAACATTCCGTTGTTAAAAAAATGCACACCTTAGAACTAGCTTAACACCAACTTACCTGGTGATTTACCCACTGATATATATATATATATATATATATATATATATATATATATATATATAATATATATATATAAGTAATTAGTTGTCGGGGGTGGCCTAAAGTCGGTATCAACCAATCAGCGAGGAAGTCTATCCCCTTTTCACTATCGCCAGACCAAGGAGATTGTTTTTTGCGTCTGAGGTGGAGCGCCACACCTACCATCAGCTCCTTACTTTACCGCACAGATCCCTGTGCTACTCATACGCTGAGTTGGCGAGGGCCGGTATCAAACTGGGAACCTTGAAGTTTCTAGCCGAACGCTATATATATATAATGTGTGTGTGTACATATAGTCATCCACAAACACCATGTTTCGACGTATCACGTTTCTTCAATGTGGCTAGACATTAGCAGGCTATCTCCAGCCAAGATGGAAACCCGATTCATTATCAGTCAGGCTTCTTAACCATTCGTCCATGAGTACCTACAGACAGGGACAATGATTTTAACTGATAAATACATACGTATGCATATATTTTTGGGAGATTATGTGCTTAATTAAAGTCATACCTGATTTGTTAATTAATTATAATTAAATGAATTAGGCGTGCATATCGGTTTAAATGTAAAGCGTAAACAAATCGAGAAAAAGTCGATCTCTGTATGTACATTTCAGCCTATTAGGCCTCATCAGCAGAGCTATAGACAGGGCAGTGATTTGTGCGTGATTCGAACCCTACCTGTGTAAATGTCGCCAGAGAGTGCTCCATCCGTTTTATTGGAGATTAAAACCTTTTTGAATTCTCAATATGGGAGGTGCACAATTGAACGACTCTGTCTGCCAATTTTGCAAAAATATGTTAATATCCAGAAGTATTGATTCATTCAGTTGCGCAGAAATTTACCAAAAAATAAGAAAAACTCAAGAATTTTAAATAAAACTCTAACTCTCCTTAATCGGAGGGGAAAAAAGCGGAAATTGTCTATATGCCCGGAAGACGATAAAAACAATATATTCGGGGGAAAAACTAAAACGAGAAAATATTACAATTGAGAAAAAATATGTTAAAATCTTACTTTAAGATTGGTTGTAAATTTCTATTAGTAAAAAAAGGAAAAAAAAAAAAAAAGAAAAAAAAAAAAGAAATATAATTCAACCTTACAAAAAGAGTTTTATTCCCACCACAATCATAGTCTTCCGTAATGATTTGATAAAATTTGTTTTTTTTTATATCGTCATTCATTTTATGAATACGATGAAATCTATATTCTGATATCGAATGTCTATACGTCTATAGTCCATTTTGAATCGTTTACAAAAAAAAATGTTTATATATTATCGGCTGAACTAACCTTGCCATAATGTCGGCTGTGGCTTTCTTAATGTAAAGATTATCATATAACGCATGAATTAAGATATGAATTAAGATTAATCCAAATTTAGAACACTACTTAATAATCTTATCATAATGGAGATTGTGTGTTTGTCTGTCTGTAACTGAAACTATATCACTACTCAAGTCACAATTCCCTTAGTTATTTACGTCACATTCTCCATGATTTTACTTTTATTTAAACCTCAATTATTAATAAAAATTGTTTTACATTATCAATATTATTGGTCTTATCTACATACAAGATATTTCCCTTATCTCATTTAATTTCTCTGGAACACCAATAGTAGTAAGATTGGGGTACTTACTACTCACATAATTCTCCAAATGAATCAAAAGGGGCTCCTTAGCCTTGGTCGGCAACCCATCAAAGTCAAGGAAAAGTCCGACACAAAACCTCTGCCTTTCAAGGAAAGCCTAGAGGAGTAAACCCTGAAAACAAATCAGGAGCTGGAGTCCCTAAAGGTGGTGTGCTGCTGAAATCCATTGCTACCAATCAACTCCTGCGACACTACCGTTGCAAAACCGCATTGGTACCTTACCTTTCCTTTGGATCACAGCGGCAGTACGGAGAGGAGGGGTTTGCTGCATGGGCAACAGATTATCCTCCATATGAACCCGCTAAGGCTATGTAGTTGAACGAAAAATAAATAAATAAATAAAAATAAATAAAACCTTTGACACTACTCCATCGTCTCTCGTAGACGGAAGGCTGTCAACCAAATAATATCCCTTATCATTGCTGTGTTGTTTTTTTTTAACCATTGGGTTTCTGAAAATGAGAGTAATTCAATATTGTGATTATAGTTATAATATCATGGGAATTTTGTAATCAGATTTTATAATCCTATAAACTAAAAGATTGCGTCTAATGTGCAAAGAAGATTTATACTGTCCCCCAAAGAACACTGCAAAAAGTTTACAGTAAAATCAGTTTGAATATACTGAACTATTTATTCACACAAAATATTATAACATCCCTTTTTGGGGAGGGGGTAACCATGGGTTTTCGGGAATGTCCCTTTAATCCTATAAATTAAAAGATTGCGGGGTACCATTATAGTATGTGGCCTACCTTTATAATGTGGCCTATGAAATCATGTCTCTCTTATAGTATGTGGCCTACCTTAAAAAAAGTATATTATAAGGTTATAATAATAACTCTTGACCCTAAACCCTATTTCAGAAGTAGATAGATCTCTGATTCATGTAAATTATGGATATTTTCTTTAATTATTCTTAATTACTATATACAGCTTATTGCATTTCTTGAAATTGAATATATGTGAAAAATAATTAGTTTCAATAAATTGCCTACAACTTATATCTATAAATGGCATTACTTTTTGTGGAGAAATAGGGATCTGATTCCAACCCTAACTGTATTTCAGAATTTTTGATTTTTTTAGAATTCTTAATTGAAATTGAATATATGTAAAAGGTAATTAGTTTCAATAAATTGCCTACTACTTATCTCTACAAATAGACTCTTACTGAGGCAGGACACATTTAAGGTAGGCCACATACTATAACAGAATAAAAAAGATAGGCCACATACTATAACGAATTAAAAAGGTAGGCCACATACTATAACGAATTAAAAAGGTAGGCGACATACTATAGCAGAATCAAAAAGGTAGGCCACATACTATAACAGAATCAAAAGATAGGCCACACACTATAACGAATTAAAAAGATAGGCCACATACTATAACAGAATCAAAAAGGTAGGTAGGCACATACTATAACGAATTAAAAAGGTAGGCCACATACTATAGCAGAATCAAAAAGGTAGGCCACATACTATAACAGAATCAAAAAGATAGGCCACACACTATAACGAATTAAAAAGAGAGGCCACATACTATAACAGAATCAAAAAGGTAGGCCACATACTATAACAGAATAAAAAAGATAGGCCACATACTATAACAGAATAAAAAGATAGGCCACATACTATAACAGAATCAAAAAGGTAGGCCACATACTATAACAGAATCAAAAAGATAGGCCACATACTATAATCAAAATGGTAGGCCACATATATAACAGAATCAAAAGATAGGCCACATACTATAACAGAAGATAGGCACATACAGAATCAAAAGGTAGGCCACATACTAACAGAATCAAAAAGATAGGCCACATACTATAACAGAATCAAAAAGATAGGCCACATACTATAACAGAATCAAAAAGATAGGGCCACATACTATATCAAAAAGATAGGCCACATACTATAACAGAATCAAAAAGGTAGGCCACATACTATAACAGAATCAAAAGATAGGCCACATACTATAACAGAATCAAAAAGGTAGGCCACATACTATAATAGAATCAAAAAGATAGGCCACATACAATAACGGCACCGATTGCATTTAATGTCTCAGGAAGATTTATGTGGCTATTTTTATGTTCGTTGGTACTGATATCTTAACCCCAATAAAAACTATGGTTCTTGGTTCTTCTGGGCTGGTGAGCTGAAATGGAACTTAAGGAACGAGACAAAGGCAAGAGGTGGCTTTATGACTTAGGCTTTATTGACTAGGTCATAGTGGCCTGTAGCGAGGGAACATCTCCCTGGCTAATAGGACCAACTAGACCCAATTACGGCCTCAGTTCGAATGGCCGAGGCATTATTTTGGTGGTAGGGAGTCAGTCCCTTTTTGTGGGACATGCGCAAAAGGGGTTCTTCCCGTCAACGCCCCATGGGAGTCTGATTTTTTAAAATTTTATTTTAGTTTTATTTTTGTATTTTTTAATATCGAAAGATTTCTTTATGGATTTTTTAGTTACTTTGAGAGGATAATTTCTTTAGAGGAAATTACAAGCAGGTCAGCCGATGGGTAAACGATGCACAGTCTTAACAAATTTGTTTAACGCGTAGAAATCAACTGTAAATTGTAGACCTCTTGAGATTAATAATTAATATTCATAACTGTATTTAAATTAATGATAAAACATTTGAAAATGTTTTCCGTCTGGCACAGAGGAGAAGTTTCTTTAGAAAATTGCTGACTTTGGGGCCAAGTTTCAGAATATCGGAAATCTTTTTTTGAAGAAAATGAGAGAGTTTGTAAATATTATGATTAAAGTCAAATACCACGGGAATTTGAGAATTAAGATTTTTAGTTCTATAAACTAAAAGATTGCGTCTAATATGTAAGAAGGATTTATATTATATATAATATATATATAATATATATATATATATATATATATATATATATATATATATATGTATGTATGAGAAGTAAACAAACAAACGATGTGTTTTGATATGGCTTTTTTAGCCGACAATATTTTTGAGCTATAGACAGAAAGACTGCTTTGTGTGTGTTTCTGTCAGCTTGACAGTCAGGGTTCGAATCACACACAAAGCAGTCTTTCTGTCTATAGCTCTGCTGATGAGGCATAATAGGCCGAAATGTACATACAGATTGATTTTTCTCGATTTGTTTAGCCTTACATTTGAATAGGTATGCCCGCCTAATTCATTAATTATTAATTGATTAATTTTCAAAAATTAGGTACGACTTCAATTAAGCACATATTCTCCCAATATATATATAGAACAGGTCCCGATGATAAAGAACAGAAATACGAGCCGTCGTTGTCCTGCTGAGTTTTCCTTTGGAGGTTGGGGTAGAAGTGGCGATAGAATATATGATTGCGATATATTAAAATAGGTAAGGGAATTGGGATGTAAGAGAGGAAAATGATAGGAATAGGAAAACGAAATAAAAAGGGTAATCTTGTAAGAATACATCTATAAGATGATTGAGGGGGAAGTCATCAGCGTTGTTATTCCTTGGGATCATTGGAAATTTCTGGTCTTTCAACAACGAATTTCCTCACCCAAGGGACCAATCGAGGTTGATCAAACCTCGACCCTTCCCCCTCAGCAACTGACCTCGCCTCCTGATGACCATAGATATAGTACTGGTCACCTGACCTCCAGCCAATGGCAATAGCGCTCTCTTAATTTATATCGCAACCATTTTATTACTCGAGTTTGATCTTACTACCAGGATGAACGGTTGATGTGAGTTTTCCCCCTCTTTGTAGATTTTTTTTGTTTTTTTAAATTTTACCAATTTTTAAATTTCTATTTATGTTCCTTATTTACAAGAGAGGGGTTTTCCCTCTTTGTTGATTTGTGTTTTTTTTAATTTTACTATTTTAAATTCCTATTTATTTTTTTTTTCCTTATTTACAAGAGGGGTTTACCCTTCCCATTTTTTAAAGTTTATTAGTTCTTTGTTATGCTAATTTGTTTCTTATGCTAATTCGGTGGGGCTGTTTTTTAATGATAAAAGGGCGATAACACCATTAGGCACCCCAGCCCCAAAAAGAACTGAATTTTGCTTTTCACCAGTTGTTAGTAAACAAACAGCCGGCCGATAAAAACCAGTAACATTTTTATACTAAAATAGTTTTTGATTTTAATTTTTTTTAAAATAGTTATTTCATGTTAGCATATGTGAAAAAATTAATTTTGCACTAAAGATAAACTAATATTCTTATTTTTCAAGATAAAACTTAACATAGGTAAGGGAATTGGGATGTAAGATAGGAATAGGAAAATAAAATAAAAAGGGTAAAGTATTTTTTTTTGGGGGGGGGGACCACGGTAGTACTGATTTTGGTGATAAGAGTACTATTGCTCCAAGTCTTTTTAGTCAGATTCTTGCCCTGATGGGCTAATAAGCGATACTGTAAGTTGGTAGTACCTGACTCATTATATATATATATATGGGAGTAAATATGGAAATAAATCCGACAATATTAAGAAATCTTGAAAACTGAAGTGATCCAAAAATAAGATGAATTTATTTATCGACGCTTAAACGTATTTGAAAAAATTAATTTTGCACTAAAGATAAACTAATATTGTTTTTTTTAAAGATAAAACTTAAAACGAAAGATATGTTTATTTATTTTTCATGTGCCTCTACGGATAGTTAATATTAAAGATTTTGCTACGGTTAGGGGTTAGGGTTAGCAGTTATTATTATAACCTTATAATATACTTTTTAATCATTCCCGTGTTAAACGTGTCTAACGTTAAAAGTTTTATAATTAAAAAAGAATTGCTATTGAATTAACAACATGAAATAAGTAAAATAAAAAGTATTTGATATAAAAACGTGTCTTTCGTTTATAGTTTTATAATCTTAAAAAAAGTATGTCTAAAAATCGTCTGTTAACAAACAACCGGATTTTGACGGTGAAAAGCAAAACATGTCCTTTTGAATTCAGGTCGCAAATGGGGTGCTTAATAGTGTCTTGATATGTGCGTGCGCGCACAACTTTTATTTTAGATTTTGTGGATAGAGTATTTTTCCTGCCACGGAAAGGATGCAAGACAAGATCAACTTTTATGACAAGTACACCTTAGGAAGAACAAGGTTCCTGGTTCGATAACGGCCCTCGCCAACTCAGCGTATGAGTAACACAGGGATCTTTGCGGTAAAGCGAGGAGCTGATGGTAGTTGTCGCGCTCCAGCTCACACGCCAAAAAACGATCTTTTTATTCAAGCGTTAGTGAAAAGGGGATAGACTCCCTCGCCGTCTGAGACCGATTTTAGGCCACCCTGACGACTTTACTTTTTTTTGAACACATTGTATAGATTGTTTTCTTTTTCCAAAACCGGTTACCATGCTAAAACTAAGGAGCCCAGTCAGCCCTACCATTTACCCATAGTTGGGGGGCGAAGACATGGATTCATATGTTTCGTAGGGATATTAGCCCGAAGTGAAACGCAAACAGTCTTGTCCATGATTTGAACTCGACGCATCGGGTCTATTTTACACGGCGATAATTATTACGCAACAAGAGACACCTCAAGTGTAGATTCAGTGTATATATATATATATATATATATATATATATATATAGTGTTCGGGATAAATGTGATAGATTCATAAGAAAAAAGAAAAAGTGCTTGGTAACAACAAAATTTAATGGATTTTAAAATATTCAACTTGCACGGAAATTACACTACTGTCAACAAATTTCACTCAAAATAACCACCATTAGCGTCGATCACAGCCTCAATGCTTCTCCGGAACTTGGAGCAAGCTGATGTTACAGTTTCTCTGGGAAGGGTCTCAAAAACTACCTTAATTCTGTCGATTAATTGGGCCTTTGTAGTTCTGGCACGGCGATTGGTGTCTTTTTCAACAACGCCACATACATAATAATCCATGGGGTTAAGATCCGGGGAGTTCTGACACCAAACATTGGGACTAGTGTAGTCGTAAAAATTCACCGACAACCATTTTCGACTTTTCCCAGAGGTGTGGCAGGGGACGAATCCTTCTGCCGTACATATGGCCTACCATTAACCACCCTTGTTATCCAAGGCTTGACTAGAGTGTTTAGCAACTCCACGTAGACATCTGAATTCAACCAGATACCCTCTGTGAAAAAAATGCGGAGGTATCACATCACCCTCAGATGACAAACATCCGAAAACCATCACAGTTTGGAGAAATTTAGTCTGCATGACACGAGGAGTGTCCTGTGGACTGTGTGCAAGCCATCTGTTATTCTGCGTGTCGTGCTTTTGATCTTGACAAAAGTTTTTCTCATCGGAAAAGAACCAGATTGTTTGTGGTTCAGCAGGATGTTTCACTTTGCTCAGAAGTTTCTTCGCATTTGTCAGACGATTTTCACGGGCCTTTTCTGGGAGCAGTTGACCTCTGCGACGTTTATATGAGTAGTAGTGAAGGTCTTCATAAAGTGCAAGCTTCATGGTAGAGGCTGAAACATTCAATTCACGTGACAGAGCCCAGATTCCAATGCCAGGGTCCTCCAACACTTTTTACCGCATATTTTTGAGGAATTCTGCTGTGCGAATGCAATCAGATTGTTTGTTATATTGCTTTCCTCTAGCCATAACCTCGTAGTCTCCATTTCAATTCTCCAGTTCATGCCTGATTGTTTTTAGTGTTCAGGGAGCATTGGGCAGCAACCATAATCTTCTCATTTTGATGGCCGGCGTAGGTCATCATGATACGTGATATTCTCTTCCATGATTCAGGTAGGTTCCAGTAATCTATTCTATCTGTCGTCACATACATGAATGAAGAAGGGTTCAAGTTTTTAAATGATGAGTAGTGTGCGTCAATACCTCCAAATTACGGAGAAAAATAACCAAATATAGATATGTCCAATTTATCCCGAACGCACTGGATATTACTGTGTTTAAGTTTAAGATTTTGGAAATCTTTCTGAAGAAAATTAGAGTAATTTAATTTTGTGATTAAAGTTGAATACCATGGGGATGTTAGAATTAGTCTTTTTAATCCTATAAACTAAAAGATTGCGTCAAATGTGTAAGGAAGTGTGTGCACGCGCGTACTCAAGCGTACGTTAGCATGTTTAGACAGCAAATTCTATTTGAGATATTTGGGGAAGGGGGTATTTTTCCTGTCTGCATGTAAGGGGCCACAAATATGGCACTTTACACGCAGACAGGAAAAAAAAAGTGGGCAGTTCATATCTATCTCAATAAATATATTTATCTATCACTATCTGTTTGTCTTAATGTGATCTTGTCTGTTTTATTTGGTTCATACCCCAATCAATTTATATCTATCTGTCTGTCGATGTATACCAATCAACCCATCAATCTATCCATATATATATATATATATATATATATATATATATATATATATATAAATAGATATATAAAGGTTTTACATATCTATTTATTTGGTGACAAAGGAACATCCACGACCATATTGGTTTCATGCGAGGCAATCGTCAGGTGAAGATATTTCAAATTATTATTATTATTATTATTATTATTATTATTATTATTATTCACTCCTTTTGAGTTTTCACACCAGTGTTAGCTGATGGTATTTCACTGGAGTCTGAGTGACAGCAAGTCTCTTCTAGTCCCCAGGACTCTTCTGAGTATTCTGGCAGATTGCAGCAGTGCAGTGTTCTGAATGGTTTCAATCCTTCCTCTGATATCCAAACTTTCCAAACCCTTTTCTAATCCTTTTGGGACTGTTCCAAGTGCACCAACTACAATTAGTATCACTTTCACTTTCATATTCCATAACTTTTTCAGTTCTCTGGCAAGGTCCAGTTATTTGTCCATTTTTTCATTTTCCTTTAGCTTCACCCTGTGATCTGCTGGAACTGCAAAATCCACCAGTTGACAAGTTCTTTCTTTTTTGTTTATCAACACTAGGTCTGGTCTTCTTGCTGGGATATTATTATTATTATTATTATTATTATTATTATTATTATTACTATTATTATTCGTTCTGGACTAAGTAAGCTAGTTCGAACTACAGACTATTAAGTTTACTTTAGGACTAATACCCATTTTTGGATCCATTTATCCCACAAAATATGATACAAATTACCAGTGCAGTTAGCATACTCAACACGTGTAGCAAGGAAATTAAATATACTAGCAAATATATGCACCCTCTGGGTGCAAGTATTTAAGTTTAAATGTAATAAAATATTAGATTAAATCAGAAAGGCTAATGAAACTAATTAAGAATTCAAATAAAAAGATTTGAAACGGAGGGGGTATAATCGGAAAATAGAACAACTGAAACTTATTCTTTCATCACTTCCGTTTTTCAATGCTAAATTTTCCTAATTTAACTATTTAGTTAAAATAGGAAGTAAAGAATAAAATTACAGTTATTTCTTCTTGTTAATGAATTTCTTTTAGGATTTATTGAAGAGATTTTTACTCATATTCATTAAGATAAAACCAAACAATTAGAAATCTATAATACCAAGCATATTTTTATTAAAATCAGTTTTTTAAATATCAATATGCAAATTAGCTTTACGTTTACACTGAAAACTGGTATTTTGTTGTATATATAAATACAATTGCATGTTATTAATATTAGGTAAGGCCAACAGTATTAATAATGTCAAACAGTTTTATTATTAATTGAGGTTTAAATAGAAATAGAATCATGGAGAATGTGACGTAAATAACTAAGGGAATTGTGACTTGAGTAGTAATATAGTTTCGGTTACAGACAGAAAAACACACAATCTCCATTATAATAAGATATAAATAACAAGCCAAAAGATGTTTCCTCTTCAAAGACTGTGAGTAAAAAAATAATTAAAAACAAAGGTCTATGAGACCTTTTTGGCGCCAAGAATTCGAGATTTTTTGCGCATGCTCAAAGGGATCTTCCGGTGTGAAGCCTTACTTTTTTTTTTAATATTTGATTAACTTTTGTTCCATTTATTTTTATTTGGTTTAATTCTATGTGGATTCATAATTTGATTTTACGTTCGATATGTATACGAGAGCTATTGTAAAATAGCTTACAGTACCTTTTGTTCCTTAAATGGTTACCCATCTAAGCATTGAACAAGCTCATTATTGCTCAACTGGCAGGAACTGATGCTTTACACGTGGCTTGACCGTATAAACACACACACACACACACACACACACACACACAT
The DNA here is from genome assembly GCA_023376005.1 of Doryteuthis pealeii. Lineage (NCBI taxonomy): Eukaryota > Metazoa > Mollusca > Cephalopoda > Myopsida > Loliginidae > Doryteuthis > Doryteuthis pealeii. The sequence goes on along the minus strand of CM042178.1, from coordinate 30,078,872 downwards.
ATATATATATATATATATATATATAATATATATATATATTATTATTATTTTACGTACAATTGCTCCAAGTCGTTTTAGTCAGATTCTTGCCCTGATGAGCTACTAAGCGAAACTATTTAGTAGGTATATCTGACTCATTAGGTTTATCTTTATATACATTCATATAGATACGTATATATATATATATATATATATAGTTAATATATATATTATATATAAGTAAGTCGGCTGACGTCCTATGAGTACCAGCCATCCTCGNGTAAACAAACAATATAGATAGATAAGAAGTAACAGGTAAACAAAACGATAGTAGATAGATAGATAGATAAACAAAACAATATAGATAGATAGATAGGGTAAACAAAAACGATATAGATAGATAAGATAGATACAAAACGATTTAGATTGATAGATAGGATAATAGGTAAAAACATATAGATAGCTAGATAGATAGATAGGTTAACAAAACAATATAGATGATAGAATAGATAGGTAAACAAAACAATATCGATAGATAATAGATAGATAAACAAAACAATATAGATAGATAGGTATAACAAAACCGATATAGATTGATAGATAGATAGATAGATAGGTAACAAAAACATATAGATAGCTAGATAGATAGATAGATAGGTAAAACAAAACAATATAGATAGATAGATAGATAGGTAAACAAACAATATAGATAGATGATAGATAGATAGATAAAAACAATTAGATAGTAGATAGATAGATAAACACAACGATATAGATTATAGATAGATAGATAGATTAGATAAACAAAACGATATAGATAGATAGATAGATAGGTAAACAAAACAATACTAGATAGATAGATAACACAACGATATAGATAGATAAATAGATAGATAGGTAAGATACATAGATAGATAGGGTAAACAAAAAACAATATAGATAGATAGATAGGTAAACAAAACGATATAGATAGATAGATAGATAGATAGATAGGTAAACAAAACAATATAGATAGCTAGATAGATAGATAGGTAAACAAAACAATATAGATAGATAGATAGATAGGTAAACAAATAATATAGATAGATAGATAGATAGATAAACAAAATAATATAGATAGATAGATAGATAGATAACAAAAACGATATAGATAGATAGATAGATAGGTAAACAAAACAATATAGATAGATAGATAAACACAACGATATAGATAGATAGATAGATAGATAGGTAAACAAACAATATAGATAGAAGATAGGTAAACAAAACAATATAGATAGATAGATAGATAGATAAACACAACGATATAGATAGATAGATAGATAGATAGGTAAACAAAACAATATAGATAGATAGATAGTAAACAAAACGATATAGATAGATAGATAATAGATAGGTAACAAAACATATAGATAGATAGATAGATAGTAAAACAAACAATATAGATAGATAGATAGATAAACAAAACAATATAGATAGATAGATAGATAGATAGGTAAACAAAACAATATAGATAGATAGATAGATAGGTAAACAAACAATATAGTAGATAGATAGATAGATAACAAAACAATATAGATAGATAGATAGATAGATAAACACAACGATATAGATAGATAGATAGATAGATAAACAAAACGATATAGATAGATATATAGGTAAACAAAACGATATAGATAGATTAGATAGATAAGTAAACAAAACGATATAGATAGATAGATAGGTAAACAAAACGATATAGATAGATAGATAGGTAAACAAAACAATATAGATAGATAGATAGATAAACAAAACGATTTAGATTGATAGATAGATAGGTAAAACAAAAACAATATAGATAGATAGATAGATAGATAGGTAAAACAAAACAATATAGATAGATAGATAAGATAGATAAGGAAACAAAACAATATAGATAGATAGGTTAAACAAACGATATAGATAGATAGATAGATAGATAGGTAAACAAAACAATATAGATAGATAGATAGATAGATAAACACAACGATATAGATAGATAGATAGATAGATAGATAAACAAAAACAATATAGATAGATAGATAGATAGATAGGCAAACAAACAATATAGATAGATAGATAAGATAGATAGAAGATAAACAAACAATATAGATAGATAGATAGATAGATAGGAAACAAACAAATATATAGATAGATAGATGATAAGATAGAACAAACAAAAATAGATAGAAGATAGATAGGTAACAAAACAATATAGATAGATAGATAGATAGATAGATAAACAAACAATATAGATAGATAGATAATAGATAGGCAAACAAAACAATATAGATAGATAGATAGATAGATAGATAGATAGGTAAACAAAAACAATATAGATAGATAGATAGATAGATAGGTAAACAAACAATATAGATAGATAGATAGATAGATAGATAGATAAACACAACGATATAGATAGATAGATAGATAGATAGATAGGTAAACAAAACAATATAGATAGATAGATAGGTAAACAAAACAAATATAGATAGATAGAGTAGATAGGTAAACAAAAACGATATAGATAGATAGATAGATAGGTAAACAAAACGATATAGATAGATAGATAGATAGATAGGTAAACAAAACGATATAGATAGATAGATAGGTAAACAAAACGATATAGATAGATAGATAGGTAAACAAAAACGATATAGATAGATAGATAGGTAAACAAAACAAAAAAAAATATAGATAGATAGATAGATAGATAGGTAACAAACCGATATAGATAGATAGATAGGTAAACAAAACAATATAGATAGATAGATAAACACAACGATATAGATAGATAGATAGATAGATAGGTAAACAAAACGATATAGATAGATATATAGATAGATAGGTAAACAAAACAATATAGATAGATAGATAGATAGATAAACACAACGATATAGATAGATAGATAGATAAGATAAACAAAACAATATAGATAGATAGATAGATAGATAGATAGGCAAACAAAACAATATAGATAGATAGATAGATAGATAGATAAACAAAACAATATAGATAGATAGATAGATAGGCAAACAAAACAATATAGATAGATAGATAATAGATAGATAGATAGGTAACAAACAATAAATAGATAGATAGATAGATAGGTAACAAAACAATATAGATAAATAGATAGATAGATAGATAGGTAAACAAACAATATAGATAGATAGATAGATAGATAAACAAACGATATAGATAGATAGATAGATAGATAGGTAAACAAAACAATATAGATAGATAGATAGGTAAACAAAACGAATATAGATAGATAGATAGATAAGTAAACAAAACGATATAGATAGATAGATAGATAGATAGATAGGTAAACAAAACGATATAGATAGATAGATAGGTAAACAAAACAAATATAGATAGATAGATAGATAGGTAAACAAACCGATATAGATAGATAGATAGGTAAACAAAACAATATAGATAGATAGATAAACACAAACGATATAGATAGATAGATAGATAGATAGATAGATAGATAGGTAAAACAAACGATATAGAAGATAGATGATAGATAGATAGGTAAACAAACAATATAGATAGATAGATAGATAGATAGATAGATAGATAGATAGGTAAACAAAACAATATAGATAGATAGATAGATAGGTAAACAAAACGATATAGATAGATAGATAGGTAAACGCACATATAGATAGATAATAGATAGATAGGTAAACAAAACAAATAGATAGATAGTAGATAGGTAAACAAAACAATATAGATAGTAGATAGATAGATAGATAGGTAAACAAAACAATATAGATAGATAGATAGATAGATAGGTAAACAAAACATAGATAGATAGATAGATAGATAGATAGGTAACAAACAATATAGATAGATAGATAGATAGATAGGTAAACAAAAACAATATAGATAGATAGATAGATAGGTAAACAAAACGATATAGATAGATAGATAGATAGATAGATAGGTAAACAAAACAATATAGATAGATAGATTGATAGGTAAACAAAACAATATAGATAGATAGATAGATAGGTAAACAAAACGATATAGATAGATAATAGATAGATAGATAGGTAAACAAAACAATATAGATAGATAGATAGATAGATAGGTAAACAAAACAATATAGATAGATAGATAGATAGATAGATAGGTAAACAAAACAATATAGATAGATAGATAGGTAGGTAAACAAAACAATATAGATAGATAGATAGATTAGATAGATAAACAAAACAATGTAGATAGATAGATAAGATAGATAGATAGGTAAACAAACCAAGATAGATAGATAGATAGATAGATAGATAGATAGATAGGTAAACAAAAAACAATATAGATAGATAGATAAAAAACACATATAGATAGATAGATAGATAGGTAAACAAACGATATAGATAGATAGATAGATAGATAGATAGATAGATAGGTAAACAAAACTATATAGATAGATAGATAGGTAAACAAAACAATATAGATAGATAGATAGATAGATAGATAAACCAACAATGTAGATAGATAGATAGATAGATAGATAGGTAACAAACCAAGATAGATAGATAGATAGATAGATAGATAGATAGGTAAACAAAACAATATAGATAGATAGATAAAACAAAACAATATAGATAGATAGATAGATAGGTAAACAAAACGAATAGATAGATAGATAGATAGATAGATAGATAGATAGGTAAACAAAACTATATAGATAGATAGATAGGTAAACAAAACAATATAGATAGATAGATAGGTAAACGCAACGATATAGATAGATAGATAGATAGGTAAACAAAACAATATAGATAGATAGATAGATAGATAGGTAAACAAAACAATATAGATGATAGATAGATAGATAGGTAAACAAAAACAATATAGATAGATAGATAGATAGATAGGTAAACAAAACAATATAGATAGATAGATAGATAGATAGATAGATAGGTAAACAAAACAATATAGATAGATAGATAGATAGATAGATAGTGAAACAAAACGATGTAGATAGATAGATAGATAGATAAAATATGATTTTTTAAAAAGTAACCTTTTTATCAGATGAGCTATAATGTAATATTTTCTCATCTATGTTTTTTTAATATCTGCGTCTTGCGGGCTTTACAATCTTTCTTATAATCCGAAGCATGGACACTATCATATCAAACCGTCCGGGGTTATGTCATGCTACCAGTTATGATGTAATACATATTGTATATTTATATATATACTTTTTAAGTAATTGGTTTTAACAATGTTGTTAACATTATTGGGGTTATGTTGTTATGGTATTGATTTGTTTCATGTCTATATTCTATGGTATATTTTTGTTTCCCTCAAAAAGGAGAGAATATCCTCCATGTTGACATTTCCACAGATCCTTCATATTGTTTTGCTTTGAAATAACGTTTCTGATGTGAGCAAAAACCTGCATTCTATGAATAAGTGTTTAAACTGTCAAAGGTGTTTGACATGTTTCACATTGTGGTTGTTGTGTTTGAGTATACAGGAGTGCGTTAGTCTTGTATGACCAATGCGTAATCGGGACACAATGACTTCTTCCTTTCTAGACTTCCTTAAAGTTGGTCTCTAGCCTCCCAAAGTTTTTCTCTAGAATACCATGTCAGAACTTAAAAATCGTAAAACTTAGAAAAAATCCGTTTCACGGAGCTTCGAAAAACACGTCTTACGTCTATGAAGAAATGCTAGTTTCTGGAATATGAGACCTGGTAAAAAAAACGTATTGGCAACTGTAATAAAGTAAAGTAAAGTCGACGGGGCGGCCTAAAGTCGGTATCAGCCAGTCAGCGAGGGAGTCTATCCCCTTTTCAATAGCGCTAAACCAAGAAGATTGTCTTAGCATCTGAGGTGGCGCGCCACACCTACCACAGCTCCTTACTTTACCGCACAGATCCCTGTGCTACTCATACGCTGAGTGGGCGAGGACCGGTATCGAACTAGGAACCTTGTGGTTTCTAGCCGAACGCTCTACCGACTGAGCTAACCCGGCCCATAAATTAATTTAGTCCAATTGGTAGTTATCTAAACTGGGAGTGTAAAATAATTACATAGTTATATTGCTTCGTCAGTTTTAACAATCAGAGAAAAAAAAAACATTTTAAATCGAGTAAATTTTTAAAAAAATCTCAGGCTGTATCAAATTTTATAAAGTTAAAAAAGATGTTTCTGCAATATGAGACCATGTAAAAATGTATATGCTGCTGTAATTATTAAACATAACTAATTATAGTTATAATTATTTCTTCAAGCTGTTGGGAGTATAATAATGACAGCATTATTGTTGAATCGGTTGTAATAATTCGAAAAAAACATTTAAATCGATGAATGTCTCTATAGAATCAATTGCAGATTAATAAGATGTTCAGATGGAAAATTATATAAGAATTTTTACGATACAAATCATTCCATATTATTATTATTTTTTTCTATCAATACTAATACATAAGAGGCTGAGAGGGATAGGCTGAGGTAGATAGACATAAGAGACTGAGGGGATAGGTAGATAGATAGATAGATATAAAGAGGCTGAGATGGATAGGTAGATAGATAGATAGATATAAAGAGGCTGAGATGGATAGGTAGATAGATAGATAGATATAAAGAGGCTGAGATGGATAGGTAGATAGATAGATAGATAAAAGAGGCTGAGAGGGATAGCTGAGATAGATAGACATAAAGAGACTGAGGGGCGATAGGTAGATAGATAGATATAAAGAGCTGAATGGATAGGTAGATAGATAGAAGATAGATAGATAGATAGATATAAAGAGGCTGAGAGGGATAGGCTGAGATAGATAGACATAAAGAGCTGAGGGGGATTGGTAGATAGATAGATAGAGATAAAGAGGCTGAGATGGATAGGTAATAGATAGATAGATAGATATAAAGAGGCTGAGAGGGATAGGCTGAGATAGATAGACATAAAGAGACTGAGGGGATAGGTAGATAGATAGATAGATATAAAGAGGCTGAGATGGATAGGTAGATAGATAGATAATAGATATAAAGAGGCTGAGAGGGATAGGCTGAGATAGAGATAGACATAAAGAGGCTGAGGGGATAGGTAGATAGATAGATAGATATAAAGAGGCTGGATGGATAGGTAGATAGATAGATAGATATAAAGAGGCTGAGAGGGATAGGCTGAGATAGATAGACATAAAGAGCTGAGAGGATAGGCTGAGATAGAATAGACATAAAGAGACTGAGGGGGATAGGTAGATAGATAGATATAAAGAGGCTGAGTAGGATAGGTAGATAGATAGATAGATAGATATAAAGAGGCTGAGAGGGATAGGCTGAGGTAGATAGACATAAAGAGACTGAGGGGGATAGGTAGATAGATAGATATAAAGAGGCTGAGATGGATAGGTAGATAGATAGATAGATAGATAGATATAAAGAGGCTGGAGGATAGCTGAGATAGATAGACATAAAGAGGCTGAGGGGATAGGTAGATAGATAGATAGATATAAAGAGGCTGAGATGGATAGGTAGATAGATAGATAGATAGATATAAAGAGGCTGAGAGGGATAGGCTGAGATAGATAGACATAAAGAGGCTGAGGGGATAGGTAGATAGATAGATAGATATAAAGAGGCTGAGATGGATAGGTAGATAGATAGATTAGATAGACATAAAGAGACTGAGGGGATAGGTAGATAGATAGATATAAAGAGGCTGAGATGGATAGGTAGATAGATAGAATAGATAGATATAAAGAGGCTGAGAGGATAGGCTGAGATAGATAGACATAAAGAGGCTGAGGGGGATAGGTAGATAGATAGATAGATATAAAGAGGCTGAGATGGATAGATAGATAGATAGATAGATAGATAGATAGATAAAAGAGGCTGAGAGGGATAGGCTGAGATAGATAGACATAAAGAGGCTGAGGGGGATAGGTAGATAGATAGATAGATATAAAGAGGCTGAGATGGATAGGTAGATAGATAGATAGATAGATATAAAGAGGCTGAGAGGGATAGGCTGAGTAGATAGACATAAAGAGACTGAGGGGGATAGGTAGATAGATAGATAGATATAAAGAGGCTGAGAGGGATAGGCTGAGATAGATAGACATAAAGAGACTGAGGGGGATAGGTAGATAGATAGATATAAAGAGGCTGAGATGGATAGGTAGATAGATAGATAGATAGATAGATATAAAGAGGCTGGAGGGATAGGCTGAGATAGATAGACATAAAGAGGCTGAGGGGATAGGTAGATAGAATAGATAGATATAAAGAGGCTGAGAATGGATAGGTAGATAGATAGATTAAAGAGGCTGAGAGGGATAGGCTGAGATAGATAGACATAAAGAGGCTGAGAGGGATAGGTAGATAGATAGATATAAAAAGAGCTGAGATGGATAGGTAGATAGATAGATAGATATAAAGAGGCTGAGATGGATAGGTAGATAGATAGATAGATATAAAGAGGCTGAGAGGGATAGGCTGAGATAGATAGACATAAAGAGGCTGAGGGGGATAGGTAGATAGATAGATAGATATAAAGAGGCTGAGATGGATAGGTAGATAGATAGATAGATATAAAGAGGCTGAGAGGGATAGACTGAGATAGATAGACAAAAGAGGCTGAGGGGATAGGTAGATAGATAGATAGATATAAAAGAGGCTGAGATGGATAGGTAGATAGATAGATAGATATAAGAGGCTGAGAGGGATAGGCTGAGATAGATAGACATAAAGAGGCTGAGGGGGATAGGTAGATAGATAGATAGATATAAAGAGGCTGAGATGGATAGGTAGATAGATAGATAAGAGGCTGAGAGGGATAGGCTGAGATAGATAGACAAAAGAGGCTGAGGGGATAGGTAGATAGATAGATAGATATAAAGAGGCTGAGATGGATAGGTAGATAGATAGATAGATAGATAGATAATATAAAAGAGGCTGAGAGGGATAGGCTGAGATAGATAGACATAAAGAGACTGAGGGGGATAGGTAGATAGATAGATAGATATAAAGAGGCTGAGATGGATAGGTAGATAGATAGATAGATATAAAGAGGCTGAGAGGGATAGGCTGAGATAGATAGACATAAAGAGGCTGAGGGGATAGGTAGATAGATAGATAGATATAAAGAGGCTGAGATGGATAAGTAGATAGATAGATAAAGAGGCTGAGAGGGATAGGCTGAGATAGATAGACATAAAGAGACTGAGGGGGATAGGTAGATAGATAGATATAAAGAGGCTGAGATGGATAGGTAGATAGATAGATAGATAGATAGATAATATAAAGAGGCTGAGAGGGATAGGCTGAGATAGATAGACATAAAGAGGCTGAGGGGGATAGGTAGATAGATAGATAGATATAAAGAGGCTGAGATGGATAGATAGATAGATAGATAGATAGATATAAAGAGGCTGAGAGGGATAGGCTGAGATAGATAGACATAAAGAGACTGAGGGGGATAGGTAGATAGATAGATATAAAGAGGCTGAGATGGATAGGTAGATAGATAGATAGATAGATATAAAGAGGCTGAGAGGGATAGGCTGAGGTAGATAGACATAAAGAGACTGAGGGGGATAGGTAGATAGATAGATATAAAGAGGCTGAGATGGATAGGTAGATAGATAGATAGATAAGAAGATATAAAGAGGCTGAGAGGGATAGGCTGAGATAGATAGACATAAAGAGACTGAGGGGATAGGTAGATAGATAGATAGATATAAAGAGGCTGAGATGGATAGGTAGATAGATAGATAGATATAAAGAGGCTGAGAGGGATAGGCTGAGATAGATAGACATAAAGAGGCTGAGGGGATAGGTAGATAGATAGATAGAATATAAAGAGGCTGAGATGGATAAGTAGATAGATAGATAAAGAGGCTGAGAGGGATAGGCTGAGATAGATAGACATAAAGAGACTGAGGGGGATAGGTAGATAGATAGATATAAAGAGGCTGAGATGGATAGGTAGATAGATAGATAGATAGATAGATAGATATAAAGAGGCTGAGAGGGATAGGCTGAGATAGATAGACATAAAGAGGCTGAGGGGGATAGGCAGATAGATAGATAGATATAAAGAGGCTGAGATGGATAGGTAGATAGATAGATAGATATAAAGAGGCTGAGAGGGATAGGCTGAGATAGATAGACATAACCAGACTGAGGGGATAGGTAGATAGATAGATAGATATAAAGAGGCTGAGATGGATAGGTAGATAGATAGATAGATAGATAGATATAAAGAGGCTGAGAGGGATAGGCTGAGATAGATAGACATAAAGAGGCTGAGGGGGATAGGTAGATAGATAGATAGATATAAAGAGGCTGAGATGGATAGGTAGATAGATAGATAGATATAAAGAGGCTGAGAGGGATAGGCTAGTAGAGTAGACATAAAGAGGCGAGGGGGATAGGTAGATAGATAGATAGATTATAAGAGGGCTGAGATGGATAGGTAGATAGATAGATAGATAGATATAAAGAGGCTGAGAGGATAGGCTGAGATAGATAGACATAAAGAGGCTGAGGGGGATAGAGATAGATAGAAGATATAAGAGGCTGAGATGGATAGGTAGATAGATAGATAGATAGATATAAAGAGGCTGAGAAGGATAGGCTGAGATAGATAGACATAAAGAGGCTGAGGGGATAGGTAGATAGATAGATAGATATAAAGAGGCTGAGATGGATAGGTAGATAGATAGATAGATAGATAGATAGATAGATATAAAGAGGCTGAGAGGGATAGGCTGAGATAGATAGACATAAGAGGCTGAGGGGGATAGGTAGATAGATAGATAGATTTAAGAGGCTGAGATGGATAGGTAGATAGATAGATAGATAGATAGATAGATAGATAAAGAGGCTGAGAGAGAGCTGAGATAGATAGACATAAGAGGCTGAGGGGGATAGGTAGATAGATAGATAGATATAAGAGGCTGAGATGGATAGGTAGATAGATAGATAGATAGATATAAAGAGGCTGAGAGGGATAGGCTGAGATAGATAGACATAAAGAGGCTGAGGGGGATAGGTAGATAGATAGATAGATATAAAGAGGCTGAGATGGATAGGTAGATAGATAGATAGATAGATATAAAGAGGCTGAGAGGATAGGCTGAGATAGATAGACATAAAGAGGCTGAGGGGATAGGTAGATAGATAGATAGATATAAAGAGGCTGAGATGGATAGGTAGATAGATAAGATAGATATAAGAGGCTGAGAGGGATAGGCTGAGATAGATAGACATAAAGAGGCTGAGGGGGATAGGTAGATAGATAGATAGATATAAAGAGGCTGAGATGGATAGTAGATAGATAGATAGATATAAAGAGGCTGAGAGGGATAGGCTGAGATAGATAGACATAAAGAGGCTGAGGGGGATAGGTAGATAGATAGATAGATATAAAGAGGCTGAGATGGATAGGTAGATAGATATATAGATAGATAGATAGATATAAAGAGGCTGAGAGGGATAGGCTGAGATAGATAGACATAAAGAGGCTGAGGGGGATAGGTAGATAGATAGATAGATATAAAGAGGCTGAGATGGATAGGTAGATAGATAGATAGATATAAAGAGGCTGAGAGGGATAGGCTGAGATAGATAGACATAAAGAGGCTGAGGGGATAGGTAGATAGATAGATAGATATAAAAGAGGCTGAGATGGATAGGTAGATAGATAGATAGATATAAAGAGGCTGAGAGGGATAGGCTGAGATAGATAGACATAAAGAGGCTGAGGGGGATAGGTAGATAGATAGATAGATATAAAGAGGCTGAGATGGATAGGTAGATAGATAGATAGATAGATATAAAGAGGCTGAGAGGGATAGGCTGAGATAGATAGACATAAAGAGGCTGAGGGGATAGGTAGATAGAAGATAGATATAAAGAGGCTGAGATGGATAGGTAGATAGATAGATAGATAGATATAAAGAGGCTGAGAGGGATAGGCTGAGATAGATAGACATAAAGAGGCTGAGGGGGATAGGTAGATAGATAGATAGATATAAAGAGGCTGAGATGGATAGGTAGATAGATAGATAGATAGATAGATAGATATAAAGAGGCTGAGAGGGATAGGCTGAGATAGATAGACATAAAGAGGCTGAGGGGGATAGGTAGATAGATAGATAGATTAAAGAGGCTGAGATGGATAGGTAGATAGATAGATAGATAGATAGATAGTAGATAGATATAAAGAGGCTGAGAGGGATAGGCTGAGATAGATAGACATAAAGAGGCTGAGGGGGATAGGAGATAGATAGATAGATATAAAGAGGCTGAGATGGATAGGTAGATAGATAGATAGATAGATATAAAGAGGCTGAGAGGGATAGGCTGAGATAGATAGACAAAAGAGGCTGAGGGGATAGGTAGATAGATAGATAGATATAAAGAGGCTGAGATGGATAGGTAGATAGATAGATAGATAGATATAAAGAGGCTGAGAGGGATAGGCTGAGATAGATAGATATAAAGAGGCTGGGGGATAGGTAGAGAGATAGATAGATATAAAGAGGCTGAGATGGATAGGTAGATAGATAGATAGATATAAAGAGGCTGAGAGGGATAGGCTGAGATAGATAGACATAAAGAGGCTGAGGGGGATAGGTAGATAGATAGATAGATATAAAGAGGCTGAGATGGATAGGTAGATAGATAGATAGATATAAAGAGGCTGAGAGGGATAGGCTGAGATAGATAGACATAAAGAGGCTGAGGGGGATAGGTAGATAGATAGATAGATATAAAGAGGCTGAGATGGATAGGTAGATAATAGATATATAGATAGATAGATAGATATAAAGAGGCTGAGAGGGATAGGCTGAGATAGATAGACATAAAGAGGCTGAGGGGGATAGGTAGATAGATAGATAGATATAAAGAGGCTGAGATGGATAGGTAGATAGATAGATAGATATAAAGAGGCTGAGAGGGATAGGCTGAGATAGATAGACATAAAGAGGCTGAGGGGATAGGTAGATAGATAGATAGATATAAAGAGGCTGAGATGGATAGGTAGATAGATAGATAGATAGATATAAAGAGGCTGAGAGGGAGGCTGAGATAAATAGACATAAAGAGGCTGAGGGGGATAGGTAGATAGATAATAGATATAAAGAGGCTGAGATGGATAGGTAGATAGATAGATAGATATAAAGAGGCTGAGAGGGATAGGCTGAGATAGATAGACATAAGAGGCTGAGGGGGATGGTAGATAGATAGATAGATATAAGAGGCTGAGATGGATAGGTAGTAGATAGATAATAGATATAAAGAGCTGAGAGGGATAGGCTGAGATAGATAGACATAAAGAGGCTGAGGGGATAGGTAGATAGATAGATAGATATAAAGAGGCTGAGATGGATAGGTAGATAGATAGATAGATATAAAGAGGCTGAGAGGGATAGGCTGAGATAGATAGACATAAAGAGACTGAGGGGATAGGTAGATAGATAGATAGATATAAAGAGGCTGAGATGGATAGATAGATAGATAGATAGATAGATATAAAGAGGCTGAGAGGGATAGGCTGAGATAGATAGACATAAGAGGCTGAGGGGGATAGGTAGATAGATAGATAGATATAAAGAGGCTGAGATGGATAGGTAGATAGATAGATAGATATAAAGAGGCTGAGAGGGATAGGCTGAGATAGATAGACATAAAGAGGCTGAGGGGATAGGTAGATAGATAGATAGATATAAAGAGGCTGAGATGGATAGGTAGATAGATAGATAGATAGATATAAAGAGGCTGAGAGGGATAGGCTGAGATAGATAGACATAAAGAGACTGAGGGGGATAGGTAGATAGATAGATATAAAGAGGCTGAGATGGATAGGTAGATAGATAGATAGATAGATAGATATAAGAGGCTGAGAGGGATAAGGCTGAGATAGATAGACATAAAGAGGCTGAGGGGGATAGGTAGGTAAAAAAATTTTCTATCAATACTAATACATAATTTAAGATAATCTTTTATTTACTTATTTACTAAAAAAAAAAATTAATTTAGAGAACAAAGGAAAAAAAGAAAGAAATAACACCAAAAAAAAAAAAAAAAAAAGAAAAAGAGGAGAAAGAAAAGAAAAGAAAAGGGAAAGCGAAACAAAAGCTAAGTATATAAATTTTTCTATTGACGGTTTTTATTTATTTATTCATTTTTTTATTTTGAATTTTGACATGGCAACACACTGGCAACACACTTGCAACACACTTGCAACATATAGAAAAAAAAAATATGTGAATTGGTAAATCACATTTCGGATAGAATGCCAAAAAACAAACAACAAAAAACAATTCAGAAGAACACACACCCAAAAATACAACCCACCCCCCAAAAAAAACATAAAAAAACAAAAAAAAACATAAAAAAAAAACAAAACACAAAGCAAAATCTACAGAGATAGAGTTTCGGTTTTCCATTGTGAAGTCATATATAAGATTAACGCCATATGATTATTTGTTTGTTTGTTTTGTTTTACGGCATATCAACCCAGTGGGTCATTTAATGCTGATAAAGTTTTGAAATAATTATTCTTAATCGATAATACAATTTTTTCATAAATACATTTTTCTATTTAAATCATTAACCCTAACAGGTACTACCACTCCGGGTCAGAGTGGACCAGGGAGCAATGGTGATGAAGGGGTGCTCCACATTCCCCAAACCTCCAAAACCGGAATGCGAACGTACGCACACGCACTTAGGTTACCGTCCTTCGAAATGAAATCGGCGACTCGAGTTCAAATCCTGGACGAGGCTGTTTGTAATTATTTTTATGTTTATATCCTTGAGAAAATGCAAGAAACCAGCTGTTCCTCCGGCTACGAATGAATAGTGGGGATTTTGGTTTGGTTTGATTTGGTTTTCTTTTACGGCATATCAACCTCAGTGGGTCATTTAATGCCGATAAAGTTTTGAAATAAGTCAATTCTTAATGGATAATACAATTCTTTTATAAATACATTTTTCTATTTAACCCATAGATAGGACCCTAACAGGTACTACCACTCCGCGGTCAGAGTGGACCAAGGAGCAATTGTGATGAAGGGGTGTTCTACATTCCCCAAACCTCCAAAACCGGAACCTCACCATCAGATTGAATTTAACGTCGATTCCCAGGACTTGTAGACCCTCAGCCACCGCCTTCTAGCACCCATATGATAAAAAGGGGTTGGGGCTTGCCATAAAGGCAATAGGGTTGGGGCAATCATATAGGTGATAGGGCTTGACGTGACCAGCCGATTGATCAGAGGGGGCCTCTCCGACCGCCCGTCTAGCCCAAGATAGGGCCAAAGTGGAGTATTGTATGTCATGTACTGCTCATCTACCTGGGCTCTATCCTTAAGCATCACGGGTCGCCACCCACGGCCAACAGGTGGCCCATTGGGGGAGTCTTACCCCTCTGCAGAGGTGCAGTCGGTGCATTCTAACGCCCCAGCCGACAGGGCGACAAGAAACAGTAAGAATTGCTATTTTTGTTATATAGATTAGCCTACCGAAGAACGGGTACTTCAGCTAGTTTTAATGATATAAAATAAATCCTAAATTATTCCTTATTTCTAGGATTGAGTTATGTTAAAAAAATCGTTTTCATCAGTGCAGTTAGTAGTAATTGGCAATTAAGTCATAAAGTAACTCGACTCTTACTTTACATCTGCCAGTCAATTCGCCCCCCCCCCTCTCTCTCTCTCTCTCTCCTCTCTCTCTCTCTCTCTTTATAAAACGAAAAATCTTAGAAAGTCCGGTTGGTGTAGGGGTTAAGATGCTCGCCTGTCAGCTTGACAGTCGGGTTTCGAATCACGCACAAGGCGGTCTTTCTATCTATAACTTTGCTGATGAGGCCTAATAGGCCGAAATGTACATACAGAGATTGATTTTTCTCGATTTGTTTAGCCTTACATTTAATAGGTATGCCCGCCTAATTAATTAATTATTAATTAATTAACTTTCAAAATTTGGTACGACTTCAATTAAGCACATATTCTCCCAAAAATTGTCGGCTAAAAAAAGCCATATCATAAACTCACCGCTCATATATATATATATATATATATATATATATATATATATGCATATATCTTCATTAACTACTCCCTATCTATTAATAATGGAGATTTGCTTCCGGTTTTTGTCTGTAACAAAAATTACGCCACTGCTTACGTCACATTACTCAAAATCGTCATAACATAGAATAAATACACTCAAAATTAGAACATGCAACAGATAGTCCTCATTGTTTTTTAAAACGAGTTTTAATAAATACATGACAGGTATTATATATCTATATATAGTTTGTTTTATTTTAATATATATTCAAAGTTATCAGAACTAAGTTTCCATTTCAATTTTTTAAATTTTTTACTCCTTAAATAAATTTATTTTATTTTTTACTCCTTTAACAAATTTGATGATTTTACTTGTGATACAAACTCTCTGATATTAAATTTTCAATTCCCATCCCCTCAGGGAATATTTATTTTACGTCGCCCAGAGGGTGTTTTTGTTATTTTGCTAGTATATTTAAGTACCTCTATCAGAGGAAAAGGAAAGATTTGAGAGTCAAGAGTGAGATGATCACCCCCCCCAGCCATCTCTGCCCCTACTGACAACCTACTGTTTTTCACCATTCTGAAATTGTCTTTCATTGAAGCTAGAACTGGGCTTTTGGTCCAGATGATGGTCTAAATGACCGAAACGTTGCATCGTCGACAATAAACATCCAGTTTCCATAACATCCCGTGTTTGTCTACTTTCTCCACGTACTGTCGGATTAACCATCTCACATTTCTCCCATATATATATATATATATATATATATATATATATATATATACTAGCAAATATATGCACCCTCCGGGTGCTAGTATTTAAGTTTTAATATAATAAAGTATTGTATTAAATTAGAAAGGCTAATGAAACTGAATAAGAATGTAGATAAAAAGATTTTGAACAGAGGGGGTATGATTGAAAAATAGAACAACTTTGAAACTAACTCTTAGCAATACCCTTTTTACGAAATCTTACTACGTTTTTATAAGTCGGTAATATTAATATATATATTTACCAACCCCTCCGCACGAGTAGGATGTGACACAAGGTCAATTTCTCAAGCGGAGTTCAACAAGTTTGAATTCAGAGTTTTCCTTCCCCTAGACCGGTTGCCTAACCAAGGTTAAAGAGCCCAGTCTGCCCTGCTATTTATCCATAGCTGGCGGGAGAGTAAGATTCATACCTTTCCCTAGGGTATTAGCGCTAAGTGAAATGCAATTACCACATCCAGGATTTGAACTCGGGGCGACGAGTCCATTTCCCATGACATTAACCATTACACCACGTAATATTAATATAAAGTAAGTAAAGTCGTCGGGGCGGCCTAATGTCGGCATCAGCCAGACAGCGAGGGAGTCTATCCCCTTTTCACTAGCGCTAGACCAAGGAGATAGTTTTTGCATCTAAGGTGGAGCGCCACACCTACCGTCAGCTCCTTACTTTACCGCACAGATCCCTGTGCTACTCATACGCTGAGTTGGCGAGGGCCGGTATCGAAATAGGAACCTTGTGGTTTCTAGCCGGACGCTCTACCGACTGAGCTAACATGCACCGGTAATATTAATATATGCTTCTTTTTTAAAATTAAATTTTAATTTTTTGTACTGTTTTTAATACAAAACAATAAGAAAAGGTATGGGTTTATTAAAACATAATATGATTCGAATTAATTAAATTCTCATCTTCCAAATTAACCAGTCAATAATTTCATTTACTTGTTCTTTTAGTAAATAAAAAAAAACCAAAACAAAAAACAGTAGAAATTGCTATTTTTTGTTATATAGACTAGCAAATATATGCACCTCCGGGTGCAAGTATTTTAGTTAAATTTTATAATAAAATATCATATTAAATTAGAAAGGCTAATGAAACTGAATAAGAATGTAGATAAAAAGATTTTGAACAGAGGGGATATGATTGAAAAATAGAACAACTTTGAAACTAACTCTTCCATCATTTTCTGTTACTCCC
>CM042178.1:30035842-30055842 GCA_023376005.1 Doryteuthis pealeii | reverse complement strand
TATGATGACGTCACATCTTCTTTCGGAGACTTTGTCGACCAATAGGATTCAAAAGAAAGCGTCGATTTGATAAATCAACAAAAATTAAAGTGTGCTAAGAAACATTTAGAAAGATTTATTAGTGACTGCATACGGGGCGAATAGTTAAGAGAATCCCATGAATAATCAATGCAAGACGATAAAAATTCCTTCCAAGCAACACCATTACCATAAAACAAGCAGATAAGGGAGGAGTTATCACCATCGGGACGCACAGTGGACGACATTGCTGAAATAGAATCCTAATTAAACAAAAAAAGGATTTCTATGAGAAACTTCCCATGATCCCACTGGACTCTTCGGGTCGGAGTTACGTTTTCTAATAAATAAAGTAAGACAGGAATTGAGTCATAACTCTATTTATCGAGAAACCGAAAACCAGCTGTTTTTTTTTTGTTGAGTAAAAACTACTCAAAATTTAAAAAAAAACAACAACAAAAAAAAAAAAACACGTGCAGGAGAGTTCAATATCTAAAGCGGGTTACTGTTGGTTTGAATTCAGAGTTTTTCCTTCTCCTTGACAGGTTGCCTTACCAAGTAGAGTCGTCGGGGCGGCCTAATATCAGCCAATCAGCGAGGGAGTCTATCCCCTTTCCATTAGCGCTACACCAAGGAGATTGTTTGGGTTGGGGCAGTCATATAGGTGCTAGTGCTTGACATGACCAGCCGATTGATCGGAGGGGGCCTCTCCGCCCGACCGCCCGTCTAGCCTAAGTAAGGGTCTAAAGTTGAGTGTTGCAGGTCATGGACTGCTCATCCACCAAGACTTCGTCCTTAAGCATCACGGGTCACCACCCACGGCCAACAGGTGGCCCTATTTGGGGGGAGTCTTACCCCTCTGCAGAGGTGCAGTCGGTGTATTCTAACGCCCCAGCCGACAGGGCGGGAAGAGAAAGAAGTCGAAAGGAAGGGAAAGAGAAAGACTAACTAATCCATACGTCACTTAAAAATAATATCACCTCACTTAAAAAACAAACAAGAAAGCTGTTGGAATATTTGTGGTATATAGTTATTTACTAAGCATAGCTTAGATGTGGCACAAGGCCAGAGTATGGGGCGCCCAGTGAGAATCGAACTCACTAACAATGGTCTGCTAATCTAGCTTGCTAACCATT
Organism: Doryteuthis pealeii; assembly: GCA_023376005.1. NCBI lineage: Eukaryota > Metazoa > Mollusca > Cephalopoda > Myopsida > Loliginidae > Doryteuthis > Doryteuthis pealeii. The sequence goes on along the minus strand of CM042178.1, from coordinate 30,054,688 downwards.
ACGACAAATGAGGTACACTTATATGTGTGGTGTATAGTTATTTACTAAGCTTAGCTTAGATATGGCACAAGGCCAGAAGTATGGGGCTCCCAATGAGAATCGAACTCACTAACAATGGTTTGCGAAGCGAGCTTCCTAACCATTACACCACGTGAGGTGCCCATATTTGTGGCATATAGTTATTTACTAAGCTTCGCTAAGATGTGGCACAAGGCCGAATATAAGGGGCACCCAGTGAGGCACGAACTCACTAGTCATGATTTGCCAGTCTCACTTGCTAACCATTACACTACGTGAGGTGCCACATTTGGGGTATATTTGGTGCTTTAATTCCACACATAGATTTATAGACTAGCCAAGGTTACGTGAGTTATTCTTGCAGCCAATCACTAGCAATACTGCGTGGCTGATAGAATACTTAACATTGGGCATAATTCTAACTGCACTCCTTGAGGACGGACTTATACGATTATCAGAGTAACCAAAGGATTCATTATCGAAGGACTCTATACCAGGAACTGAGAACCCGTTACCAGAGTAATCTTTAATGTCGAATTCACCATCTATCTATCTATACATATATAAAGGACAGTTGTGTATATGTGTATGTCCGGAGGAAACTTTGAAAATAAAACAATTAACGACAAAGTAGATATATATACACACTAAATATCTCCAGGGCTTGTTTTTTGAAACAAAAATAACAGAGATTTGATTTATATTCATGAAGATAATTAAAAAATAAAATCTAAATGATAACAGCATGGATTTTTTTTTTCATTTAATATTTTAGATAATAACATTAACATTTCTTTTCAGAGTAGCTGGATCAATGCAAGGTCTATTTTTTACATAGGGATTAAAATGGGGCATCCCACGAGGATTAAACTCACGTTTCAGTAATAATGGATCTGTGGGACTAACTTTAAAAAATCCCCCTCTCTACCCAGGCGACGCCAGGTAGCCGTTGCTAGTCTATACATATATAAAGGGAAGTTGGTGCGTATGTATGTATGTATGTCCGGATTAAACTACTAGTATATAAAAAAAATAACGACAAAGGAAATATATATATATATATACACTTTAAATATCAACGGTTCTTATTTTTGGTGCCAAAAATATGAAGATTTGATTTATATTTGAAGATATTTAAAGATTAAAATATACATAGAAATAGCATTGAAATTCTACTGAAAAATGTCCAGCATTTGTAAATTATGAAGATTTGATTTATATTTGAAGATATTTAAAGATTAAAATATACATAGAAATAGCATTGAAATTCTACTGAAAATGTCCAGCATTTGATAATGAAGTCATTGAAATTCTACTGAAAATGTCCAGCATTTGTAAATTATATTTTATATTTGAGGATATTTAAAGATTAAAATATACATAGAAATAGCATTGAAATTCTACTTAAAATGTGCAGCATTTGTAAATTATGAAGATTTGATTTATATTTGAATATTTAAAGATTAAAATATACATAGAAATAGCATTGAAATTCTACTGAAAAATGTCCAGCATTTGTAAATTATGAAGATTTGATTTATATTTGAAGATATTTAAAGATTAAAATATACATAGAAATAGCATTGAAATTCTACTGAAAAATGTCCAGCATTTGTAAATTATGAGATTTGATTTATATTTGAAGATATTAAAGATTAAAATATACATGAAATAGCATTGAAATTCTACTGAAAAATGTCCAGCATTTGTAAATTATGAAGATTTGATTTATATTTGAAGATATTTAAAGATTAAAATATACATAGAAATAGCATTGAAATTCTACTGAAAAATGTCCAGCATTTGTAAATTATGAAGATTTGATTTATATTTGAAGATATTTAAAGATTAAAATATACATAGAAATAGCATTGAAATTCTACTGAAAAATGTCCAGCATTTGTAAATTATGAAGATTTTATTTATATTTGAAGATATTTAAAGATTAAAATATACATAGAAATAGCATTGAAATTCTACTGAAAAATGTCCAGCATTTGTAAATTATGAAGATTTTATTTATATTTGAAGATATTTAAAGATTAAAATATACATAGAAATAGCATTGAAATTCTACTGAAAAATGTCCAGCATTTGTAAATTATGAAGATTTTATTTATATTTGAAGATATTTAAAGATTAAAATATACATAGAAATAGCATTGAAATTCTACTGAAAAATGTCCAGCATTTGTAAATTATGAAGATTTTATTTATATTTGAAGATATTTAAAGATTAAAAATACATAGAAATAGCATTGAAATTCTACTGAAAATGTCCAGCATTTGTAAATAATGAAGATCTTATTTATATTTGAAGATATTTAAAGATTAAAATATACATAGAAATAGCATTGAAATACTGAAAAATGTCAGCATTTGTAAATTATGAAGATTTGATTTATATTGAAGATATTTTAAGATTAAATGTACATAGAAATAGCATTGAAATTCTACTGAAAACTGTCCAGCATTTGTAAATATACTAAGTGTCCCCCCCCCGCCCTTTACCTAGGCGATGCTGGATAGCCGCTTCTAGTCTGTAATAAATTATTTTTTTCGGAATATTTTGTTTTGTTTTCTGTCATCGGACTTATTTCCATATTTTTCCACCCATAGATTATTTTCTCAATCATTTCCTGCCTGATATCCCTAGATTTCTCAAAGTTACAGGAATAAACTTCTTACCAATTCCAAGAGAATATTATCCAATTATCGAATGATTCATTCCTTGTCCCAAATGGATGTGACATCTTCACACACTCCAATATCCCTTCCCCCCACGAAGAAAGAATTCCTGCTTGTAAAATATTTGGCGAACGATATTTGTAACATCATTCACTTTACTTTAACTCAATAATTTTAAATTTAATGGTCGACATTTTCTGCGGGCCGAGGGCGCACGTCTGGTGTCCAAAATATATCTCTATATTAATAGGCTTGTACCGCTGTGTGTCACGTCCTTTTGTCACCTCAGATAAATAATGGACCATTCCGTTTTGATTGTGAAGAAGAAAAAGAACATGCTATAAATCAAAAGGAAAAGAAAGAGAAAAGAGAGAGTGAGAGAGGGGATAGATAGACAGAGATAGGCATAGGGATATATATCTATATCTATATCTATATCTATATATATATATATATATATATATATATATAATAATATAAAGTAATTGGTAATTTGTTTGAAGCATTGTTAAGTATGTTATAATATATTAATGATTTGAAGGCAATTACAATGCGTATAAAAATAAAAACAAAAAGATGTTATTTTTGTCTTATCGATTTCAAAGAAAACATTAGAAAAGAAAACTTTTTTCCTTCTTTTTTTTCCTCTTCTTTTTTCTTTCTCTTCCCTTCCCTTTCTTTATGTTATGAATGAAATGGGCGTATTAAAAAAAAGAAAGTACAGTTATTCGCCCATTTCATTCATAGCATAAAGAAGGGGGAAGGGAGGAGAAAGGAGAAAAAGAAGAAGAGAGAAAAAAAAAGTATAACCACGCAAAAAAAACTTAAGCACGTTCATTTCTGATTTTCGTCTCTGAAGATAAATTTTTCTTTGAAAACGATAAGACAAAATACAACATCTTTTTGTTTTTATTTTTATACGCATTGTAATTGCCTTCAAATTATTAATATATTATAATATATCTATATGAGAGAGAGAGAGAGAGAGAGAGAGAGAGAGAGAGACGGGAGGGAGTATATAACTTTAATCAGATGCGTATCGAATAGACTTCTACGCTGTCAGGCTGGTACCATCAATAGGACAGTCAGCCGACTTTACTATATATATATATATTATATATATATATATATATATATATATATATAATATATATATGAATGTATATAAAGATAACCTAATGAGTCAGATATACCTACTAATAGTTTCGCTTAGTAGCTCATCAGGGCAAGAATCTGACTAAAACGACTTGGAGCAATTGTACGTAAAATAATATATATATATATATATATATATATATATATATATGTTTATACGGTCAAGCCACGTGTAAAGCATCAGTTTCGGCCAGTTAAGCAATGATGAGCTTGTTCAATACTTAGATGGGTGACCATTTAAGGAACAAAAGGTACTGTAAGCTATTTTACAATAGCTCTCGTATACATATCGAACGTAAAATTAAATTATCAATCCATATAGAATTAAACCAAATAAAAATAAATGGAACAAAAGTAAATCAAATAGTAAAAAAAAGTAAGGCTTCACACCGGAAGAGCCCTTTGAGCATGCGCAAAAAATCCCGAATTCTTGGCGCCAAAAAGGTCTCACAGACCTTTGTTTTTAATTTATTTATTTTTACTCCCAGCCTTTGAAGAGGAAACATTTTTTGGCTTGTTATTTATATATATTTAATTTCCTTGCAACACGTGTTGAGTATGCTAACTGCACTGGTAATTTGTATCATATTTTGTGGGATAAATGGATCCAAAAATGGGTATTAGTCCTAAAGTAAACCTAATAGTCTGTAGTTCAAACTAGCTTACTTAGTCCAGAACGAATAATAATAATAATAATAATAATAATAATAATAATAATAATAATAATATCCCAGCAAGAAGACCAGACCTAGTGTTGATAAACAAAAAAGAAAGAACTTGTCAACTGGTGGATTTTGCAGTTCCAGCAGATCACAGGGTGAAGCTAAAGGAAAATGAAAAAATGGACAAATAACTGGACCTTGCCAGAGAACTGAAAAAGTTATGGAATATGAAAGTGAAAGTTATACCAATTGTAGTTGGTGCACTTGGAAAAGTCCCAAAAGGATTAGAAAAGGTTTGGAAAGTTTGGATATCAGAGGAAGGATTGAAACCATTCAGAACACTGCACTGCTGCAATCTGCCAGAATACTCAGAAGAGTCCTGGGGACCTGAGGAGACTTGCTGTCACTCAGACTCCAGTGAAATACCATCAGCTAACAATGGTGTGAAAACTCAAAAGGAGTGAATAATAATAATAATAATAATAATAATAATAATAATAATAATAATTTGAAATATCTTCACCTGACGATTGCCTCGCATGAAACCAATATGGTCGTGGATGTTCCTTTGTCACCAAATAAATAGATATGTAAAACCTTTATATATCTATTTTATTATATATATATATATATATATATATATATATATATATATATATATATATATATATGGATAGATTGATGGGTTGATTGGTATACATCGACAGACAGATAGATATAAATTGATTGGGGTATGAACCAAATAAAACAGACAAGATCACATTAAGACAAACAGATAGTGATAGATAAATATATTTATTGAGATAGATATGAACCGCCCACTTTATTTTTTTTTCCTGTCTGCGTGTAAAGTGCCATATTTGTGGCCCCTTACATGCAGACAGGAAAAATACCCCCTTCCCTAAATATCTCAAATAGAATTTGCTGTCTAAACATGCTAACGTACGCTTGAGTACGCGCGCACACACACACTTCCTTACACATTTGACGCAATCTTTTAGTTTATAGGATTAAAAAGACAAATTCTAACATCCCCATGGTATTCAACTTTAATCACAAAATTAAATTACTCTCATTTTCTTCAGAAAGATTTCCAAAATCTTAAACTTAAACACAGTAATATCCAGTGCTTTCGGGATAAATTGGACATATCTATATTTGGTTATTTTTCTCCGTAATTTGGAGGTATTGACGCACACTACTCATCATTTAAAAACTTGAACCCTTCTTCATTCATGTACGTGACGACAGATAGAATAGATTACTGGAACCTACCTGAATCATGAAAGAGAATATCACGTATCATGATGACCTATGCCGGCCATCAAAATGAGAAGATTATGGTTGCTGCCCAATGCTCCCTGAACACTGTAAAAACAATCAGGCATGAACTGGAGAATTGAAATGGAGACTACGAGGTTATGGCTAGAGGAAAGCAATATAATAAACAATCTGATTGCATTCGCACAGCAGAATTCCTCAAAAATATGCGGTAAAAAGTGTTGGAGGACCCTGGCATTGGAATCCGGGCTCTGTCACGTGAATTGAATGTTTCAGCCTCTACCATGAAGCTTGCACTCTATGAAGACCTTCACTACTACTCATATAAACGTCGCAGAGGTCAACTGCTCCCAGAAAAGGCCCGTGAAAATCGTCTGACAAATGCGAAGAAACTTCTGAGCAAAGTGAAACATCCTGCTGAACCACAAACAATCTGGTTCTTTTCCGATGAGAAAAACTTTTGCCAAGATCAAAAGCACGACACGCAGAATAACAGATGGCTTGCACACAGTCCATAGGACACTCATCGTGTCATGCAGACTAAATTTCTCCAAACTGTGATGGTTTTCGGATGTTTGTCATCTGAGGGTGATGTGATACCTCCGCATTTTTTTCACAGAGGGTATCTGGTTGAATTCAGATGTCTACGTGGAGTTGCTAAACACTCTAGTCAAGCCTTGGATAACAAGGGTGGTTAATGGTAGGCCATATGTACGGCAGAAGGATTCGTCCCCTGCCACACCTCTGGGAAAAGTCGAAAATGGTTGTCGGTGAATTTTTACGACTACACTAGTCCCAATGTTTGGCGTCGGAACTCCCCGGATCTTAACCCCATGGATTATTATGTATGTGGCACTGTTGAGAAAGACACCAATCGCTTGCCAGTACTACAAAAGCCCAATTAATCGACAGAATTAAGGTAGTTTTTTAGACCCTTCCCAGAGAAACTGTAACATCAGCTTGCTCCAAGCTCCGGAAAAGCATTGAGGCTGTGATCGACGCTAATGGTGGTTATTTTGAGTGAAATTTGTTGACAGTAGTGTAATTTCCGTGCAAGTTGAATATTTTAAAAATCCATTAAATTTTGTTGTTACCAAGCACTTTTTCTTTTTTCTTATGAAACTGTAACATTTATCCCGAACACTATATATATATATATATATATATATATATATATATACTGAATCTACACTTGAGGAGCCACTTGTTGCATAATAATTATCGCCGTGAAAAATAGACCCGATGCGCCGAGTTCATATCATGGACGAGACTGTTTGCGTTTCACTTCGGGCTAATATCCCTACGAAACACATGAATCCATGTCTTCGCCCCCCAACTATGGGTAAATGGTAGGGCTGACTGGGCTCCTTAGTTTTAGCATGGTAACCGGTTTTGGAAAAAGAAAACAATCTATACAATGTGTTCAAAAAAAAGTAAAGTCGTCAGGGTGGCCTAAAATCGGTCTCAGACGGCGAGGGAGTATATCCCCTTTTCACTAACGCTTGAATAAAAAGATCGTTTTTGGCGTCTGAGCTGGAGCGCGACAACTACCATCAGCTCCTCGCTTTACCGCAAAGATCCCTGTGTTACTCAATCACTGAGTTGGCGAGGGCCATTATCGAACCAGGAACCTTGTTGTTCCTAAGGTGTACTTGTCATAAAAGTTGATCTTGTCTTGCATCCACGGCAGGAAAAATACTCTATCCACAAAATCTGAAATAAAAGTTGTGCGCGCACGCACACACCAAGACACCATTAAAGCACCCCATTTGCGACCTGAATTCAAAAGGACATGTTTTGCTTTTCACCGTCAAAATCCGGTTGTTTGTTAACAGATGATTTTTAGACATACTTTTTTTAAGATTATAAAACTATAAACGAAAGACACGTTTTTATATTAAATACTTTTTATTTTACTTATTTCATGTTGTTAATTCAATAGCAATTCTTTTTTAATTATAAAACTTTTAACGTTAGACACGTTTAACACGGGAATGATTAAAAAGTATATTATAAGGTTATAATAATAACTGCTAACCCTAACCCCTAACCGTAGCAAAATCTTTAATATTAACTATCCGTAGAGGCACATGAAAAATAAATAAACATATCTTTCGTTTTAAGTTTTATTTAAAAAAAACAAAAACAATATTAGTTTATCTTTAGTGCAAAATTAATTTTTTCACATACGTTTAAGAGTCGATAAATAAATTCATCTTATTTTTGGATCACTTCAGTTTTCAAGATTTCTTAATATTTTCGGATTTATTTCCATATTTACTCCCATATATATATATAATGAGTCAGGTACTACCAACTTACAGTATCGCTTATTAGCCCATCAGGGCAAGAATCTGACTAAAAGACTTGGAGCAATAGTACTCTTATCACCAAAATCAGTACTACCGTGCCCCCCCCCAAAAAAAAAAAATACTTTACCCTTTTTATTTTATTTTCCTATTCCTATCTTACATCCCAATTCCCTTACCTATGTTAAGTTTTATCTTGAAAAATAACAATATTAGTTTATCTTTAGTGCAAAATTAATTTTTTCACATATGCTAACATGAAATAACTATTTTTAAAAATTAAAATCAAAAACTATTTTAGTATAAAATGTTACTGGTTTTTATCGGCCGGCTGTTTGTTTACTAACAACTGGTGAAAAGCAAAAATTCAGTTCTTTTTTTTGGGCTGAGTTGCCTAATGGTGTTATCGCCCTTTTATCATTAAAAACCAGCCCACCGAATTAGCATAAGAAACAAATTAGCATAACAAAGAACTAATAAACTTAAAAAATGGGAAGGGTAAACCCTCTTGTAAATAAGGAAAAAAATAAATAGGAATTTAAAATAGAAAATTTAAAAAAACACAATCAAACAAAAGAGGGAAAACCCCTCTCTTGTAAATAAGGAACATAAATAGAAATTTAAAAATTGGAAAATTTAAAAAAACAAAAAAAATCTACAAAGAGGGGAAAACTCACATCAACCGTTCATCCTGGTAGTAAGATCAAACTCGAGTAATAAAATGGTTGCGATATAAATTAAGAGAGCGCTATTGCCATTGGCTGGAGGTCAGGTGACCAGTACTATATCTATGGTCATCAGGAGGCGAGGTCAGTTGCTGAGGGGAAGGGTCGAGGTTTGATCAACCTCGATTGGTCCCTTGCGTGAGGAAATTCGTTGTTGAAAGACCAGAAATTTTCCAATGATCCCAAGGAATAACAACGCTGATGACTTCCCCCTCAATCATCTTATAGATGTATTTTTACAAGATTACCCTTTTTATTTCGTTTTCCTATTCCTATCATTTTCCTCTCTTACATCCAATTCCCTTACCTATTTTAATATATCGCAATCATATATTCTATCGCCACTTCTACCCCAACCTCCAAAGGAAAACTCAGCAGGACAACGACGGCTCGTATTTCTGTTCTTTATCATCGGGACCTGTTCTATATATATATTGGGAGAATATGTGCTTAATTGAAGTCGTACCTAATTTTTGAAAATTAATCAATTAATAATTAATGAATTAGGCGGGCATACCTATTCAAATGTAAGGCTAAACAAATCGAGAAAAATCAATCTGTATGTACATTTCGGCCTATTATGCCTCATCAGCAGAGCTATAGACAGAAAGACTGCTTTGTGTGTGATTCGAACCCTGACTGTCAAGCTGACAGAAACACACACAAAGCAGTCTTTCTGTCTATAGCTCAAAAATATTGTCGGCTAAAGAAGCCATATCAAAACACATCGTTTGTTTGTTTACTTCTCGTATATATATATATATATATATATATATATATATATAAATCCTTCTTACATATTAGACGCAATCTTTTAGTTTATAGAACTAAAAATCTTAATTCTCAAATTCCCGTGGTATTTGACTTTAATCATAATATTTACAAACTCTCTCATTTTCTTCAAAAAAAGATTTCCGATATTCTGAAACTTGGCCCCAAAGTCAGCAATTTTCTAAAGAAATTTCTCCTCTGTGCCAGACGGAAAACATTTTCAAATGTTTTATCATTATTTTAAATACAGTTATGAATATTAATTATTAATCTCAAGAGGTCTACAATTTACAGTTGATTTCTACGCGTTAAACAAATTTGTTAAGACTGTGCATCGTTTACCCATCGGCTGACCTGCTTGTAATTTCCTCTAAAGAAATTATCCTCTCAAAGTAACTAAAAAATCCATAAAGAAATCTTTTGATATTAAAGAATACAAAAATAAAACTAAAACTAAAATAAAATTAAAAAATCATCAGACTCCCATGGGGCCTTGACCGGAAGAACCCCTTTTGCGCATGTCCCACAAAAAGGGACTGACTCCCTACCACCAAAATAATGCCTCGGCCATTCGAACTGAGGCCGTAATTGGGTCTAGTTGGTCCTATTAGCCAGGGAGATGTTCCCTCGCTACAGGCCACTATGACCTAGTCAATAAAGCCTAAGTCATAAAGCCACCTCTTGCCTTTGTCTCGTTCCTTAAGTTCCATTTCAGTCTTCCAGCCCAGAAGAACCAATAACCATAGCTTTTATTGGGGTTAAGATATCAGTACCAACGAACATAAAAAATATCCCCATAAATCTTCCTGAGACATTAAATGCAATCGGTGCCGTTATTGTATGTGGCCTATCTTTTTGATTCTGTTATAGTATGTGGCCTATCTTTTTGATTCTGTTATAGTATGTGGCCTACCTTTTTGATTCTGTTATAGTATATTTTGATTCTGTTATAGTATGTGGATCTTTTAATTCGTTATAGTGTGTGGCCTATCTTTTGATTCTGTTATGTATGTGGCCTACCTTTTTGATTCTGCTATAGTATGTGGCCTACCTTTTTGATTCTGTTATAGTATGTGGCCTACCTTTTTAATTCGTTATAGTATGTGGCCTATCTTTTTATTCTTTATAGTATGTGGCCTACCTTAAATGTGTCCTGCCTCAGTAAGAGTCTATTTGTAGAGATAAGTAGTAGGCAATTTATTGAAACTAATTACCTTTTACATATATTCAATTTCAATTAAGAATTCTAAAAAAATCAAAAATTCTGAAATACAGTTAGGGTTGGAATCAGATCCCTATTTCTCCACAAAAAGTAATGCCATTTATAGATATAAGTTGTAGGCAATTTATTGAAACTAATTATTTTTCACATATATTCAATTTCAAGAAATGCAATAAGCTGTATATAGTAATTAAGAATAATTAAAGAAAATATCCATAATTTACATGAATCAGAGATCTATCTACTTCTGAAATAGGGTTATGGTTAAGAGTTATTATTATGACCTTATAATATACTTTTTTTAAGGTAGGCCACATACTATAAGAGAGACATGATTTCATAGGCCACATTATAAAGGTAGGCCAAATACTATAATGGTACCCCGCAATCTTTTAATTTATAGGATTAAAGGGACATTCCCGAAAACCCATGGTTACCCCCTCCCCCAAAAAGGGATGTTATATTATTTGGTGTGAATAAATAGTTCAGTATATTCAAACTGGTTTTACTGTAAACTTTTTGCAGTGTTCTTTGGGAGACAGTATAAATCTTCTTTGCACATTAGACGCAATCTTTTAGTTTATAGGATTATAAAATCTGATTACAAAATTCCCATGATATTATAACTATAATCACAATATTGAATTACTCTCATTTTCAGAAACCCAATGGTTAAAAAAAAAACAACAACACAGCAATGATAAGGGATATTATTTGGTTGACAGCCTTCCGTCTACGAGAGACGATGGAGTAGTGTCAAAGGTTTTATTTATTTTTATATTTATTTATTTTCGTTCAACTACATAGCCTTAGCGGGTTCATATGGAGGATAATCTGTTGCCCATGCAGCAAACCCCTCCTCTCCGTACTGCCGCTGTGATCCAAAGGAAAGGTAAGGTACCAATGCGGTTTTGCAACGGTAGTGTCGCAGGAGTTGATTGGTAGCAATGGATTTCAGCAGCACACCACCTTTAGGGACTCCAGCTCCTGATTTGTTTTCAGGGTTTACTCCTCTAGGCTTTCCTTGAAAGGCAGAGGTTTTGTGTCGGACTTTTCCTTGACTTTGATGGGTTGCCGACCAAGGCTAAGGAGCCCCTTTTGATTCATTTGGAGAATTATGTGAGTAGTAAGTACCCCAATCTTACTACTATTGGTGTTCCAGAGAAATTAAATGAGATTAGGGAAATATCTTGTATGTAGATAAGACCAATAATATTGATAATGTAAAACAATTTTTATTAATAATTGAGGTTTAAATAAAAGTAAAATCATGGAGAATGTGACGTAAATAACTAAGGGAATTGTGACTTGAGTAGTGATATAGTTTCAGTTACAGACAGACAAACACACAATCTCCATTATGATAAGATTATTAAGTAGTGTTCTAAATTTGGATTAATCTTAATTCATATCTTAATTCATGCGTTATATGATAATCTTTACATTAAGAAAGCCACAGCCGACATTATGGCAAGGTTAGTTCAGCCGATAATATATAAACTTTTTTTTTTGTAAACGATTCAAAATGGACTATAGACGTATAGACATTCGATATCAGAATATAGATTTCATCGTATTCATAAAATGAATGACGATATAAAAAAAAACAAATTTATCAAATCATTACGGAAGACTATGATTGTGGTGGGAATAAAACTCTTTTGTAAGGTTGAATTATATTTCGTTTTTTTTTTCTTTTTTTTTTTTTTTTCCTTTTTTTACTAATGGAAATTTACAACCAATCTTAAAGTAAGATTTTAACATATTTTTTCTCAATTGTAATATTTTCTCGTTTTAGTTTTTTCCCCCGAATATATTGTTTTTATCGTCTTCCGGGCATATAGACAATTTCCGCTTTTTTCCCCTCCGATTAAGGAGAGTTAGAGTTTTATTTAAAATTCTTGAGTTTTTCTTATTTTTTGGTAAATTTCTGCGCAACTGAATGAATCAATACTTCTGGATATTAACATATTTTTGCAAAATTGGCAGACAGAGTCGTTCAATTGTGCACCTCCCATATTGAGAATTCAAAAAGGTTTTAATCTCCAATTAAACGGAGGGAGCACTCTCTGGCGACATTTACACAGGTAGGGTTCGAATCACGCACAAAGCACTGCCCTGTCTATAGCTCTGCTAATGAGGCCTAATAGGCTGAAATGTACATACAGAGATCGACTTTTTCTCGATTTGTTTACGCTTTACATTTAAACCGATATGCACGCCTAATTCATTTAATTATAATTAATTAATTAACAAATCAGGTATGACTTTAATTAAGCACATAATCTCCCAAAAATATATGCATACGTATGTATTTATCAGTTAAAATCATTGTCCCTGTCTGTAGGTACTGATGGACGAGTGGTTAAGAAGCCTGACTGATGATGAATCGGGTTTCCATCTTGGCTGGAGATGGCCTGCTAATGTCTAGCCACATTGAAGAAACGTGATACGTCGAAACATGGTGTTTGTGGATGACTATATGTACACACACACATTATATATATAGCGTTCGGCTAGAAACTTCAAGGTTCCCAGTTCGATACCGGCCCTCGCCAACTCAGCGTATGAGTAGCACTGGGATCTGGGCGCTAAAGTAAGGAGCTGATGGTAGGTGTGGCGCTCCACCTCAGACGCAAAAAACAATCTCCTTGGTCTGGCGATAGTGAAAAGGGGATAAACTTCCTCGCTGATTGGTTGATACCGACTTTAGGCCACCCCGACAACTTTACTTATATATATATATATATATATATATATATATAATATATATATATATCAGTGGATAAATCACCAGGTAAGTTGGTGTTAAGCTGGTTCTAAGGTGTGCATTTTTTTAACAACGGAATGTTAAAGCTTGTCTGGTCCATTTTGAGAGCTCAATGTTTAATGATTTTGTACAGAGCTATATATTTGGTAAAGAAAAAGGTTTGAAATCGGTCATATTAGCAGATCTATATTTTTCAGAAATTCACCAAAATAAAAATATATCATCTTTTCAGACTCGCTCTCAGTCCTACTATCATTACGAAATAAAAAACTGGAAGACCCTCTCATCATTAAGCTCCTGAATAGATTAGACTCAATGTCTAACTCTAAGGAGATTATTATATGCTGGATTCCAAGTCATATAGGAGTGAGGGAGAATGAAAGAGCTGACTCTGCAGCTAAATCGGCTCTAGATTCAATCCCCGACAAGTTCCAGATACCATATACTGACTTGAAACCTAAAATTAATAGATTCCTTCATACAAAATGGCAGCAACACTGGAATAACTGTATCCACAATAAACTCTTCCTAATCAAACCGACTTTGGGAGGCTGCAGTCCAACTTTAAGGAAGTCTAGAAAGGAACAAGTCATTATGTCCCGATTATGCATTGGTCATACAAAACTAACACACTCTTATATACTCAAACAAGAACAACAACTACAATGTGAAACATGTCAAACACCCTTGACAGTCAAACACTTATTGATGGAATGCAGATTTTTTGCTCACATCAGAAAACATTATTTTAAAGCAAACAATATGAAGGATCTATTTGAAAATGTTAACATTGGGGATATTTTCTCCTTTTTAAGGGAAAATAAAATTATACCATAGAATATAGACATGAAACAAATCAATGCCATACAATATAATTCCCAATAATGCTAACACATTGTTAAAACCAATTACTAAAAGTATATATATGAATACACAATATGTATAACACCCCAACCGCTAGGCATGATATAACCCTGGACGGGTTGATATGCCGTTAAAATTAATAAACCAACCAACCAACCAACCAAAATATATAAAATGCCCTATGAATTCTGTAACTATTTCAATAAAATTTAGCGGTCTCCGTCCTTCTTCGGGTATTTCTCGTTAAACTTGGGGGCCTTTATGCCGTAATCCACCGGGGTAGACTGTTCTCTCATTTAGAAAATATTCGCCACCATTTCTAAAAATAATTAAATTCAATTTTAATAAGATGCTATTCATCTGAATTTTTTTAGATGTGTCTTGATATTATCGAGATTAGCAAACATTTTCGTCATACAACGTGTGATAGCACGTGCGATACACTGCCCTCATCAGCCGCTAACTAGGAGTGATAGCACAGTTTCGGTAGCTCAAGGTGGGACTGCCACTCCCAACGCTACCTATGTGTCTTGATATTATCGAGATTAGCAAACATTTTTGTCATACAACGCGTGATAGCACGTGCGATACACTGTCCTCATCAGCCACTAACTAGGAGTGATAGCACAGTTTCGGTAGCTCAAGCCGGGACTGCCACTCCCAGCGCTCACTATGTGTCTTGATATTATCGAGATTGGCAAACATTTTCGTCATACAACGTTTGATAGCACGTGCGATACACTGCCCTCATCAGCCGCTAACTAGGAGTGATGGCACAGTTTCGGTAGCTCAAGGCGGGACTGCCACTCCCAACGCAACCTATATGTCTTGATATTATTGAGATTAGCAAACATATGCACACTCCGGGTGTAAGTATTTAAGTTTTAATGTAATAAAATATATTAATCAGAAAGGCTAATGAAACTAAATAAGAATGCAAAAAAAAAAAAAAAAGATTTGAAACAGAAGGGTATAATCGAAAAATAGAACAACTGAAATTTACTCTTCCATCACTCCCGTCTTTCATTGATACATTTTCCTAATTTGACTAATTAGTTGCTCCGAATATATTAAGAGAAAAAAAAGGAAAAAAACATTTTTTCCTAATTTAACTAATTAATTTAACTAATTTAACTAATTAATTTAATTAATTAATTTAACTAATTAATTGCTCCGAAAATATTAAGAGAAAAAAAAGGGGAAAAAAACTTAAATAGATATGTTTTTCAACATAAATTGCATTATTTTGCCTTCAAAAAAAAAATATCTTATTACATTTTATGATTAATGCTTCAAACACACTATAAAAACAAAAAAAAATCTTTATTTTAATATGCCCGGAGCGGGGCCTTATTGTTTTTATAGTATTAAAAAAAATATATCTTAAATGATTTCAAAAATTCCCGCAAAACACAATAGCTACACGGGATTTAACGGAATTTGACGATCTTTGCCGAACTTTCAAATCTCCATCAGATTCAACGGAATAATACCACCGTTGATTTTAACAAACACAGATGGAAACTTTTCAACTCTCTGAAGATGGACTTTGCTCCGAAAATATTAAGAGAAAAAAAGGAAAAAAGAAAATTAAATAAATATGTTTTTCAACATAAAGTGCATTATTTTGCCTTCAAAAAATATCTTATTACATTTTATGATTAATGCTTCAAACACACTATAAAAACAAAAAAATCTTTAATTAGTTAACATAGGGAGTAACGAATAGAATTACAGTTATTTAAAAAAAAAATTATGACAGTTGTTTTTACGTAGGGTAGAATCCCTGGAGCTATTTGTGAAGATCCAACTCGTAATTATACAATAATGGATCTGCGAGACTACCTCTTTTACCCCCTCCCCCTTATCCAAGCGACGCTGGGTAGCCACTTCTAATGTATAATAAAACGGGTTGGGTGATTTCTATAAGAGCAATAGGGTTGGGAACATCATGTAGGAGATAAGTCTTAACGTAACCAGCCGATTGATCGTCTCTTCGATTCCGTCCTTAAGCATCATAGATCACCACCCACGGCCAACAGGTGGTCCTATTAGGAGTATGTGTACCCTTCTGCAGAGGTGCAATCGGTGTATTCTACAGGACCAGCCAACAGGGAGGGAAAACAACACGGATACATTTTCTTGTGTGCATACGCTTTCATACCCCGGAATACTTTTTCAGCCGATAAATTTTTAGCCCCCACGCGCGTGGGCGGAGCGGAAATAGAAAAACACATCTTGTCCGCGGAACACACTCCACTAAATTATAATTCTACTTTCTCAGCGTCGGTCTGGTTACGTGATCCTCAAGGTCCCATTCCAGATGACCCTGGGTTCAAGGCTTGCTATTAGAAATATCTGACAGCGACTTTCCACTGCTTAGCTGTATTTCAAATTACACTACACTACCTTCCAAAAATGTTAGGCTATGCCTATCCATTATATAACGGGATGATTGAAGACCTTACCTTTGGGACTACCCTCGTATATATATTTACCAACCCCTCCGCACGAGCAGGATGTGACACAAAGTCAATTTCTTAAGCGGAGTTCAACAGGTTTGAATTCAGAGTTTTCCTTCTCCTAGACCAGTTGCCTAACCAAGATTAAAGAGCCCTATTTATCCATAACTGGAGGTAGATTAGGATTCATACTTTTCCCAAGGGTATTAGCGCTAAGTGAAATGCAATTACCACATCCAGGATTTGAACTCGGGGTGACGAGTCCATTTCCCATGACTTTAACTATTACACCACGTACCTCGTATAAGACCTACACATTCTTCCCACACATCTTTTAAAGATTACAATTAAAATTGAACCCACAAGGTCCCTTTGGAAATTATCTAGCCATTTGGATCCAGTTGTGTGACTTTGATTTAACTAAATCAGGTTGGTTGGCTGGTTGGTTGGTTGGTTGGTTGGTTGGGTTTTACGGCATGTCAACTCTTGTTGGGTTATTTTATGTTTTTATTTATTTAACCTTGGAATTGAAAGAAGAACATGGTCATTTCAGTGAGAGACGGAAGACTGCGTAAATTAATTGAACCAGTAAATACAAAAAATTACTAAAACTAGATTGGTTGGTTGGTGGGTTTGTGGGTTGGTTGGATTTTATGGCATGTCAACTCTTGTGGGGTTATTTTATGTTCTTATTAGATTTAACTTTGGAATTGAAAGAAGAACATAGTCATTTTAGTGAGAGACGGAAGACACCGTAAATAATTGGACCAGGAAATACAAAATATACTAAAACTAGGTTGGTTGGTTGGATTTTACGGCATGTAAACTCTTGTTGGGTTATTTTATGCTTTTGTTAAATTTAAACTTGGAATTGAAAGAAGAACATGGTCATTTCTGTGAGAGACAGGGGATTGCGTAAAATAATGGACAAGGAAATGAAAAAAAAAAACAAAAAAAAACAAAAAAAAAAAACAAAACAAAAAAAAACAAACAAACTAAAACTAGGTTTCATCTATTAATAATAACCATTACACCACTGGCGCCTCCATTAGGGCAAGTCGATTTTTCGCTTTTTAAAATATCAAATTGTCCATCTATGCGAAAGTTGTGTGTTACTATACTGAATACTGACACCAAAAATTAGATCTCTTACTTGCACCATTGTTTGAAGAAATAGCATCAAAGATCGTCTACTAGCAATAACCATTACACCACTGGCGCCTCCATTAGGCAAGTCGATTTCTCGCTTTTTAAAAATATCAAATTGTCCATCTATATGAAAGTTGTGCGTTAGTATACTGAATACTGACACCAAAAATTAGATCTCTTACTTGCACCATTGTTTGAGGAAATAGCATCAAAGATCGTCTACTAGCAATAACCATTACACCACTGGCGCCTCCATTAGGGCAAGTCGATTTTTCGCTTTTTTAAAATATCAAATTGTCCATCTATATGAAAGTTGTGCGTTAGTATACTGAATACTGACACCAAAAATTAGATCTCTTACTTGCACCATTGTTTGAAGAAATAGCATCAAAGATCGTCTACTAGCAATAACCATTACACCACTGGTGCCACCATTAGGATAGGTCGATTTTCGCTTTTTTAAAATATCAAATTGTCCATCTATATGAAAGTTGTGCGTTAGTATACTGAATACTGACACAAAAATTAGATCTCTTACTTGCACCATTGTTTGAAGAAATAGCATCAAAGATCGTCTACTAGCAATAACCATTACACCACTGGTGCCACCATTAGGATAGGTCGATTTTCGCTTTTTTAAAATATCAAATTGTCCATCTATATGAAAGTTGTGCGTTAGTATACTGAATACTGACACCAAAAATTAGATCTCTTACTTGCACCATTGTTTGAAGAAATAGCATCAAAGATCGTCTACTAGCATCTCTCTT
>CM042178.1:30020581-30030581 GCA_023376005.1 Doryteuthis pealeii | reverse complement strand
TAATTGTGACTCGATTAGTAATATAGTTTCGGTTACAGACAGAAAAACACACAATCTCCATTATAATAAGATATATATATATATATATATATATGTATATGTGTATATATATGTATATGTATATATGTATGTATATATTGGGGCTATGTTCACCATCACACGGTTTCTACTATTTCCATCAAAGTCGTTCTTTTGGATTGTTTGAAAATGTGTGTGTGTGTGTGTGTGTGTCTGTGTGTGTGTGTGTGTCTGTGTGTGTGTGTGTGTGTATTGTCTCACAAAGAACACAGCAAAAATTTCACAGTCCAATCAGTTTTAATAAACTGTTTAAATTTACAGAGCTATGTATTCACCCAGAATGATATAATATCATTAATATAATATATTAATATAATATCGCGCATACACACATCTCTTTCTCTCTCTCTCTCTCTCTCTCTCTCTATATATATATATATATATATATATATATATATATATATATACCTTCAAAAATAAATTTATTTCGACTTTTGCCGTATCATCAGTTCTGTTTTTTTTTTGTTTTTTTTTGTTTTTTTGTGTTTTTTTTTTTTGGGGGGGGGTAATAGTATTATTATTTCACCACCGATCTTACTGGTGTGATATATCCGTTATATATATACATCTTCTATTATTATAGTAAAGCTGAGATTTTCACCTTTCAATCCCTAAAGGCTTTTTTCCTGGTGAGCTTTACTGACACGAAATTTATACTAAATTATTCCTTAGTTTTTGGATTACTAAATGTTTGAAAAAAATTACACTTTAAAATGGTTCTAATTAGTCGTAATTTGCAATTAAGTCAAAAACTCACCTGACTTTCTCTTAGATATCTGGTGCAATTTTCACCCCTCGCTAATATTGTCTAGAGAATTAAGACAAAGAGAAATGTCTGTGAAAAAACTTTATCAGGTGAAAAAATAGGCAGGCAGAGGGATATTTCCCTTCCCTTCTTTCTATCTTTACAGAATAACTTTTCTTTTGTTTTAATAAAACAAAACAAAAGTTTTTTTTACCCTCAACTAAAATTGAATATCATGCTTTAATATCATGGCGGTTTCTTTTCGGGGATTAGACTTTTTAATCCTATAAACTAAAAGATTGCGTCTAATGTCTCGGGAAGATTTCTTTATAAATTCTTTGATTAATTTCAGAGGCTAATTTCTTTTGGAGGAATTACAAGCAAGGGTAAACGATATATAGTCTTAACAAATTTGTTTAATGCATAAGAATCAACTGTAAATTGTAGACCTCTTGAGATTAATAATTAATATTCATAACTGTATTTAAATTAATGATAACACATTTGAAAATGTTTTCCGTCTTGCACTGAGGAGATGTTTCTTGAATAAATTGCTGATTTTGGGGCCAAGTTTAAGAATATCGGAAATCTTTTTTTTTTCTTTTTTTTTCTTAAGAAAATGAGTTTGTAAATATTATGATTAAAGTCAAATACCCCGGGAATTTGAGAATTAGGATTTTTAGTTCTATAAACTAAAAGATTGCGTTTAATGTGTAAGGAACATTTATGTGTTTGTCTGTTTGTCTCTCTGTGGGTGTGTGGGTGTGTGCATAATTTCTGTTTTAGATTTTATGGGTTGGATATTTTTCTACCTGCATATAAGATGTCACACGTATGAATTAAGGGTGTATAAAAAAAAATTAAAGAAGTTAGTTCATATCTACCTCAATAGATTTCTCTCTCTCATATATACTATACGATACAAAGACAGATGGAAAAGCCCCGACAATAAGGAACAGGAATACGAGTTGTCGTTGGCTTGGTGGGGTTTCATATGGGGGTGAGGATAGAAGTGGCGATTGAATATATGATTGCGATATATTAAAATAGGTAAGGGAATTGGGATGTAAGATAGGAAAATGATAGGAATAGGAAAATAAAATAAAAAAGTATTTTGTTGTTGTTGTTGTTATGCTAATTTATTTAGACCACGGTAGTACTGATTTTGGTGATAAGAGTACTATTGCTCCAAGTCTTTTTAGTCAGATTCTTGCCCTGATGGGCTAATAAGCGATACTGTAAGTTGGTAGTACCTGACTCATTATATATATATATATGGGAGTAAATATGGAAATAAATCCGACAATATGAAGAAAACTTGAAAAACGAAGTGTTCCAAAAATAAGATGAATTTATTTATCGACACTTAAACGTTTCGATTTATTTAAACCTTCATCAGGATAGATTATGGGTGAGGAAATTCATGGATGTTTTGTAAATGACAGGAGTTAGAAAAATATTTATAAAAAGTTTATATATTTACCACATATAAAAGGTTATATATTTATAAAAACTTTTTACAAATATCTTTCTAACTCCTGTCATTTACAAAACATCCATCAATAAACAGAAACGTTTAAGCGTCGATAAATAAATTCATCTTAATTTTGGAACACTTCATTTTGCAAATTTCAAATATATATATATATATATATATATATATATATACATATAATTTAATATACCAAGCGTGTTGGTAGATCCTTGCGGAGAGAAAAAACCCAGCAGAGAGTTTGATTGTAAAATATACTACCAAACATCAACCAGGAAAAAAAATTTTTGAAAAAAAGAAAGGACCAAGATATTCGTACCAACAAAAAATAATCTATTGGTACAGTATTTGGCCAAAAGAAAAAACAATTTATATGTATATATATATGTATATAAGATATATATATATTCATATAACCGCTAGGAGAAGCTAATAAGTAAAAAGTGCTCGATACCTAAGTAGAGCCAAGTAATAAAGATAATCTAATGAGTCAGGCGAACCTACTATTAGTTTCGCATAAAGCTCTTCAGGGCTAAAATCTGACTAAAGAAGAAAAATATGCCAATATGTACCAGCAACGGGAGTCATGCCCAATCCCCTAATTCATTTGCTGCTTCTCCCATGATGGGTTTCGGGATGTCGAGGTTTAATGAATAAACCCCGTCTCCCTAGATTTAGTCGTATCGATGGATCGTTTAACTACGGGCAAAGAGATGGACAATCGTTGGCGTGCTGGGTTCCATTTGAGGGGATGAGAATGACGACGGGGTGCTTACACTTATTTAATTGTTTCAAATCTGCTTAATTCTAAATAAAATATAAATTAAAAAAAAAAATAAAAATAAAAAAATAAAAATCAGTTAATATAGAAATTAAATATTTTTTAATTAAACAATAAACTTATAGCGTTCTGTGTTTTTATTGGTCAGTATGGTTTGCTAATTTAAATGATTACTGTGGTTAGTAATATTTATTGGTCTTGCTCCTTTTTCTTCTTTAGTCAGATTTTAGCCCTGAAGAGCTTTATGCGAAACTAATAGTAGGTTCGTCTGACTCATTAGATTATCTTTATATATATATATATATATATATATATATATATATATATATAAAGATTTTTGAAGTCAATTTACAATGCAATATGTGTTGAAAATTATATTATTTAACTTTTTTTTTTTAATTCTAAATATTTTCGGAAAATAAAATTCCATCCTCAGAGTTATTGAAAGTACTAGGTGTTTTTTTATAGTACTTATCCCACGGCGATATTGTAATCATCTGTTGTTTTAAGAAGTTGAGGAACGCCGTATATTTGAATTTTTTTTTTCTTTTTCGGTTACTTCCGTGATGTTAAATCGGCTATTTCCGTGATGTTAATTCGACTCTGCTGCTCCTGTGCTCGTGGAGATTGTTCGAAATTCTTTTAATTTTTGCTATAAATTTAGCCTCGCTCCGGCATAGTGAAATATATATATATATATATGTGTGTGTGTGTGTGTGTGTGTGTGTGTGTACACAGGATAGCATGGACCATAAATCAACGACACTTGGTTACGGACAGTTTCTGGTCTATTAATGTATATGTGTCGTATTGTGTTCCAGTCTGTCTCATTTGGTTTATATCTACCTCACCTTATTCATATCTATATCTGTCTATCCATCTATCTGTATATCTCTCTGTATATCTCTCTGTTGCATAGCCTTCTGATTATCATTATCTTCTTTCTTTGCTGTTTCTGCTAAATCTTCTTGCCGGGTTGAGTTCTATGGTCTTCAGTCTTTTTCAGTTGGATTGTGTATTTGTTGAATCACTGCGTCCATTTCTTGTTAAAATTAATGAACACGAAGATTCATTTTAACTTAGACGTCTTTTATTTTCCCAGACCCAACATTACCTTATGGGGCTCTTTGGAGCACATAAAACCATCTCAATCTTTCTAAACCTTTTTTTTTTTACTGGACTTGCTATCCACGTAGCATTTTACCAAAACAGAATACAACAATAATATGTCAACAAGCGGTCAATACACTTGAGGTTAATGAAAATTATTTATATCAATTTATTAATGCACAGGAAGTTGCTGCAAATTATTTCTATGATATATGAATATCTTAAGAACATAGAATATTTCATCAAAGTGATAGGTGAGCTTGTTTCCTGCTAGATAACCGAAGTTAAGCAGCGATGAGCCTATTTGATTCTCAATTGTATGACCACTAAAGCAACAACAGGGACTGTAAGCAACCTGAGTTCTTTGTTTATCAAAGTGACTTAATTCTGAATTAAATGACCCGAAAAGTGGTGATATGCCGTAATGTTACATAATTATTAGATACCTAATATTTATGGCAATAGTGTAGAAATCATAATGGCGATTAGTGCAGCTGATGGCCTTGAGAGTGAGTGACGGCGCTTGACCTCACTCTCACCTTGCCTTCCAGGGATAAATCGTGAGAACCGGAAGGCATAGAAGACCCTGTCTTCCGGTTTAAGGATATTAAGTAACTCAGTCAGTGAGAAGTTAGAAGCCGAACTCGTAAGATGTGAGTCTCACTGCGCAGACGTCTGGGATTTAACAATAAAATAAGATCAAAAGTAAGTCTTGTGTTTATTACCTAAAAACTAATAATGACACAGGGCTTCTGATAAGGAGAAATCCCCATAGAAGACCAGACCGGAATCCCAAGTCAACACCAGATGCTAGACCAGACCAAGATGATAGACGATCAGAATAGCAAAGCCAGCCAGAAGAATAGATGTCCAAGATATAGAAGCAAGTAAGAAGTAAGATCCTGTCTTCCGGTTTAAGGATATTAAGTAACTCAGTCAGTTAGAAGTTAGAAGCCGAGCTCGTAAGATGTGAGTCTCACTGCGCAGACGTCTGGTTTGGGGATTTAACAATAAAATAAGATCAAACACCAGACGCTAGACCAGACCAAGATGATAGACGATCAGAATAGCAAAGCCAGCCAGAAGAATAGATGTCCAAGATATAGAAGCAAGTAAGAAGTAAGATCCTGTCTTCCGGTTTAAGGATATTAAGTAACTCAGTCAGTTAGAAGTTAGAAGCCGAGCTCGTAAGATGTGAGTCTCACTGCGCAGACGTCTGGTTTGGGGATTTAACAATAAAATAAGATCAAAAGTAAGTAGTAAAGAAGAAAGGGTATACAACATATATGCTGATTTGGTACCGTGAAAACCTCAGTACGCAACAGTAAAACAAAACAACCTAGTCACACTGAAAGCGCCGATTTCCGCTAGATCACCGAAGTTAAGCAGCGATGAGCCTGTTCAATACTTAGATGGGTGACCACTTAAACAACACCGCGTAGTGTAAGCAAACCTGAGCCCTTTGTTTATCACAATGACTCGATTCGGCATTGGCTGTAAATATATATAACAAACAAACAAACGTATCTACGGTGACCAAGGGGTTAAATAGTTCCGGAAAGTTTCGAAGTTCGCTAATGCCAATGTGATATTCCTCTCGCTTTCCACGGTTGAGCGGAGTTGGATTGCTCTCCAAGACCCCGGTGTTCTTGTCAGACCAGTGACACCGTCACTCCATCTTGGCAGGAGAGGGGGTGGGGTGGGGTGAGGATTAATTCGGTACTCCAAAGGCAAAAGGTGGTTGTTACGTGAGCGTAACTCTTCGCGTTTGCTTCATTGTAACATTAGGCACGTCGTGACGGGGGGTGGGGGGTGAGGGGTGCGGCTTGCTTTAGTTCTGCTGGGTGATTTGTTCTACAAACATGTGCACCGGGCAAAATCTACCTGCATTCGTTTCTCACTTTGGTATTCAAATCAAAGTCTACAGTTCTTGTAATTCTTTGAATGAATGTCCGTCAAAGATCGTTTTCTTTCTTCTATCTCTTTCTCTCCTTCTCTCTCATTCCTTCTCTTTATCTATCTGTCTATCTATCTATCTATCTAACACTACTATTCTCTTTATCTTTCTTTAACACCTTCTCTATTTTTAACTCTCTCTCTCTCTCTCTCTCTCTCTCTCTCTCTCACTACCGATTCCTCTATATTTCTTTAACACCTGTATTTTTATCCTCATCTCACCATCTCTGTCTCTCTCTTAATCTATCTCTCTCTCAATCTCTCTCTCTCTCTCTCTCCCTCTTTCTTTCTTTCTTTCACGCCTTCTCTATATTTATCCTCTCTCTCTCTCTCTCTCTTCTCTCTCTCTCTCTAGCAATCTTTCTATCTCTACTGTTTTCTTTTTCTTTCTTTAACACCTTCTCTATTTTTATCCTCACTCTCTGTCTGTCTGTCTGTCTGTCTGTCTGTCTCTCTCTCTCTCTGTCTCTGTCTCTGTCTGTCTGTCTGTCTCTGTCTCTGTTCTGTGTCACTGTCTCTGTCTCTGTCTCTCTCTCTCTGTCTGTCTGTCTGTCTGTCTGTCTCTCCTCTCTCTCTCTCTCTCTCTCTCTCTCTCTCTCTCTCTCTATATCACTACCGATTCTCTATCTTTCTTTAACACCTGTATTTTTATCCTCCTCTCACCATCTCTGTCTCTCTCTTAATCTATCTCTCTCTCAATCTCTCACTCTCTCTCTCTTTCTTTCTTTCTTTCACGCCTTCTCTATCTTTATCCTCTCTCTCTCTCTCTCTCTCTCTCTCTCTCTCTCTCTCTCTCTCTCTTCTCTCTCTCTCTAGCAATCTTTCTATCTCTACTGTTTTCTTTTTCTTTCTTTAACACCTTCTCTATTTTTATCCTCACTCTCTGTCTGTCTGTCTGTCTGTCTGTCTCTCTCTCTCTCTCTGTCTCTGTCTGTCTGTCTGTCTGTCTCTGTCTCTGTCTCTGTCTCTGTCTCTGTGTCTGTGTCTGTGTCTCTCTCTCTCTCTCTCTCTCTCTTTTCTTTCTTTCTTTCTTTCACGCCTTCTCTATATTTATCCTCTCTCCTCTCTCTCTCTCTCTCTCTCTCTCTCTCTCTCTCTCTCTAGCAATCTTTCTATCTCTACTGTTTTCTTTTTCTTTCTTTAACACCTTCTCTATTTTTATCCTCACTCTCTGTCTGTCTGTCTGTCTCTCTCTCTCTCTGTCTGTCTCTGTCTCTCTCTCTCTCTCTCTTATATATATATATTATATATATATATATAAAAGAAATGGATACACTAGAAACCTACTCGAGTTTCACCATTAGGATCTTCAGGGCTAAATCCACTGAATTAATCAAGGTACCGATTAATTCAGTGGATTTAACCCTGAAGATCCTAATGGTGAAACCCGAGTAGGTTTCTATTGTATCCATTTCTTTAATAAATTTGCTCTACTTTGTATTGAGCACTTTGTATTTGTTTTATTGCGGACTTAACCCCTGGATTCTGTGCACCTCCAACGATCGTGCCCATATTCACCGGTAAGCCACCTTTTATCTATCTATCTATCTATCTATCTATATATATATATATATATATATTATCTTTATTTAACACCTCTATTTTATCCTCTTCTCCCTCTCTCTGTCTCTCCCTCTCTCTCTATCTCTCACTACAGTTTTCTCTATCTTTCTTTCCCACCTCTATTTATATCCTCTCTCTCTTTCTCTCTCACTATCTATCTATGACTACCGATTTCTCTATCTTTCTTTATCACTCTCTCTCCTCTCTCTCTCTCTCTCTCTACCCCTCTCTCTCTCTCTACCCCTCTCTCTCCTCTCTCTCTCCTTCTCTTTCTCTATCAATCTATCTATCTCTACTGTTTCTTTATGTTTCTTTCACACCTTCTCTATTTTATCCCTCTCCTTCTCTCTCTCCTCTCCTCTCTCTCCTCTCTCTATCTCTCTCTCCCCCTCTCTCTCTCCTTCTCTCTCCACTCTCTCTCTCTCTCCTACTCTTTCTCTATCAATCTATCTATTTCTACTGTTTCCTTTATCTTTCTTTCACACCTTCTCTATTGTATCCCTCTCCTTCTCTCTCCTTCTCTCTTCTCTCTCCCTCTCTCTCTCTCTCTCTCTCCACCTCTCCCCCCTCTCCTTCTCTCTCCCCTCCTCTCTCCCTCTCTCTCCTTCTCTCTCCACCTCACTCTCTCTCTCCTTCTCTTTCTCTATCAATCTATCTATCTGTAATGTTTCCTTTATCTTTCTTTCACACCTTCTCTATTTTATCCCTCTCCTTCTCTCTCCTCCTCCTTCTCTCTCCTCCTCTCCTTCTCTCCCCTCTCCCCTCTCTTATCTCTCCCCTCTCTCTCTCTATCTCTCTCTCCACCTCTCTCTCTCCTTCTCTTTCTCTATCAATCTATCTATTTCTACTGTTTCCTTTATCTTTCTTTCACACCTTCTCTATTGTATCCCTCTCCTTCTCTCTCCTTCTCTCTCCCCCTCCTTCTCTCTCTCTCTCTTCTTCTTCTCTCCACCTCTCTCTCTCTCCTCTTTCTCTATCAATCTATCTATCTGTACTGTTTCCTTTATCTTTCTTTCACACCTTCTCTATTTTATCACTCTCCTTCTCTCTCCTCCTCTCCTTCTCTCTCCCCCTCTCCTTCTCTCTCCCTCTCCTTCTATCTCTATCCCTCTCTCTATCTCCCTCTCTCTCTATCTGTCTATTTATCTCTACTGTCTTCTTTATCACCCTATTTCTATCACTTTTAGATCCCATCTCTATTTCTTTCATTTTTTTCTTCTTTCTTTCTTTCTTTTTCTCTTTCTTTTTCTTGCTTTCTCTGTTTACTACTCTTTCTTTCTTATCTTTCCTAGTTCTTTTTTTCCTCTTTTGCCTCCTCTATTTTTCTTTTTTTCTTGCCCCCACCCCTTCTCTCTCCCTCCCTCTCTCTCTCTCTCGCCTTCACTTTTTCTTTCCCTTTTTGCCCTCTTTAATACTTTATCTTTCTTTTTTCTCTCTCTTTCCTTTCGCTCTCTTTCTTTTCTCTCTTTCTTTTTCTTTCTTTTCTTTTCTTCTTCTTTTTCTTTCTCTTTCTTTTTCTCTCTTCTTTTCTTTCTCTTTCTTTTTCTCTTTCTTTTCTCTTTTCTTTTCTTTCTTCTTTTTTCTCTCTTTCTTTTTCTCTCTCTTTCTTTTTCTCTTGCCTTTACTGTTTCTTTCTTTTTCTGTCTTTTTTGTCTTCTCTATTTCTTTCTCTTTCTTTCTCTTTCTTTTTTTCTCTCTTTCGTTTTTTTTTTTTTTCTCTTTTTTCTTGCCTTCTCTCTTACTTTTTCTTTTTCTCTTTTCTTTTTTGTCTTCTCTATTTCTTTCTATTTTTGTTTTCTTTTTCTCTTTCTTTCTCCTTCTTTCTTTTTGTCTTCTCTATTTCTTTCACTTTCTCTTTCTTTTTTCTCTTTCTTTTTCTTTTTCCTTGCCTTCTCTCTTACTTTCTCTTTCTTTCTTTCTTTTTTCTTCTCTATATCTTTCTCTTTTTTTGTCTTTTTTTGTCTTCTCTATTTCTTTCCCTTTATTTTTCCCTCTTTCTTTTTCTTTTTCCTTTTCCTTGCCTTCTCTCTTTCTTTCTTTTTCTTTCTTTTTTGTCTTCTTTCTTTCTCTATTTTTTTCTCTATTTCTTTTACTTTTTTCCTTACCTTCTCTCTTTCTTTTTTGTCTTCTATTTCTTTCTCTTTTTTGTCTTTCTCTTTCTTTCTTTCTTAGCCTCTCTAATTCTTCCTCTTTCTTCTTCATTCCAATTAGCAACAAACAACTCACAGTTAAAAACAAGAAAAATCCTTGAAAAAAACAGCAATAAATCTGACCA
>CM042178.1:30000581-30018081 GCA_023376005.1 Doryteuthis pealeii | reverse complement strand
GAGAGAGAGTTTATTTTTATCTGAGTCTATTTCTATCTATCTAACTATCTATCTATCTATCTATCTATCTCAATCTGTTCATATATATCTCAGACTACATCTTTATCTTTCTTTCTTACGTTCGTTCTCTTTTTTGTTTGTTTTTTTTTTCTATTAGTTTCTTTCTTTATCGTTTCTCTTTCTTTCTTGCATTTCCTATTTCAGTCTGTCTTTGCTTCTTTCTTTCTCTCCTTCTCTTCTTTCTTTCTCTTTCTTTTTTGTCTTCTCGTTTCTTTCTTTTTCGTTCTTGCCTTTCCTATTCCTTTCTTCTTTCTATCTTTGTTTTCTGCTTTTTTTTCTTCTTCTGTATCTTCCTCTTTCTTTTTTGTCTTCTGTATTGTTTCCTCTTTCTTTCCTACGTTTTCTCTTTCTCTCTTTTTCTCCTTCATCTTCGCTACTGTTTCCTCTTTCTTTCTTACCTTCTTTCTTTCTCTTTCTTGTTTATCTTTTCCATTGCATTCTTTCTTGTAACCTCTAATCATTTCATTCTTATTTCATCCTTCATTGTTTATTTCTTTCTCTTTTTTTTTCCTTTATCTATTTCTTTCTCTTTCCGTCCCTCCTTCTCTTTTTTTTCTTTTTCTTTCCTTTCTTCTCTACTTTTTTTCTTTTTCGTTCCTTTCTTCTCTACTTTTTTCTTTTTCTTTCAAGACTTTACCCCTTTCTTTCTTTCTCTTTCTTTCCTTCTCTTTTTTTTCTTTTTCGTTCTTTTCTTCTCTACATTTTTTTCTTTCAAGACTTTACCCTTTTCTTTCTTTCTCTTTCTTTCTTTCTCTTTCCTTCCTTTTTTTTCTTTTCGTTCCTTCCTTCTCTACTTTTTCTTTTTCTTTCCTTCCTTCTCTCTTTTTTTCTTTTCTTTCTTCTTCTCTACTTTTTCTTTTTCTTTCAAGACTTTAACCCTTTCTTCTTTCTCTTTCTTTCTTTCTCTTTCTTCCTTCTCTTTTTTTCTTTTTCTTTCCTTCCTTCTCTACTTCTTTTTCTTTCAAGACTTTACCCCTTTCTTTTCTTTCTCTTTCTTTCTCTTTCTTTCCTTCTCTACTTTTTTCTTTTTCTTTCCTTCCTTCTCTACTTTTTTCTTTTTCGTTCCTTCCTTCTCTACATTTTTCTTTTCTTTCAAGACTTTACCCCTTTCTTTCTTTCCTTTCTTTCTTTCCTTTCTTTCCTCTCTTTTTTTATTTTTTCGTTCCTTTCTTCTTTACTTCTTTTCTTTCAAGACTTTACCCCTTTCTTTCTTTCTCTTTCCTTCCTTCTCTTTTTTTCTTTTCGTTCCTTCCTTCTCTACATTTTCTTTTCTTTCCTTCCTTGTCTACTTTTTATTTTCTTTCTTTCCTTCTCTACTTTTTTCTTTTTCTTTCTTCCTTCTCTACTTTTTTCTTTTTCTTTCAAGACTTTACCCCTTTCTTTCTTTCTCTTTCCTTCCTTCTCTTTTTTTTTTCTTTTTCGTTCCTTCCTTCTCTACTTTTTTTTCTTTTTCTTCCTTCCTTCTCTATTTTTTCTTTTTCGTTCCTTCCTTCTCTACTTTTCTTTTTCTTTCTTCCTTCTCTACTTTTTTCTTTTTCTTTCAAGACTTTACCCCTTTCTTTCTTTCTCTTTCCTTCCTTCTCTACTTTTTTCTTTTTCTTTCCTTCCTTCTCTTTTTTCTTTCTTTTTCTTTTCTTTCCTTCTTCTACTTTTTCTTTTCTTTTCTCCTTCTCTACTTTTTTCTTTTCTTTTCAAGACTTTACCCCTTTCTTCCTTCTCTTTCCTTCCTTCTCTTTTTTTTCTTTTTTTTCCTTTTCTCTACTTTTTCTTTTTCTTTCCTCTTCTCTACTTTTTTCTTTTTCTTTCCTTCCTTCTCTACTTTTTTCTTTCTTTCAAGACTTTACCCCTTTCTTTCTTTCTCTTTCCTTTCTTCTCTTTTTTTCTTTTTCGTTCCTTCCTCCTCTACTTTTTCTTTTTCTTTCCTTCCTTCTCTACTTTTTATTTTCTTTCTTCCTTCTCTACTTTTTCTTTTCTTTCAAGACTTTACCCCTTTCTTTCTTTCTCTTTCCTTCCTTCTCTTTTTTTTTCTTTTTCGTTCCTTCCTCCTCTACTTTTTTCTTTTTCTTTCCTTCCTCCTCTACTTTTTTCTTTTTCGTTCCTTCCTTCTCTACTTTTTTCTTTTTCTTTCAAGACTTTACCCATTTCTTTCTTTCTCTTTCTTTCCTTCTCTACTTTTTTCTTTTTCTTTCCTTCCTTCTCTACTTTTTTCTTTTTCTTTCCTTCCTTCTCTACTTTTTTCTTTTTCTTTCTTCCTTATCTACTTTTTCTTTTTCTTTCAAGACTTTACCCCTTTTTTCTTTCTCTTTCCTTCCTTCTCTTTTTTTCTTTTTCGTTCCTTCCTTCTCTACTTTTTCTTTTCTTTCTTCCTTCTCTACTTTTTCTTTTTCTTTCAAGAATTTACCCCTTTCTTTCTTTCTCTTTCTTTCCTTCTCTACTTTTTTCTTTTTCTTTCCTACTTTCTCTACTTTTTTCTTTTTCTTTTCTTCCTTCTCTACTTTTTTCTTTTTCTTTCAAGACTTTACCCCTTTCTTTCCTTTCTTTCCTTCCTTCTCTTTTTTTTCTTTTTCTTCCTTCCTTCTCTACTTTTTTCTTTTTCTTTCCTTCCTTCTCTACTTTTTCTTTTTTTTCCTTCCTTCTCTACTTTTTTCTTTTTCTTCAAGACTTTACCCCTTTCTTTCTTTCTCTTTCTTTCTTTCTCTTCTTTCCTTCTCTTTTTTTTATTTTTCGTTCCTTTTCTCTTTTTTTCTTTTCTTCCTTCCTTCTCTACTTTTTTCTTTTTCTTTCAAGAATTTACCCCTTCTTTCTTTCTCTTTCTTCCTTCTCTACTTTTCTTTTTCTTTCGTCCTCTCTACTTTTTTCTTTTTCTTTCTTCCTTATCTACTTTTTCTTTTTCTTTCAAACTACCCTTTCTTTCTTTCTCTCCCTCCTTCTCTTTTTTTTTCTTTTTCGTTCCTCCTTTCTCTACTTTTTCTTTTTCTTCCTCTTCCTTTTTTTCTTTTTCTTTCCTTCCTTCTCTACTTTTTTCTTTTTCTTCAAGACTTACTCCTTTCTTTCTTCTTTCTCTTTCTTTCCTTCTCTACTATTCTCTATTCATTCATTTGAGATCACTTCTAAATAAAATTCTTGTTACTTAGGCCTCTTGATGCTCTAGGCCCTTCGGCACTTCCCGATTGTCCGGTTGCTTAATCCGTCCGGTCATATCTATCTTCATTTGTTCATTCCTTATATATATATATATATATATATATATATATATATATATATATATATAATATATATAGAGTTCCAGTATTCTTCTGAGGATGGAATCTCTTCCCGAAATATTGTGAGAAATAAATGACAGTACAAAAAACATCATAGTTACCTTCTTTTTTCTTTACACTCGCATTGTGACAGCCTTCAAACCAACCAACAAACCATATATATATATATATATATATATATATATATATATATATATGTATGTGTGTGCATCCGTCAGTCTGTGTGTGTTCATTTCTATCTATCTATCAGTCAACCAATCTACCTCGGTCTATTCGTATATATTTCAGTATATTCTCTGTGTTCATATCAATCTACAATTTTATCCAGCACAGTTTCTATCTATCCTCTTTCTCTCTCTCTCTCTCTCTCTCTCTCTCTCTCTCTCTCTCTCTCTCTCTCTCTCTCTTTTTATATATATATTATATATATATATATATATATATAATCTTAATCTGTTCATATCCATGTATCTATTCATCTATGTGTTTCATAATATTTATTTATCTATGCACACACACACACAAATCTCTCTCCTCTCTCTCTTCTCTCTCTCCTCTCTCTCTCTCTCTCTCTCTCTCTTTCACTCCCTCTATTCTGTCCTGTCTATGTCTCTCTCTCTCTCTCTCTCTCTCTATATATATATATATATATATATATATAATATTATATAAAGTAAGTAAAGTCACCGGCCTAGAGTCGGTATCAGCCAGTCAAGGAGTCTATTTCCCTTTAGCTCAGTCGGTTTAGAGGGTTTAGAAACACAAGGTTCCTAGTTCGAACCGGTCCCCGCCAACTCAGCCTATGAGTAGCACAGTCTGTGCGGTAAACTAAAGAGCTGATGGTAGGTTGGGCCCCACCTCAGATGCTAAAAAACAATCTCCTTGGTTCTAGCGCTAGAAAAGGGATAATATATATATATATATATATATATTATATATATATATATATATATCTAATCTTTTCCTATATATTTAACTCTGTCTGTTTATATCTATTCATGTATCTATTTTTTTTATCCAGTCTGTTCATATCTATCAATCTTTCTATCTACACACACACACACACACACACACACACACATATATAATATATATATATATATATATATATATATAATATCAGTCGTTTCATCTTTATCTGTCTTTGCAACTAACTCGGTTATCATCATTTTATTTCTTCATAAACGAACTTTTTTCAGTTTATTTATTTATTCTATTTCTTTTATTTTTTCTTTTCCTTTTGTCTTTTTTTCTTTTGTATTTAATATTTAACATTTATTAAAGATGGTCACATTTAAGGAAAAAAGAAAGCGAACGAGAGGGGGAGATGACTGATGTCTACGAAATATATTTCCCGCCAATTTCCAGCCTTCATCCTCCAGATACAGAAGCCATTTTCATCTGATTGTCAAAATTGCGGATTTCTTTCTGTCTATAATTTATCGCCTCGTTCTTCGTCAGGTCATAATTTCCTCTGTTGTTGCGTGTAAGATAAGGACAATTACTTACAGATACATATATATATATATATGTATAAACTTATTATCATTGTTATATATATATGTATATGTATGTATATATTATGTATTTAATATATATGTTATTGGTAGACAATTCACAAAAAATAATATATATATATATATTATATGTGTGTATCTGTGTGATGTTTATATTATATATGCATATATATATATTATATATTATATATATATATATATATATATATTATACATATATATGTACATATATTCAGTATTGGAGAATTGAAAATAAAATACTCGATAACGGTTGTAATACACTGCTTTGAAACCAATGGTAACAATCATACCTTAAATGTATTGTACTTTATGATAAATTATTCAAATTTATATATATAAATTATATATACAAGTAAAATAAAAAAAACGCCCTCCAGACGATATAAAAATAAATTTTTGAAAGATATTGCTTGAGGAGGTTGAAGTTAAAAATTAAATGTCGGAGAGTTTGAACCATAAATCATGAAATCATCAAATTTATTAAAGGAGTAAAAAAAATATAAAACAATTTGAAATCGAAAGTAAGTTCTATTAACTTCGAATATCTATTAAAATAAAACAAACTATATAAGAATATATGATACTGGGGATGTATCTATTAAAACTTGTTTTAAAAAACAATGAGGTCTGTCTAATGTTGCGTGCTCAAATTTTGAGAGTATTTATTCTATGTTATGACGATTTCGGGTATAGTGACGTAGGCAGTGACGTAGTTTTTGTTACAGACAAAACCGGAAGCGAATCTCCATTATTAATAGATATATTATATCTATATGTTATTGGTACACAATTCACAAGAATGATACACACACACACACACACACACACACACATATATATATATATATATATATATATATATATATATATATATATAATTTTTCTCAATTATTCCAACCATCGTATTTCCTACTTTCAATGTGTTTCTCTGATGAGGATTGACCGAAAAAAGATGTTATTTTAGATTATACATCTAATTATAAGGGTACCCTAACTTTCTTTTTAGAAATTTTTTCCTTAGTTTTTATGATGAATTCGCTTTTATGTGTCCTAATATATATATATATGTGTGTGTGTGTGTGTGTGTGTGTATGTGTGTGTGTGTGTGTGGTGTCTATCGACAAATATAGTACTGAGAAATATTGCGTAAAAAAGCAAATAAATAATTCAAATTAAAGAAAATATTAGAAATTAATGATGATGATGATGATAATGGTTGGCAAGTAAAAAGTAAATTCTATAATTTATCGCCTCGTTTTTCGTCAGGTCATAATTTCCTTTTCTCATGCGGGTTAAATAAGGACAAGGTACCAGTTCTTTATAACGCCGAAACTATTTATTATATACAGAGTACAGTGGTACCCTGACTTACAAGTACCCCACCGCCCTGTCGGCTGGGGCGTTGGGGTACTTGTAAGGGCAATAGGGTTAGGAAAATCATATAGGTGCTAGGGCTTGACGTGACCAGCCGATTGATCGGAGGGGGCCTCTCCGACCGCCCGTCTAGCCCAAGACAGGGCCAAAGTGGAGTATTGCATGTCATGAACTGCTCATCCACCTGGGTTCTATCCTTAAGCATCACGGGTCGCCACCCACGGCCAACAGGTGGCCCCATTGGGGGAGTCTTACCCCTCTGCAGAGGTGCAGTCGGTGCATTCTAACGCCCCAGCCGACAGGGCGGCACTAATATTTTCCCTGGTGATAGATATTCAGTTTTCAAGAAACCGAACAGACTTCTTAAAGAAAACTAATACTGATCTTTGCTTAATATCATGTTAATTCCGAACTCACAAATCTGTTAAATGAAATAGGCTTTTCATCTTTGAATTGAAGTGCCAATATATTTCAGTTGATAAATTTCCAATATTCTACAAACTAATCTATACTATAGTTCAGGGTAAATGACTACAAGCAGAATAAAATGATAATATAGAGGGGTAAGACTCCCTCAATGGAGCCATGGGTGGCGACCCGTGATGCTTAAAGATAGAACCCAGGTGGCCGAGTAGTCCAGGACTTGTAATACTCCACTTTGGCCCTTTCTTAGGCTAGACGGGCGGTCAGAGAGAGTCCCCTCCGATCAATAGGCTGGTCACGTCAAGCCCTAGCACCTATAAGATTGCCTCAACCCTATTGCCCTTATGGCAAGCCCCAACACCTTTTTATCATATGGGTGCTAGAAGGCAGTGATGGAGGGTCTAGATGTCCTGGGAATTACGTTAAACTCTATCCGATGTTGAGGTTCCAGTTTGGAGGTCTGGGGAATCTGGGGCACTCCTTCATCACCATTGCTCCTGGGTTCACTCTGACCTGGAGTGGTAGTACCTGTTAAGGTCCCATCTATGGGTTAAGTAGAAAACATGAGTTTATAAACAAAATTGATTATCCATTAAGAATTAATTTCTTTCAAAACTTTATCGGTATTAAATGACCCACTGAGGTTGATATGCCATAAAACAAAACAAAACAAAAAAGCAAACAAGTACATATGAGTTACGAGTTGTCAGTCGGTCGATTTTTTTGCTTTGTGCTGAGAGCCAAAAATTGAGGTACCAGCTATATTCAGACACGCTTGGTTCACATGAGATCCCCGAAGTTAAACAGCGATGAGCCTGTTCATAACATAATTGTGTGACCAATTATCATATTGGTACTAAAAGGCGATGCTTGAGGGTCACCCACCGATATCTATTAACATATATGAATTTATTTGTACCATTTTTATTAATACACATTAAATTTATTAAGAAATATGAAGGAAATTTTTATTAATAAATTGGTAGAAATAACTTCATGTTTATCAATAAACACTGATATATTATTTTCGCCTGTACCCAGGATTGAACCTGCATCCTAGAGATAATTGTCCCTATAGAACTGTATTAACTCAACCCCTTTAGCCGTTGTGCCATGTGTCCAATAATACATATTTTAATCTAAATCGAAATATACTGACTATCATTAAATTCCTTATTAAATCTTATAGAACCAAGTCGTATCTCATGTTGTTTTTGATTAG
Organism: Doryteuthis pealeii; assembly: GCA_023376005.1. Taxonomy (NCBI): domain Eukaryota; kingdom Metazoa; phylum Mollusca; class Cephalopoda; order Myopsida; family Loliginidae; genus Doryteuthis; species Doryteuthis pealeii. Next base: position 30,010,201 of record CM042178.1, on the reverse strand, counting down.
ATCTAAGTTTTTTTTTATAACACATATCTCAACGTCTATGAGAAATGACGAGAATCACGAACATGAAGAATCTTAATGTAGAAGTTATCCCCCAGATATCATAGAAACAAGACAATACTCACCGTCGCAATGGGATTCTAACTACCGTCGAGTTGTGCACTCAACTTGTAACAGAGCTGAATAATTGGCATTATATACTGTCTTCCTGCGCTTTCTTTGATCTTTTTATTTAGATGCAGGTCAAGAGTTCGTCGGTTCTGTTGTTATCCCTTACTGTCTGTACGTGTGAGGTTTTTGTTTTCGCGCAAGTGTATTTAGAATTAACCTGCTCAAGTTTCACTATACAGTATCTACAGGGCTAATTGCAATGAACTAATCAAGATATTGATTGATTAAAGACAATTTGGGAAGTGAATAAAGCACTTATATTTCGCAGTCATATATATATATATATATATATATATATATATATATATATATATATATGTGTGTGTGTGTGTGTGTGTGTGTGTGTGTGTGTGAATATGATATAATGAAAAAACAAAAGATGTTTACAACTGAAATAGGCTCATCAGGAGAGAAGTGTGCAAAACCGTTTCGGGGCCTATCTCTCGACGGTTTAAAAAGCAACACCGGACCTACCTCACTGATATGAGGACCCTCGCAATATAATGCATCGACCGCACGTGGGTCGGTCATCAACAAAAATAAGACGGGAAAAAATGACCGTTAGTAAAAACAGAACGCTGCTAGTCAAACGTTGGAATTAATCAAAAAATGCGCTGTCTATATTAAAAATAATATGAATTTTATTTAAAAATAAAATGAATTTTATTTAAGAATTAAATGAATTTTATTTAAAAATAAAATGAATCTTATTTTTAATATTAAAAATAATCAGAAGCATTATAGTTATAAAATAAGACTCAAAAAAGTCTGATGTAGAGTTATATAAAAAAGTAGTCATCCACAGACAACATGTTTCCCGTCAATGTTCTTTTTTCAGTTCTCTGGCAAGGTCCAAGTATTTGTTTATCTTTTTGCTTTCTTTCTCTTTTACTCGGTGATCCGCTGAGACGGCAAAATCCACATGACGAATTATTATTATTTCACTTCTAGAGAGCTTTTTTTACATCCGCCTTAGCTGGTGGTCTTTCAATGGGGGTTGAGTGACTGCAAGTCTCATCAGGTTTCCGGGACTCTTCTGTTGTTGGGTGGTCTCAATTCTTCCTCTGATTTCCAGTTCCTTCAGACTGTTTTCCAAACCCTTGGGGACCGTTCCAAAGGCACCAATTACAACTGATACTACCTTCATGTTCCACAGTTTGTTTTTGTTTTCAGTTCTCTTGCCAGGTGTAATTATTTGGGTTAAATTCCACCATCTCAGAGAGAAATAAAATTGTTTTCAGTGTTGATATATTAATGAATAAAAGATATAATGCATCAGCTATCTTATTTAAAAACTTTCACATTTTTCCCGTCGGCTAACTTTATCTTTGAGAATATGTGTTGCGCGTCAAAGATGCGTAGTTCAAAGTTAACTGACCAAAAATAATATAAAAGTTTTTAAATAAAATAACTAGTGCATTATATCTTTTATTCATTAATACATCAACACTGAACATTTCATTACATTCGGTTAATTCCCTGACTTTTGGTATTTTTTTCTTTTGACGCGGTGACATAGGATGGTGGAATTTAGGTCCGTTAAGTTCGATTTAACCACTATTTGTCTATCTTTTTTTTTTTTTGTTATTTTTTTTCATTTTTTCTCTGGGATCCACCGGTACGTCAAAATCTACGAAGATGACAAGTTCTCTTCTACTTGTTAATTAACACTAGGTCTATTATTATTATCATTATTATTTTGTTTTTCTCACCTGTCGTAGCAGGTGGTTCACTGGAGGCTGAATGACAGCAACTCTCCTCAGCTCTTCAGGACTCTTCTGAGTATTCTAGCCGATCACAACAGTGCAGTAGTCTGGATGGTCTCAATTCTTTCTCTGATATCTAGATACTATTATTATTATTATTATTATTATTATTATTACTAGCAAATATATGCACCCTCCGGGTGCAAGTATTTAAGTTTTAATGTAATGAAATATCGTATTAAATTAGAAAGTCTAATAAGAAGGCAGATAAAACGATTTGAAACAGAGTGGGGGTATAAAAAAAAATAGAAATGAAACTTACTCTTCCATCACCCCCGTCTTTCATTGCTGAATTTTACTTATTTAACTATTTAGTTAAATTAGGAAATAAAGAATAAATGACAGTTATTTTTTCTTGTTAATGGATTTCATGTAAGATTCATTGAAGAGATTTTTGCTTATATTCATTAAAATAAAACCAAACAATTAGAAATCAATAATACTAAGCACATATTTAATAAAATCACATTTTTAATATCAATATGCAAATTAGCCTTCCCATTCACACTGCAAACTGCTATTTTTTGTATATATAAATACAATTGCATATTATTTGTATGCGGATATGGACAACACTAATAAAAAGGTGAAGCAATTTTATTAATAATTGAGGTTTAAATATAAATAAAATCATGGAGAATGTTATGTAAATAACGAAGGGAATTGTGACTTGAGTAGTAATATAGTTTTGGTTACAGACAGAAAAACACACTATCTCCATTATAATAAGATTATTATTGTTATTATTATTATTATTATTATTATTATTATTTGGCTTTTTCATTTTGAAAGTAATGTTTAGCGTTCTCTTTGATTATCATAACTTGATTCAATTATATTTTCCTGAGGAAGCAACAAAAATCACAGACTTGCTTGTCTATCATTATTTTCTTTCATTCTTTTTCTTTTCTATTTGTTTTTTTTTTGTCTGTTTGTTTTATTATCTGCAAAAAGACGTAGTGCAGATGATGAGAATTATCATCAAATGTTATTTTTTTAAACCCGAACCAAAATCAAAAAAAACAAAAAAAAAAAAAACAAGGCTTCCATAGGGACAAAAAAAAAGATTCTTTATCAGATGTCTCTGAATAATTCGCCATTTGTTGCAATTGGCATGATCAATCTTGAGACTCTTAAAAAATTTTTTCAAAAAAAAACAAAAAAAAAACGAAATTTCAAAAAAAAAAAAACGAAATTTCAAAAAAAAAAAAAACTCAGATTGAAAAATTAGATTAAATTTATTGTTTGTTTGTTTGTTCGTTCGTTCATTTGTTGATTTTGTTTTGTGAGTTGTTGATTTCAATAAGATATTTTTTTCTCTTTACCAAATTCTCTTAGCAGTTGACGTTTGTATTTTCCTCGTTCGTCTCTTCCTGATAAAAGCGATGCTTTCTGGGTTTTTTTTTCTTTCTTTTTCATCTCAGAAGCAAATTATAGGTATGGCTTAAAATCATTTCGCATAATTGAATATAAATTTGAAAATCACGTTTGTTCATTTGTGACATAACACTGGACGACAAAACAATTTTTGTTGAGTTCGACCTGACTTTTGTTTTGACTATTTTTTTCTAATTCCTCCAGACTCTTTGATTTACAATGGGAAATTATAAATAAAATTGCTTGTGTGTAATGTTTATACAAATCCGTCTAGTTTATATAAAGGATATTTTTATACTGGAAGACAAATTGTGTGCAAGTAGTTGAGGTAAAAATTTACACGTAGTGGTGGTAGTGTTGGGGATTGTCTTGTCTTGGATCTGGAAGAGTTATCTTCCCTCTGGATTTCCGGTTTGACCACCAGGGGTCTGTAGTATTTAAGCGCCTGATTCAAACTCTCTCACTCTCTTTTCTCCTTCTTCTCGGACTGGACGAACATGGGTTAGACATTTGTGTCTACACCCCACCTCGTGGGGGTCTCTATCCCCCACGTACGGACTAAGTCAGTAAGTGACTTCAATCTTATGGACTATCCATAACTCTATCTATATTTTATATGTACAGGTAGGTAACTATTGTTTATGTTCTTATTGTACCTTGTGCCTTACACGTATTTCTTGTATATGTGATAAATGTCTCCATGTGCTTTTATTAAAGTCCATCTTGTTATATGTTTAACACCCTTGTCGGAGTTGTTCGTTTCAACAAGTTATACTATATTATAACCTTGAACCTTACAGTAGTACCATGGTAGTTGGTGTGCTGACAGGCTCCGCATTGCTTCAATCCATATTTGCATTGCTGCAAATATGAAAGTAGTTAATCATCACAGGTCACCACGTTAAAGCCAATTTCGGTTCATCGAATATAAATTGACATCAATAGACGATATTTGTTTTATCATGATGCAGAGCGGAAACACATGCTTATTACATGTCTATTTTAAATATGTGTTCGATACTGTAAATCACCAATCGAAACGCGATGTGCTGATATATTTTTTCGAATAACAATATATCATCCTTACTTATCCAAATTTTACTCTCACCCATCATTCTTCAACATATTGTCGGATTTATTTCCATTTGTATCGCATATATATATATATATATATATATATATATATATATATATATAATAATAATAATAAATAAGTTCACAGACACGTGTTTCAAGGTTTCACCTTTCATCAGCGTGGCTATACCGTCACACCTACCGCTGGCCGGGTTCGAGACCTGAATGAACTTTCGTTCGCCAAACCATTAACCCGTACGGCCAGAGGCAGCTGTCAAAATATAGGAGAATAATTAATCGCTACATTTCTAAGCGGAAATGAAATTCACTAGAGTCCTGAAACGTTTGTAAACAAACGCGAGGGTTAGCTAGACACCATAACGGTGAATCTGCAATTAAGTCCCTATTCAGAGAACTCAACCATTAATGGAGTATATATATAATAAATAAGTAATCCACAACACGTGTTTCAAGGTTTCACCTTTCATCAGTGTGGCTATACCATAACAGCTACCCCTGGTCGGGTTCTAAAGCTGAGAAATAACTTTTTATTTTCTAAAGGCTTTTTCTTGTTTTGTTTAATGACACAAAATTTATACTAAAATATACCTTGCTTTTAAGATTGAGTTATGTTTTTTAAAAATTCGATGTTAATTGGTTCTAATTAGTCGCAATTAGCAATTAACTCAAAAACTGACCCGTCTCTCACTCACATTCTGCATATCACTTTCACCCTCTCTATGTATATCTTGAATGTATATCTTCACTTAAGGGTGAGCGTGTTGTGGCGTGGCTACCGTGGGCAAGTAGTGGAATCGCCCTTCCTAGGTCCCTCCTTTCCAGTAGGCATAAAAGGGAGATCTTTTGCTGCGACGTCGAGGAGGGGGAAACAGTTTGTAACTCGTTACTACTGTGTAGTGAAATCTGTCTTGTGTGTGTATATATATATATATATATATATATATATATATATATATAGTAAATGTGCCAGATGTGGATATTGTCAGAAAAATCAAGTTCAAGAAACCAAGAAACGAGTTCCAAGAAACATTTACTAAATATCTTGCTCTGTCCTTTTACTCACTGGTATTAGGCACATTGAGCTCTCCTTATGGTCTACCTGCACCAGCTTGGTTAAACCACACATGGAAAGACCCTAACTACGGAAAAAACTATATATATATATATATATATATATATATATATATATATATATATATATATATGCTCCCCATCCCCTAGGGTTGAGCACTCTGGGGGGGATCTTGCTGACGGCCGCCAACTCAAGCGTAAACGCAACGCTCTTCTCTGAATGGAGCACTCTGTGACGGCCTTTACACACAAAGCGATGTGTGTATTAAAACAGTTAAAATCCCCTTCCCATTCTGTAAGTGAAGACAGCCTAATGGTTACGGTGCTGACACCTAACCGGAGTTCAATTCCGGCTGTAGGTAGCTTACAAAATGTCTAGCCACACTGAAGAGACTTGATAAGTCGAAACACGTGTCTGTGGATGACCCTATATATATATATGTGTGTGTGTGTGTGTGTGTGTGACAGAGAGAGAGGGAGAGAGAGAAAAGGAGAGCAGAAATTGTTGCCTTAATAATGCAGTATACAGAGATAGTCCACTTCCTGGAAGTTGGTCGATCCTTCATTTTTATCAAAGCTTGAAACGAGTTGTACACTGGTGACATGTATACAACATAAGCAATTAAATGCGAAACGCATGCACTGAGTCCTGATACCATCAGAACACTCAACTTGATGCAAAAAGCCCAAGAAATAATCGATAAAAATCGGAAAGTCAATCAGAGACATTGCTAAAGACATCCAGTATGAGTCATCCGTGATTGAGTTTATGCCGGACGTGACAAGAGAGAATCATTCGATCCGCGCAAAGCACTTGCTAAATAAGTTATCGTGCACCCTGTGTGAAAGTATGTCTTATCTTTAAATAAAATGTACAACTAGTATTATTTGGATCATTCGGACTATGGCCTAATCTTTATTGGTACTAGTACAAAATAAAAAACACCCTCCAGGCGATGTAAAAATAGATTTTTGAAACATATTGCCTGACGGGTGTTCATCACGTATAAATAATGTCTGTTTTTTCTCACAATCCTATGTGGTTTATCGTCCTCTGGTCGCGACGAAGATCGAAACTGAGGTGTAGACTTCTTGTCTGGTTTTGGTTTTATTTGGTTTTGTTTTACGGCATATCAACCTCGGTGGGTCATTTAATGCACAAACTTGTGAAATAAATTCATTCTTAATGCATAATACAATTTTGTTTATAAACTCATGTTTTTTTATTTAACCCGTAGATGGCATAACTACCACTCCGGGTCAGAGTGGGCCAGGGAGCAATGATTATGAAGGGGTGCTCCACATTCCCCAAACCTCCAAAACAGGAAACCTCACCATCAGATGGAGTTTAACGTCATTTCTAGGACATGTAGACGCTCAGTCACTACCTTCTACCACCCATATGATAAAAGGGGTTGGGGTTGCCATAAGGGCAATAGGGTTGGGTAAATCATATAGGTTCTAGGGCTTGACGTGACCAGCCGCCCGTCTAGCCCAAGATAGGGCCAAAGTGGAGTATTGCAAGTCATGAACTGCTCATCCACCTTGTCTGGTTTGACTTCACCCAATTGATTTATATGATGCATTTTTATAGTAAAAATCTCTTCCGATACAATTTTATAGTAAAAATCATTTCCAATGCATTTTTATAGTAAAAATCTCTTCCAATGCATTTTTATAGTAAAAAATCATTTCCAATGCATTTTCATAGTAAAAATCATTTCCAATGCATTTTCATAGTAAAAATCATTTCCAATGCATTTTCATAGTAAAAATCATTTTCCAATGCAATTTTATAGTAAAAAATCATTTCCAATGCATTTTCATAGTAAAAATCATTTCCAATGCATTTTTATAGTAAAAATCATTTCCAATGCATTTTCATATGCATTTTCATAGTAAAATCATGCATTTCCAATGCATTTTTATAGTAAAAATCATTTCCAATGCATTTTCATAGTAAAAATCATTTCCAATGCATTTTCATAGTAAAAATCATTTCCAATGCATTTTCATAGTAAAAATCATTTCCAATGCATTTTATAGTAAAAATCATTTCCAATGCATTTTCATAGTAAAAATCATTTCCAATGCATTTTTATAGTAAAAATCATTTCCAATGCATTTCATAGTAAAAATCATTTCCAATGCATTTTTATAGTAAAAATCATTTCCAATGCATTTTATAGTAAAAATCATTGTCCAATGCATTTTCATAGTAAAAATCATTGTCCAATGCATTTTCATAATAAAAATCATTGTCCAATGCATTTTCATAGTAAAAATCATTGTCCAATGCATTTTTATAGTAAAAATCATTTCTGGGTCAAAAAATCATCAACCTGAACTTTTCAGCCTATGAAACTTTTTGGCCCATCTTCGTATATTAACAGTAATACTCGTGTTTCGCTGCGAAATTAAAACAAATATTATTTTCTAATATTTAACGGTAATGAACCTAAATTCTCTATCTCTATTACATTTTGATTACTGAAGAACTTCAAGACCAGTTTCCCTGATTTATTTCTACTGAATAGCAAGTTCGAACCTTGTCCCATACTTACGACCTTGTGTAACATCCTACCCGTTGTGAATGGGTTTGGTAAATACTAACTACAATTTTTGTATGATTTTTTGGGAGAAAGGTTCAAAATTAAGCGCCTGCTTCTTTTAATTAAAAAAAAGATTTAAAAAGATCTATCATCATCTCTCCCAGAATTATGTTGATATCCAATAACTTAATTAAAACAGCAACAACCACCCGCCTTCATATCAACGACTTCGGACTATCTTATTATAATGGGGATTATGTAATTGTCTGTCTGTAACAGAAACTATGTCACTACTGACGTCACGATTTTCTTTAATTCTTTAAGTTATATTTTCAACTATTATGAAATAGTAATGATTTAATCTTAATCAGCATTAGTATTTTATTTATTATGATATCTTTATTAAAGTCTATCTGAGTTATATTTGCTGCAAAACTGCCAATATTATTAATGCATTTAAAATCCTGAAATCTGAGTTATGTATTTGTTAGAAATGAATATATTATATATATATATATATATATATATATATATATATATAATATATACATATTTTCTACAATTTATAGAAGTGGCACATTTATCAGTGACAAGTTGATTTGGACTGATTCGTGTGTGGCGTGGGCCGGTGAGCGAGAGGTGGAGTCTCTGGCTCTGCATTCTGGGTTCTCTGTCGGGGGCGGGGAGAAAAACTGCCGATGAGACCTAACTAGGTCGAAACAGCTGTCCAATGTTCCGCACTTTGCTCGCGGTATTCACCGAGCTTGCTTGGCATGATTATTCAATTATATCAAATTCTCAAAATACATTTTTCTACCTATTTTCTACTAAAACATTATACAATGAAAATGGATTTTATTGAGTATTATTCATTACCAAACTAGAACACCAAAATTGTTTCCAAAAATAAAATTTCATGAATATAAGTTTATTTATTTTGTACAGCTACATATTCATAAATTTGGTTCCAACAAACAAACAGAACAGATTCATATATATATATATATATATATATATATATATATATATATATATATATATATATATATATATAATATATATATATATATATAGTGCTTTTTATTTGCTTATATATGTATATATATATATATATATATGTGTGTGTGTGTGTGTGTGTGTCGTGTGTGTGTGTGTGTGTATATATGTATATGTGCTTTTTATTTGCATATATATATATATATGTGTGTGTGTGTGTGTGTGTAAGTATGTATATATATATATGTAAGTATGTATATATATATATATATATATATATATATATATATGTAAGTATGTATTTTATATATGTAAGTATTTATATATATATATATAGGTAAGTATGTATATATATATGTATGTATGTATATATATATATATATATGTAAGCATGTATATATATATATGTATGTAAGTATGTGTGTGTATATATATATATATATATATATATATATATATATATATGTAAGTATGTATATATATATATATATATATATATATATATATATATATGCTTTTTATTTGCTTGCTTTCTTCTCTCCCTATAAATTATTTATGCTCTACATCACTTTGTGTTCCTTCTCTCTTTTTCAAT
>CM042178.1:29963081-29995581 GCA_023376005.1 Doryteuthis pealeii | reverse complement strand
AGACGGATGGTTGGAAAGATCCCCCCCCAAAAAAAATCCGTGGTCACATGATACTCAAGCAACTATATGATTGTCCAGAGCGTATTGTTATTATGGCAACTCCCCAATCCTTTTTTATCATATATATATTTACCAACCCCTCCGCTCGAGCAGGATGTGACACAATGTCAATTTCTTAAGCGGAGTTCAACAGGTTTGAATTCAGAGTTTTCCTTCTCCTAGACTGGTTGCCTAACCAAGGTTAAAGAGCCCAGTCTGCCCTACTATTTATCCCTAGCTGGAGGGAGAGTAGGATTCATACCTTTCCCAAGGGTATTAGCGCAAATTGAAATGCAATTATCGCATCCAGGATTTGAACTCGGGGCGACGAGTCCATTTCCGATGACTTTAACCATCGCACCAGGTGCTTCCTACATGCTTTTTTATCATATATGTGCTAGAAAGCGGTAGCTGATGATCTTGGTGTTCTGTGTGCGAGGTTAAACGGCATCTACTGGTGAGGTTTCAATTCTGGAGCTCTGGGGAGTGTGGAGTACCCCTTCATTGTCATTACTCCCAAGTCCATTTTGAGCCAGGGTGGTAGTACCTGTTAGGGTCCTATTTACGGTTAAATAAATAAAAGAAATGAGATTTTTTAATTGAATACCGAATAGGAATGAATAAAAGAAAAACGTTTTCGGCATAAAATAACCCAAGGAATGACGTGCCGTAAAATCCAATCAACTAACAAGAGGAGATTTGTTAATGTTGTTGTAGCTGTTGCCCGAAGAAGAGCAGGACCTAATACCAGTTCATTGGCTGTTTATGTTACGGATTTTTGTATCGAAACAAACCAACATTGTAAGCCTTAAATTCACACACACACACACACACACACACACACACATATATATATATATATATATATATATATATATGTGTGTGTGTGTGTGTGTGCGTGTGTGTGAGTGTATGTGTGTGTTGTAGATAGAAGGAAAGTGGGCAAGAAATGAACAACTCAAAACAAGTCAAAGGATGAAATCATTTCGTCCGAATTCACGCGGACGGCCTCAGTCAGAATGACTTTATTAAAGCAAAGCATATACGTTTAAGTACAGGTGATTTGGTGGTGGTGGAGTAGCAGTAGCAGCGCCAGGGAGGTCAAAGGGGCGAGTGTGTAGTGATGGGAGATAAGGAGGAGGAGGATTTGGGTAGTATGAGGTCGCTGGGTCAGTTGTGTGGAGGAGTAGGGAAATTCCCCCTTTGACCTCCCTGGCGCCGCTACTGCTACTCCCACCACCACCACCAAATCACTTGTACTTAAACGTATGCTTTGCTTTAATAAAGTCATTCTGACTGAGGAAGTCCGCGTGAATTCGACGAAATGATTTCATCCTTTGACTTGTTTTGAGTTGTTCATTTCTTGCCCACTTTCCTTCTATCTACAACATATCGTCGGATCCTAAACCCATCCACCTACCTTCATATATATATATATATATATATATATATATATATATATATATATATATGAGGAAGAATGAATAAAGAAAAGAAAGTACAGAATGGATAATAAAAGATGAATTTAATCAATATCACTTACACATATGTTTCGGTCAGTTTATCTATGTGTACACATTCTGTACTTTCTTTTCTTTATTTATTCTTCCTCATATCGTCGGATTCAATTCCATTTTTACACACACACACACACACACACACACACACACACACACACACATATATATATATATATATATATATATATATATGTATATGTGTGTGTGTGTGTGTCTGTGTGTCTGTGTGTTATTATGGGTCCAACGGGAGAAAATATTTTATAAAAAAAGAAGGTCCGCAAAATGGATTATATTTTTAGAAAAAAATTTTATTTTTTTTATTTTTATCTTACGTAAGATATTTAAGATTAAAAATGTTTTTCTAAATACATAAGATATTTAAGATTAAAAATGTTTTTCTAAATACATAAGATATTTAAGATTAAAAATGTTTTCTAAATACGTAAGATATTTAAATTAAAAATGTTTTTCTAAATACAGTAAGATATTTAAAGATTAAAATGTTTTGCATTGGGACTTGTGCGAGAGGCTATTGCTAAGCTAAGCATTTAGTGTGAGATAAGTAGCTTGATGAGGGAAGGAGGTGATAATTCATTAACTTATCCGTTGCCATCAAATGACGTATTCAGGGAAGTGTTTCTTTAGGGCGGTATAAAGAAAAAAAATACCGGGATGATGTTGGATAGAAATTGGTAGAGAAAATAAAACTGGGACGAAGTCCAGTGAATGTAATATTAGGAGGAAGAGGATGAAAAGAAGGAAGAAAATAAGGAAGGACAAAGAAGATGCAGAAGAGAAGAAAAGAGGATGAAATAAGATAGAAGAAGAAGAAGAAGAAGAAAGAAGAAGAAGAGAAGAAGAAGAAGAAGAGAAATTGATAAGGAATATTAAGAAATTATGTTTGGCTGATCAGCACATTAGAATAGGGCAAGATGGTGTTTCTTTTTTTTTTGTTTTTTTTTTCTTCTTATTTTTTTCTAATAAAATATCTGTACTGTTAGTGAAGAGTGACGCGCCAGGTAGCGGCGTTCATCACTTAATAATGCGCAAGTTACGAGCTGGACATCCGTTGGCATTGATCTGCAGGCAAAGGAGAAATGAGTACATCCTGAATTAAAACTTCTGCTAGTTTTTTTTTAGGAAAGGTGTTTGCGATTTAGAAATTAGTTATCCATTTTCTGTTCGGCTATTTGGTGGTGTTGGGAATTTACGATTCATGGCAGAGAAATTGCAGGAGAATTTTCGGCTTAATTTTTTTCTGCAGTGTCATGTTTTGTAGGGGTGATCCCGATAAGAATAAACATTTGTGTTTGAATAACAGTTATTTGTGAATACAGCAAGTTAATATTTGGACTAAGGACATTGTTTAATATTTATTGAGTTAAACATTTTGTAGATGAGGATCAATTTGATTCAGAAGTAATGTTCTTTGTATTAAATCAGGTGATTTTAGGTAATCATGTGAAAAGCGCCTTTTGCTTTAACAATTGATATTGAACTCGTTAAAAATGTTGTCATTTGACTGAATTGTGAGTCAAAATACCTAGGGTGGGCTTCAAAATCTCAAGTGATAATTTTCTTTGTACGTGTCAAGCGGAAGTTTTTATGGCATTGAAAAACTTGTTTTTGCGATGCGAATTGGCAAATAAAAGGTGAGGTAAAATCTAAATTGATAATTTCTTTGTGTTTGTCAAGGTGATTTTAACCAGTTCTTAAGAGGAGCGCCTTTTTCTTTTAACCAGATTGGAGTATGTGAAGGCCCAGTAAAGCTTTCGTGAAAATACGAATTGATATTATCAGAATAGCAGGGTGGGTCAAATTTGCATGATAATTTTTCTTTTGTATGTTAAGATGTGAATTTGTTAATATTGGAAACACATTTGGTTAATCAATTGATATTGAGAGCTCTGTAAAGGCTTGTTCTTGTGTCAGTGATTTTTTATAATATTTGGAACAGCTTTGGGTTGAGCATTCGATATTGGAACGTCGTAAGTTTTTCGTCATAGCAACTGGAATAAAATACCAGGGTGGGTAAATTCACAATATTAATTTCTTTTGTGGATGTTCAAAATACAAATGTTTTTGTATGTAAAACTTGTATAATTAGATAACAAAAACGAGGGTGGCTTAAAATCTCAATGATAATTTTCTTCGGTTAGTGTTAAGATGATGTTCTAATGTTCATTAAGAACGGGTTGGATTGAGCAATTGATATTGAACTCGTAAAAATTTTGCATAAGCGCAGATGGATGAGAAAGTGCGGGACGAGTCGTGCTTTAGATATTCTCGATATTGATAATTTAGTTCGCTGTATAAATAAATAAGAGTGATTTGAACTTATTGAAAGCGGAAATGTTGGCTGTGAGCAATTTTATATTGAAAGGGTAAAAGTTTGGGTCTGGACCAATTGAATCAAGATAGAGGGTGGGTCATTCAAGTGATGAATTTTTCTTTGTATGTCAAGTGATTTTAATCATTGAAAAGGCGTTGGATTTGGAGCAATTGATAGTTTGAAGGCTCTGGTAAGAAAATGATTTGTATACGCGAATGTGGAGGTAAAGTGAGGGTGAGTCAAACTCGGCATAATTTTCTCTTTGTAATGGTCAAGTGAATTTTCTGATCATGTGAAAACGGCATGTTGATTTTAACACGTATGTTACCTCGTAAAGCTTTTGTTATAACAAATTGAATCAAATATCAGGGTGTGGGTCAATCTCAGTGGATAATTTCTTTGATGATGATTCAAGTGATTTTTTGATCATCGAACAAGCGTTGCCGTAACAATTGATTATTGAAGCTGTAATTATATTTTTTTCATACAGATGGATATCAGACACGCCATAATGATGAGTCGAAATATTGTTTATATAAGGATGGAGTAATATTTCCCAGTGGTATGGGTAGTAGAGAGTTGGAATGTTGAGTGGTGATCATTTGAAAAACCTTATGCTTATAAATAATGATGAGTCAATCATTAATTTTTTCGTTCATAGAAAGGATAAGGATGGCGGTGGCGGGAGATTGATGATCTGAATTGATACTTGTGAGTTGAGCATCAAAACGTCACATGATAATTTATTGTTCAAGTGATTTTTTATCATTTGAAACAATTGTGGCATAGCAGTTGTATTGAAACTCGTCATATTTCTGACGGAATTGGATCAAATGACCAGGCTGAGTCTAAATTCGAATGATAATTTTTGCTTTGTATATTCAAGCAATTTTTAATCATTTCAAAACAGCGTTAGTTTGAGCAATTTGCAATACCAGGGTGTAGTAAAAAATCTAATTTGATAATTTTTGTGTAGTTTTAAGGTCGATTTTTAATCGTTAGAAACGGCCTTTCCTTTAAGGCATTGATATTGACCCCGTAAAGTTTTTCGGTAAGACAAATTGAATCAAAGTTGCAGGGTGGATAAATTCTATGATAATTTTTTTGTAGTGTTAAGGTGATTTAATCATTGGAACACCTTGGCTTGATCATTGATGAGTTGACTCGTAAGCTTTCGTCATACACATGGTAAAACTATAACTACGATTATATTTTTTTTTTGGTATGTTTGATAGATGGATATTGAACTTCTGTAAAATTTTGAAAGCGAATCTTGGAGTCAAATATGACGGTTTGACAAAATGGGCAGATAATCAATTGGTTATTTGTATGTTCAGTGATTATTTATGAAATCCATTGAAACGTTGCTTAAACAGATTGATGTTGAAGACGCTGCGTAAATATTTTGTACAGATACGAAGTTGGATAGAAATGAGCCATGAGGTTGGCTCAAGGGATGTCACAATGTATAATGGTTTTTTTGTATATTCAAGTGATTTTATCATGTAAATACCTGTTGTTTGAGAATTAGATTCGCACCTGTAAAGTTTGGTCATACAAATTGGATCCAAAAATTGCATATGAGGTTTTCACGGTACCAAATTGATATATAATGTATACGCCTTTCTTGACTTCTTTACTTCTTACTTGCTTCTATATCTTGGACATCTATTCTTCTGACAGCGGCTTTCGGGGCTTCTTTTCTAATATCTGGTCTTGGTCTGGATCTTCTAAGGTCTGGATTTGTGTCTTATGGGGATGGTCGGGTCTGGTTTCTGTAGGGATTTCTCTTATCAGAAGCCCTGTGTCATTGTTAGTTTTTTGGTAATATAAACAAGCTCGGATTTACTGTTGTGATCTTGATTTTTATTGGTTAATCCTGCAAACCAGAACGTCTTGCGCCACATCTACGAGCTCGGCTTCTAACTTGCTAACTGACTGAGATTTCTAGTCTTAAAACGAAGACAGTGGTTTCTTATTTGCTTGCCGGTTTCGCACGATTTAATATTGGGGCAGGTGAGAGTGAGGTAAGCGGCGTCAGTTTAACTTCAAGCCATCAGTGCACGAATCGCCAGTTATGTTTTAGACTAGTTGCAATGTGAATATTTTAGGATCTAATAATTATGTAAACACAATACAGAAGTGAGTTTAGAAATCTCAAAATGGATGCAATTTTCTTTTTTGTATTTTCAGTGATTTTTAAAAATCATTGAAACGCGTTTGCTTAACAATTGATATTGACTCGTAAAATTCGTATAGAGCTGTTATAGTATTGGTGTACAGTAGGGGAAATATGAATTCGGTTTATTGATTAAACAAAGAAGTTTTTTAACACTGCCCGTTATCAGATCAAGAGATAAAAAAAGTGAAGAGTCAGCTATGAATAATAGAAAGACGAGGGCTCGAGAGCAGATCAGTCGGTCAGTTAGGTTCCCGGAGGGCGATGTCAAGGCGGAGAGAGAGTGATGGTGATGGGGCAAGTAGTCGGCCGAAGCCGGGACTGTGTAGTTTGGTGTCGGTAAAAGCTCGTTAATATTTACCAAGCTGTAAGTTGTCGCCTCAGAGAATTTAATTGAAGGAACGAAAGTGTAAAGACTGAATTATATTGATTGAAACTGACCCCCCTCTCTCTGCCAAGTTAAGAAGCTTGGGAATTTATTTCAATAACTTCTGGAGGATAAATTTGGTGTTATTGTCATTCTTGACAAGGAAGATAAAGAACTATTGCGAATTTAATAGAGTGTAGAGACGCGCTATGAACATAGAATTGGATCTATATGTAGGATGATAAATTCCCGATTTATAATTGGTTTCTTTGTATATTCAAGCGGTGTTGAACCCGGCTTAATAAATTGACCTTGTGACGCATCCGGCTCATGAGAGGGGTTGCAAAATATACAGGGAATACGTCTTTTATAACAGCTAAGAACTATTTTCTAAAGACTTAATTTTTTCGGTAATAAAAGTGTTCTTAATGAAGAACATGTATTGTGGTGTTCTCTTATTAAGTTTGTTTCAAGCTGGCAATAAGATTCCTTAATTAGTTAAAGAAAAATTCAAATTTTTAATAACTTCTCTAACTATTCAAGTTGTCAATTTTTTTAATATCTTCTCTTATAATTCAAAAATTAAATTTTTAAATCAAAATTCTAACTATTCAATTTTCAAGTTTTTAGAATAAGTCTTTATTTTTATGTATGGTAATAAACACTCATTCAAAAAGCAGATATTGTGATAGTGAATTGTATATAGTATAGTATATATATTTATATATAGTATATATATTATATTATTTATGTTGTCTTTAATTTGGTTTTATGTTGTAGGCTTCTCTGAACACAATGCATTAACATAAACATCACACCAATGCTTCTATAATAGTGTTGAGTAGATAATAAGTTTCCTTTGTGCACTTTCATAAAATGTTACGTAAGGAGGGATAATGAAATTTGTTCTGTTAACAAGCGTAACTGACAGCTAATTCCCAATAATCTTTCATCGCTATCGTCCTATCGCTTATTGTTGGTAGAGGGCTTTAGAACGGTATCTAGTGTCGTGCAGAGCTGGTTAGTGTAAGTGTTTGGTGATCGCATGTGTGACGTCCGATGTATTCTTGCATTTCTTAACTGTACATGGTTTTGGGGATGAGAAGTAAGTGTGAACAGCTGTATTTGCAGGGTGGCTTCAGAATGTATTCAGAAAGGAGGCAGATTACCTTGTCTGGATAACCTAGGCCTTTTCATGTAGATTTTGTCTGGTTTGTTTTGTTTAAACGGATATCAACCTCAAGTGGTCATTTAATGACGATAAGTTTTGAATATAAAAATTCTTAGATGGATAATACTACATTTTGTTCAATTCATGTGAATGCTGTTTTGATATTCATTCGCGTAACAAGGAACGTATATTCACAACTATCGTTCTTAAACGTTGTTATGAATACATAAACATAATAATATAATCATGATGTCATAACGAAGCAGGGATTTCCATGGGCGCTTCCTCGTCCGTCCTATGGGTCCTCATCTGGAAGGTCAGCAGGAGTATTTAGTATCCGTGCCGGCTGATTGATGTACGTTTTCTGTAAGCGAATTACGCTAGCATGGTTCCTATGTGTAGGTGTCTATTGAGGTGAACGTACTTATGGCTCGTTTTGGTTCTCCAGCAGTGTCCGAGATTTTGTTCTTTCAACTTTATGATTTTTGTGATAGGGAAGGCAAGTGGAAGCAAGTGGTATAAATGTAAAAGTTTTTGGTGGGGGTGTCGGTTCCAGGATTTGTTCAAGACAGAGCAGCTTCCTTGTACAGTTTCTTTGATCTTTTTTGAAACAAATGAGTAAAAATGAGAATACTTCGGTTAAGAAGGTTTTTAAAGAGTTTCGAGGGTTTGTTTTAGGAAGAATGAATTTTATTGATTTTTTTTTCACTTGGAAGATTTTTTTAAGTGATGCAGTGTTTTTGTAGAACTCCAGTCCTGTTTGTCTTGGAAGATAAAAAAGAAGAATGGAAAAGAAAAAGAAAAAAGAAATCGTTCCAAAATCAAATGACCTCAGTTGGGTAAAATGACAGGTAAATGACTAATGCGGTGTAGTGCAACCACTTTGGATGAAGGATAACAGCAAGGAATATTTTGCTTTTATACAATGTTTAAAATAGGGCGGTGATGTGAGGAAGAGTTATGGAGTATTGTCGACGAGACTGATGATGATGAGTATATATCTCGAATATTACCAGAAGAATGACACGAGAATAGAATAATTAAAGCTGAGATAGATAGATATGATAGATAGATAGGTAGTGTAGATTAATTTGGATAATTTTTGATTGCTAGATGATTGCTTGATAGGTACAGAATAGATGGATAACACACGTGAAATAGATACAGATAGACTGGTTTGTCAAACATATTGACTACTTACACCAGCATAGCTAGAGGATTAAATAGATAGATAGATAGAAAGACTTACAGTTACTGAAAACAGTATCGATGGATACATGATATTAGCTAGATAGATAGATAGATAGATAGACTTCAGTGTTATGAAAACAGTATAGATAGAATGATAGATAGAACAGATGAGACTTACAGTTATGAAAGACAGTATAGATAGATAGATCGACAGATAGGATAGAGAGACTTAACAGTTACTGAAAAACAGTAATCGATAGATAGATGATAGATAGAATTACAGTTATGAAATAACAGTAATCGATGATTGATAGTAGATAGATAGATCTTAAGTTATTGAGAAACAGTAATTATAGATAGATGATGGAAAATTTTTAAAGCAAAATCAGATAGATTGACTTACAGTTATATTGAAAAACAGTAATACGATAGATAGTATAGATAGGATAGATTACAGTTATTGAAAAAGTGATTGATAGATGATAGATAGACTTACAGTTACGTGAAAAACAGTAATGTAGATAGTATGATAGACTTAGAGTTATTGAAAAACATTAATAATAGATAAGATAGATATGGACTTATCAGTTTATGAAAAAGTCATCGATAGATGGATGATGATAGACTTACTAGTTACTGTGAAAAAGTCATCGATAGTAGATAGATAGATAGATAGATTACAGTTACTGAAAACGTATCGATAGATAGATAGATAGATAGATAGGTTACAGTTAGAAAAGACAGTATCGATAGATTAGATTAGCTGATAGATAGTAACTTAACAAGTTACTGAAAAACAGCTAATCGGTGAGATAGATAGAGTAATAGCTTACAGTTACTGAAAAACAGTCATGCGATAGGATGATAGATAGATGAATAGACTTAAGTTACTTGAAAAACAGTGATGATAGATAGATGAGATAGATAGAGTAACTTAACGTTATGAAAAAACAGTCATCGATAGATAATAGATAGACTTAAGTACTGAAAAAACGTCATCGGAAGATAGGATAGATAGATGAGGATAGACTTACAGTAATAGAAAAAGTCATCGATAGATAGGATAATAGTAGATAGTATGACTTGAACAGTTACTGAAAAACAGTAATCGATAGATAGATTAGATAGACTTAGAGTAATTCTGAAAAACGATGTAATAGATAGATAGGATAGATGGGACTTAAGTTTATGAAAAACAGGGTCATCGATAGATAGATAGATAGATAGATAGATAACTAAGTTATGAAAAACAGTCATCGATAGATATGATAGATATGAATTAGAGTTGACAGGTTATTGGAAAAGACAGTCATGATGAGATATGATAGAGTGATAGATAGATAGACTTACAGTTAGAAACAGTATCGGATAGATGTAGATAGATAGATAGATTACAGTTATGATAAAAACAGTTCGATGATAGATAGATAGATGATTTTGATAGACTTTAGTTCCAGTTAGTTGAAAGAAAGGTAATCGATGATAGAAGTAGGATAGACTGTAGAGTTATTGAAAAACATTAATAGATAGATAGATAGATGGACTTACAGTTATGAAAACGTCATGGATGATAGATAGATAGATATGATAAGCTTACAGTTCTAGAAAAAGCAGTTCGATAGATAGATAGTAGATTGTAAACTTACATAGTTCTTGAAAAGACAGTCATCGATAGATAGATAGATTGATAGATAGATAGCCTACAGTTACTGAAAACAGTATGGGATAGATGAGATAGATAGGATAGATAGACTTACGAGTTTGTTGTTTTGTACTTGATAACAGTCATGATAGATGTAGGATAGGATAGCTAGATAGTACTTACAGTTATGAAAAACAGTCATCGATAGATAGATAGATAGACTTATACGTTTTATGAAAACATCATCGATAGAGTGATAGATATAGATAGATGATAGCTTACAGTTACTGAAAAAGTCATCGATAGATAGATGATAGATATGACTTACAGTTACTGGGAAAAAACAGTCATGATAGATAAGATAGATAGAGATGATGATAGATAGACTTACAGTTACTGAAAAAAGTCATCGATAGATATAGATAGATAGATAGTACTTACAGGTTATTCGAAAAACAGTCATTGATAGAACTGATAGATAGATAGATAGATAGACTTCAGTTATCGACAAAACCCATCATCCGATGATAGATAGAAGACTTACAGTTATGAAAAGTCAGAATCGATAGATAGGAGTGATAGATAGATAGATAGATAGACTTACAGTTTATGAAAAACAGTCATCGATAGATAGATAGATAGACTTAACAGTTTACTGAAAAGTAATCGATGGATAGATAGATAGATAGATAGATATGATAGTATAATAGATAGGACTTACAGTTACTGAAAAAAGTCAAGATGATGATAGATAGACAGATAGACTCTACAGTTTATGAAAAAACAGTAATAGATAGATAGTAGATAGATAGGGACTTACCGTGTCATGAAAAAAACATAATCGATAGATAGATAGATAGATAGATAAGACTTACAGTTATTGAAAAACAGTAATGCGATAGTATAATAGATAGATTAGATAGGACTTACAGTTATTTGAAAAAAGTATCGATAGATAGATAGATAGATTAGATAGATAGACTTCAGTTATTGAAACAGTAATCGATAGATAAGATAAGATGAATAGTGACTTACAGTTATTGAAAACATATTGTAGATAGATGATGATTACAGTTACTGAAAACGTAATCGATGATAGGATAGATAACTTAGAGCTTCTCTAGAACATTAATAGATAGATGATAGATGGATTACAGTTATGAAAACAGTCCATGCGATAGATAGATAGATAGATAGACTTACAGTTTGAAAACAGTAATGATAGATGATAGATAGATAGATAGACTTACAGTTTAACTGGAAAAACAGTCATCGATAGATAGATGAATAGTAGATAGAGCTTACAGTTATCTGAAAACAGTCATCGATAGATAGATAGAATAGTGATAGATAGATAGACTTACAGTTACTGAAAACAGTAATCGAATAGATAGATAGATGATAGATGTACAGTTTTATGAAAAACGTCACGATAGATAGATATGAATGATAGATAGACCTTACAGTTACTGAAACAGTCATGATAGATAGATAGATAGATAGATTAAGATTACAGTACTGAAAACAGTCATCGATAGATAGAGATAGACTACAGTGTCTTGAAAACAGGTATCGATAGTATAGATAGGATGAGATAGGAGTTAGTGCTTACAAGTTCATGGAAAACAGTCATCGATAGATTAGGATAAATTAGATAGATTGAGAATTGCTTTACAGTTGTGAGAAAGCAGTAATGCGATAGATAAGATGATAGACTTAGAGTTATTCGAAAAACATATGAATAGATAGATAGATAGATGGACTTACAGTTACTGTGGAAGAAAAGTCATCGATAGAAGATAGATAGATAGATGAGATAGACTTACAGTTACTGAAAAAGTATATGATAGATAGATAGAATAGATAGACTTGACAGTTGCTGAAGGAAAAAAGTCATCGATAGATAGATAGATAGATAGATAGATAAAGACTTACAGTTACTGGAAAACAGTCATCGATAGATAGATAGATAGTATAGAGTAGCTTAGTTTCTGAAAAAACAGTAATCGATGATTGATAGATGATAGATAGATAGTTACAGTTACTGAAAACGTAATCGTAGATAGTAGATAGAAACTTAGAATGTTAGAAAAACATTAATAGATAGATAGATGATGGATCTTACAGTTATGGAAAAACAGTCGTAGATAGAATTGATAGGATAGATTAGCTTACAGTTACTGAAAAACAAGTATCGATAGATAGATAGATAGATAGGACTTACGTTATGGGAGAAAACAGTCTCGATAGAATAGATTGATAGATAGTAGATAGACTTACAGTTACTCGAAAAACAGTCATCGATAGATAGATAGATAGATGAGATAGACTTAAGTTACTTGAGAAACAGTCATCGATAGATAGATAGATGGATAGGATAGATAGACTACAGTTACTGAAAACCCAGTCATGGTAGATAGATAGATAGACTTACAGTTAACTGAATACAGTCATCGTAGATTAGATAGATAGATAGATAATGAGCTTACGTTACTGAATGGACAGTCATCGATAGATAGATAGATAGATAGACTTACAGTTATGAAAACAGTCATGATAGATAGATAGGATAGATACGAAGATAGATAGATAGACTTACAGTTTATCGAAAACAAGTCATCGATAGATAGATAGATAGATAGATAGACTTACAGTTCTGAACGTCATCGATAGATAGTATTAGATAGATAGATTAGATAGACTTCGAGTGTTCGTGAACAAGTCATCGATAGATAGATAGATAGACTTACAGTACTGAAAGGAGGCATGTCATCGAGGTAGATAGATGATAGATAGGAGATAGATAGATAGACTTAAGTCGAAAAACGTCATGATAGATAAGATGATGACTTACAGTGTCTAGAAACACAGTCATCGATAATAATCGTAGATAGATAGATAGATAGATTAGACTAAGAGTATTGAAAAAACAGTAATGGTAAGATGATAGATAGAAAAATGAATAAACGTTTTTAGAAAAAATGAGTCTTCAGTCAAGTGGAATTGGCAATTAGAAGAAGAAGAAGAAGAGAGAAGAAGAAGAAGAAGAGAAAGAATTAAAGAAAAGCATTACAGAAGAAGAGAAGAAGAAGAAGAAGAAGAGAAGAAGAAGAAGAGAAGAAGAGAAATTAAAGGAAAAGAGAAGAATTAAGAGAGAAGAGGAAGAAGAAGAATTAAAGAAGAAGAAGAAAGAATTAAAGAAGAAGGTCAGAAAGAAGAAGAAGAAGAAATTAAAGAAGAATGAAGAAGAAGAAGAAGGAAGAAGAGAAGAAGAAGAAAATTAAATAAGAGAAGAAGAAGAAAATTAAAGAAGAAGAAGAAGAAGAGAGAGACAGAAGAAGAAGAAATTAAAGATGACAGTAACGAAAGAAGAAGAAGAAGAAGAAAGTTAAAGAAGAAGAAGAAGAAGAAAGAAATTAAGAAGAAGAAGAAGAAGAAGAAGATTAAGGAAGAAGAAGAAGAGAGGGAGAAGAGAAGAAGGAGAAGAAGAAGAAGAAGGAAGAAGAAGAAGAAGAAATTAAATGTAAGAGAAGAGAAGAAGAGGAAGAAATTAAAAGAGAAGAAAAGAGATAATTAAAGAGATAGAAGGAAGAATGAAATTAAGGAAGGAGAGAAGAAGGAAGAAGAAGAAGCAAGCGAGAACGATATTAAATAGAAGAAGAACGCGAAGAAGTGAAGAGAGAAGAGCAATTAAAGAGCCAGAAGAGAGAAGAAGAAGAAATTAAAGAAGAAGAAGAAGCAGATGAATGAAGGGAGAAAGAAGAAATATAAAGGGAAGAGGGAAGAAGAAGAGGAAGGAGAGAAGAGGAAGAAGAAATTAAAGAGAAGGAAAAGTGTGAAGTAGAATGGAAGAAGAAGTAAGTGTGTAAGAGAGAGAAGAGGGTGAGAGTAAGGTATATAGAGAGAAGAAAGACAGAAGAAGAAGAAGGATGAAGAGGTAAGAAGAAGAAGAAAGAAAGAGAAAGAAAATTAAAGAGAAGAGTAAAGTGACGAATGATTGGGTAAGAAAGTAGGCCTAATGCAAGTGCTTAGATGAGGCAAGACGCAACGTGTATAGGAGAGAGCTTGTGAAAGATGAGAGGAGATGAACAGATTAAATGAAGAGAAGCGAGGCGAGAGACAGTGTCAGAGCGAAGAGAGGATTGAAAGAGTTGCTGGGTTGATAGAGGCAAATGATTTGGAGATCACGAAAGGAGGTAAGTAATAACAAGGAAGAAGAAGAAATTGAAAGAAGGGAAGGAAGACATGGAGATAGAGAGAGAGAAGATGGTAAGAACGAAGAAAGGAAGGATTTAGCGAGAAGAAGAAGAAGAGAGAGAGAGAGAAGAGAGGAGAGAAGAAGCAGTTGAGGAGAGTAGAATGCAGCAGTAGTAAATAGAGTTGAAGAGAGAAGGTTTTAAAAGAGAAGGAAATGAGAAGAAGAAGAAGAAGAAGGAAAGAAGAAGAAGAGAGTCGAGATAAGGGAGCTGCGAAGGAAATTAAAGATGAGGGATGGAGAAGATGAAAGGGTGAAGGCGAAGAGTGTAGTCGTGATGAAGCTAGGTAAGAAGGGAAATTAAAGAAGAAGAAAAGAGAGAAGAAGAAGAAGAGAAGATAAGAAATTAAATAAGAATGAAGAAGAAGAAAATGTATGAGAGAATGAGAAGAAGAAGAAGAGTAGAAGAAGAAGAAAGTAAGGAAGTGAAAAGAAGAAAGAGATTAGTGAAGATTAAAGAAGGAAAGAAGGAGAGAGAAGATTAAAAGAAGGAGAAAGATAGTAGAGAAAAGAAAGAAGAGATTAAGCAAGAGGGTAGAGAGAAGAGAAGAATAGGTTAAAAGAAGGAAGTGGAAGGAAATGAATAGAAAGAAGAAGAAGAAGAAAAGAAGAGAAGAGAGAAGAATTCTTGTACGCTAAAACGAGAAGCGAGAGAATTTCTGAGAGAATGCTATGGTATTTAGCAAAATTGATGCCCACGCAGGCAACAGTCATTACATCCATCAATATGTTATCGTACAGCATATATATATATATTATATAATAGAAGAGAAGAGAGTAAGCGGAGAGAGCTAAGAGATAGAGTATGGGGTGAGGAGAAGGAGGGGGGGGGGGATTGAATGTGATAATAGTTACGTTTGGTAAGGTATTAAGCAAGTTATTAAGTGCAGCAAAAGAAATAGAAGGAGAATAGAATATTAATCGTGAATATGAACAACTGGTCTGCAAATCTCCAGACCAAAAGACAAAACGAAGATGGAGGATGAAGCCAAAACATTAATTGGAATATTATCTCTCCCCATTCATCTGAAAATGTGTGTGTTCCATTCATTAATTTCGAGAAGTATATTTTCTTTGTCTTTCTCGTTGAGCGTAGCCTGCCTTTTTGGTTGTGGCTAACGTGGCTGGGACTTTGACATCAGTAGTAAAGCGAGTTCGATTCCCAGTGGCTGTAGTTGACGGACGATACAGGTGGTGAGGGAAAGCTTTAATTATTGGAGAATATCCAGAGTATCAAGTACCTGTTTACTGAATTGTATATCTTATTTAATGGGGATTTCGATGTTTATTCTGTGTAACCGAAAGTATATACTCTGCAAGTGAAATTCGTTGTTTTTTAACGTCACATTCTTCCTGATTTATTTTTTATTTAAAAACTCAGTGTTATTAAATAAAATTGTTTTAATTATTATATGTTGGTATTTGCCTCATTATCACTGTGTATGGACTGGGCAAGGTCGTGTTTAAGTGGAGCCCACCCTACTAAGCCTTGAAGCTCAGGGGTGGGAAGAACAAGAAGATTGCTTCGATCCCGTTGGCACTTGGCCTTCAAGGGGAGCTCGGTGCTTGGGCATTAAACTCAGCTGGCCTTTAAAGTCAAGGGGGCAGGGTATTGGCCTGGGGGGAAGCCCTGGGAGTCGACGATAATATAACGATTGTAAAGTTCAGGGTGGAGCACTGGACGCGGCGGTTGGCGTTGATCTACAAGTAATTTTGTCTAGTAATCGACTCATTATAAAAAATTTTATTGCCTCATTTAGATGAACTTAGTTACATTATTAATACCTCGTTGGCTATATTGATACTAGATAACATTCATTGCATTTAAATATTTACAAAATATGCGGTTTTACGCAGTGTGAACAGGAAGTGCTATTTGCATGATTAAAGTATTAAAAGTTCGATTTTAATAAATAGGTTGTGTTGGTATCATTTGATTGGTCTAATGTGCTTGGTTTATCTTAAATGGAATAAGAGAAAAATCTTGGGGATAATTTAAAGATAAATCATTAACAAGAAGAAATAACTGTAATTGTTATGTCTTTAAGTTCTATTTTAACTAAATAGTTAAATTAGGAAACTTTAGCGGAGATGAAAGGTAGGGATGTGAGTGAGAGTAATGTTCCAGTTTATTTCTGTTTTTTAAATTATAGCTAGTGGTTTTGCGCTGTTTCCAATTGTTTGTGATTTTTGCATTTTTATTAGTTTGAATAAGTGTTGTAATTTAAGTACAATAGTTTTGGACGTACTATGGGACCTTTAGGCGCACCCTTATGATGTGATAGCAAAGGCTCTTTTCTCATTTAGCATAGCGTCAAATCGGTTGTTTTTGGGGGGTTAGGGTTTAGGGGTAGTTTTAAGAAAAATGTCTCGTTTTAAGATTCTATATAATCGTTCTTGTGTAACTATTACCGGATTTTGTACTGTGTAAATGGAATGAAAGAGTGTCCTGTGACGAAGCGGATGTTGAAGGTTATATGGTGCGCAGATTGATTTTATCGGGATAATTAAAACTTAGACACTTGCACTCGGAGGGTGAATATATTTGCTAGAAAATCTAATTGAAGATGTGTTGCTCGCTTAGTTAAATTAGAAATGTTTAATATTTCTAATCGTCGATATTAAGTAGTTTTATTTTGATCACCAGTGTATTGAAGGGTGATTCTATCTTAAAGTATCACTAAAGGACTAGAAAACTTGGTAACAATGCATGGAATAATAATATTTTTTTTAAAAAGTCCAATGAGAACTTTGTTGTAAAGTATAAAGTTCTTATGGGTAAGTTGGAAAACTTAAGTATAACCTTCTCATAGTGGGTACATGTGTGTACTAAAGATATTCGACAGAAAGGAGTTAGAGATAGTCAACAAACAGACTTTAATAACGTGAGCTATTGAAATACTATTCTCAGGACAGGAATACAATATAATCAATGTAAGGTCAAGATAGCGTATAACAAACAGATCATAAACTCATTGATAGAAAGTAGGATGTAGGATCTTCGTTAGGATGGTACTTAACTGATAGTATGGGGGCTTTAACGTCCCACTTACGGTTAAGAGGCACAAGGGCATAGGCATGTGAATTGGTTGCGTGTGCCGAGTAAGAAAACGTCGAATCCGGGTGCTTCCCTAAATATGACTCTAGCCAATGAGTGGCGAATCTACAGAAGAGAAGAGTAGATTCCCTGGTGGAACCATCCACATAATCGAAAGTAGGTCAAGACAATGTGACGAACTGTTTGTTAAGAGTTTATAGTGTAGCAACAAGTTCTTAAGAGAAAAGTGGGTTGTAGTTAAGGTCTAGTTAAGTGTAGGTAATGGATGCAGGGTGCAGTTGGTAGAAAGATATGATGAGAAGTTTATGAGATTCTGCGAAGGGATAATGCTCTATTCGTCCTTCGCAGGGTAAAGGGAGAGTGAGGAAAACAATTTTTTGATATGTAATCATGGTTCTAGTTTAGGAATGTTAAAGTTTGTTGTAAGATTTATGGTTGGAGGGGCTATGAGTGACGCTTCGCAACGTGGTAATTATAGTAAAGTTATGTCGACAGAAGAGGAGTTGGCCATTGTCGGTGGGGCGTTAGAATAGCCCGACTGCAACCTCTGCAGAGGGGTAAGACTACAAGTGGGGCCACTGTTGGCGTGGGTGGCGAACCCGTGATGCTTAAGGATAGAGCCAGGTGGATGAGCAGTTCTGACATGCATACTCTACTTTTTGGCTATTTGGGGCTAGACGGGGCGGTAGAGAGGCCCCCGCCGGCATATTCGCTTGGTCACGTTTAGAGCCTAGACTATATGATTTGGCTCCCAAACTATTGCCTTATGGAAACCTCCAACCCTTTTTATCATATGGGTACTAGAAAGCGGTGGCTGAGGGTCTACATTCTGGGAATGACGTTAAACTCTATCTTATGGTGAGGTTCCAGTTCTGGAGGTTTGGGGAATTTTGGAGCAGCCCTTTACCACCGATTGCTCCCTGGACACTCTGACCCGGGTGGTAGTACCTGTTAGGGTCATCTATGGTTAATATAAGAAAACATGAGTTTATAAACAAGAATTGTATTATGCATTAAGAATGATTTATTTTCACAACTTTGATCGGCATTGAATGACCACGAGTTAATTGCCCGTAAGACCTAAAAAAACCAAACCAAACGAAAGAAGTTATGAGTGTAAGAACAGTGAGGACATTAATAAGTGACAATAGAAATAACTGGGGCGCATTGATAATTTTATGTAGTAGATTTTTGTGCGTCAGGGACGGCAGGGTGCGTACCTGGATCGCTCTGTTACCACACAACAACACAACAGGAAGGTATATATATATATTATTGATAATTGGTTAAGTTGCTTGACGATTAGTAT
This sequence comes from Doryteuthis pealeii, assembly GCA_023376005.1. Lineage (NCBI taxonomy): Eukaryota > Metazoa > Mollusca > Cephalopoda > Myopsida > Loliginidae > Doryteuthis > Doryteuthis pealeii. The sequence continues at coordinate 29,976,518 of CM042178.1, read as the reverse complement.
AGTTGGGGTGTATGTTGTTGTATGTGTAGTAGTATTTCATGAATTTGTGAAGGCAGTTAAATGTCTATATTTTAAAAATAGAAAATTAAAAGATATAATAAATCCTATATATGTTACAAAACTTATCAATTTTTCGTTTAACTGGTCTCGCAAAGCTTAATGTTTTTAGATATATCGGAGTATAGGTTATTATAGCCTCTTAGATTAGAAATTAAAGGAATATACTGCACGTTGCATCTCATTCAGCAATAACTTTAATAAATGCAACATAAGGACAATAGTTTTTTCCGTTTAAGATAGAGAGAATAATAGGCAACATTGGTAAGTGACTCAGATTAGAGAAAGTTTATGATTAATTAGAATAAATTAGGCTCTAGAATTGAACAATCCGATTAGAATTTAAGAAGAGTCTCGAAGTACATAATTAATTAAAGTAATCACGTTACGTTAACAGGCAATACTTGCACATTTAGATGCTTTCAATTGTATGGCGTGTTAAATATTAAAATTGGCAGAAATGATTTCCGATTAAAATTCATTGGTATTTATTAAATTGGGTAGAAAGTGATTCTTCATGGATTATGTGTAATTAAGTAATACTGGTGGTTGACCGCCAGTCAGCGCTTCAGGCAGCCACGTGATAAAATGTTTATTGGGTGTTTGACCATGAGAGGATTTGAAAATGATTCGGAGTCGGGATAATGTTGTATAGTTCCTATTGGTGAGATCCGATTTGTATTGTAACAGGGTTAGTTGCAGGTTGAATTTCGGCTGATTCCAGACCGAGGATTTCAAGAGCGTGGAATTGACGTAAGTCTTATTAGTAAGTCGGAGATTGTGTGTTTGTTCGCGTTCTGTAAACGATTATACTTCTACTCAGTCACAATTTCATTATTAATTGACATCAAGTTCTCATGAGTTTTATTTTTTGATTAAACTCAATTTTATAAAATTGTCTTACATTATCTATGTTGAACTATGATTATAACATACGCTGTAGGAGCAGTGCTGAATTATATGTTTATGATTAGTACAACTTTAGGAGTAATTAGCGGTCATGTGTGAACGGTGAAGGCACTAATTGTGCATATTATATTAAGAAATCCGATTTAATAAATAATGTGCTTAGTATTATTGAGGATTTTCTAACTGTTTGCGTTTGTTATTTTAATGAAATATAACAATAAAGATTTGTTCAATGAATCTAAATGGAATCCAATTAATGCAAGATAGAAAGCGTTAATTAAGGCTGTGATTTGATGTTTTTGGTGTCTTCTTATAATAGTAGTCGTGTGAAATTGAGAAATAAATAAGGCAGGACGAAACGAGAGTGATTGGCAAATAGTATAGATTTAGGTTGTTAGTCTATTTTTTATATTATACTTAATCCCTGCTGTTTCTAACTATTTATTATAGTCTCTGTTTTAGATATTCTTTTTTTATTGTATTCTTTTTTAGTTTTCAATTAGCCGTTTTCTTACTTTTAATAAGGATATTTTATTTATCATTAAAATTAAATATTGACCGGAGGGGTGCATATATTTGCTAGTACCATTAAAGAGAAAGTATTCAACATATTTTTTGGCACTGAGAACTCTTTACCACAATGATAATTTGAAAATAAAAAAGGAAAGAAAGGTTAGAAAAAGAAGATAAGATGTTTCTATTCATTGTTGACGAACCGTTGGTAAGGATGTGCCAGTTCGTTGAGAGCAATAGATTGATTTGACAATCTTTAGAGACTGTCCATTCGGGTACGGTTCAGAATTTGGTTCGATTGGGAACTAGAGAAAGAAAGATAAAATCGAATGCGCGAGTAGATTATGATACTTTAAATACTTTTTAAAAAGGTTGGCTTTTCTTTCTTTCTTTTTGTTTTTTATCTTTTTGTTTACTTATAAACTTGGAAATTTTTGGAAATCTCCGATGGGCGATATTTTGACTATACTACATGAAAACTCAATTAAGCGCCTGAATTAAACACAGAGCAAAAAATATAAATAAACAACCGCACGGGCGATGTAAGAAAATATATTTTTTAAAAGTTAGTTTTCTGAAATGTGGCGGAGTTAAAATTATGTTCGCGGGGTTTTTTTATGGGTAAGTAAATTCAAATTTATTAACTCTGTACCATTATTGTGAGAATTTTCTAAGTCCAGAGATCCTATAAGGAATATAAAAAAAATGTTAGAAATGACTTGCATCGTTACACAGTTACGTGGTGATTTCCTTGAAATCAAAGGGTTTAAATATGTTTAATATATATTTGTAAATAGAAGGTATTGTATGGGTAGTATAGGAAAAACAAATGAGATGTCGCGGGGGTGGAAATGAGGTGGTATAGGACTTTAAGGAGTTAAAGTAGTAAAAAAATAAGACAAGTTGTTACCTTAAATAAAATTGTTTGCTGCGATCTATTGAATATTTAATTGAATTATTTTGAATATTCTGCACATGGAGGTTTAACACACAAACATGTAAGGTATTTTATTGTTCTTGTAGTTTTAGCGTTATATCTGTGGTTTTGAAAAAAGGGGCGAAAGTAAGAAAATAATTTTAAAAATTGATTATAAAATTGATCAATAGAATTTTGCAATTATTTTTTTGGTTGAATTTAAGAGTTCATATATGTCTTGGTTTAGTTTAAGAATAATATTTTGTATCTATTTTGTTTACTTATAAATATCTATATCTGGTCTCATTTTCTTTGTTTTGTTGTTCGTCTATCTGTTTCTTTTTCTTCTGTCTCTCTCTTTTTCTTTTTTTTCCCTCCTGTCTCTCTCCCTCGTTTTATTCTTCTTCTTCTTCTTTTCTTGCTTCGTTCTTCTTCATGTTCTTCTTGTCTTCTTCTTTCTTTTGCTTCTTTCATTTATCTTGTTTTTTTTACTTTCTCTTTTTTCCTGGATTTTGTTTTCTATCTACCACTTCTCTTTTTCTTATTTCTCTCTCTCTCTTTCTCTCTCTCTCTCGTCTCTCTCTTCTCTCTCTTTCTCTCGATCTTCTCTGCTTTTTCTTTTTCTTTTCTTCGATTTTTTTTTCTGTACTGTTTGATTATCTGTCTCTCTGCTTTTCTTTCTTCTCTTTCTCTGATCTTTTCTTCTGTCTTCTTGTTTTTCTTCTCTTGGTTTCTTTCTCTCTCGATTTTTGTTGCGTTTGTGTTTGATTCGCTCTCTCTCGTCTCCTTTTCGTCGTCTTTTCCTCTCTTCGTCTTCTCTCTCTTCTTTTTACTTATTTCTTTCTGAGTCGATTTCCTTTTTTCTGTTTCGATTACTCTCTTTTCTCGTTCTCTCTTCTCTGTGCAGTTCTCCTAGTCTTTCGTCTCTGTCTCTTCTCTCCATCTTCATTCAATATTAGATTAAATAATCCCTATGAATAAAATTATTATCATACAAAAAAAAAAGCTACCACTTAAACTATCTTCTGTAAAACACAATGTAATAGTTTTGACGTATCTTTTCATAGATATTTTAAACTTGTTTAAAAATGTTGGCTCTCCTGTTTTTTTTTAAATATTCGTTGTTGTGATTACTTATAAGACATGGAATTTTGGAAAATGTCCAGGGCATATTTCTATATTACTTGATAGAATAGAATTGTATTAAAACGCCGCGTGTCTGAAGACTCGCCTACAATGGGCTAGACTTTTGTTGGCGTTGGGTGACTGGACGTGATGCTTAAGGATAGAACGCAGGTGGATGAGACAGCAAGTGATTGCAAATGGTTCCATCTTTATGCTTTTCTTGGCTTAGACGGGGGGTGGAGAGGCCCCTCCAGATTAGTTCGACTGCCACGTCAAGCTAGCACTAATATGCTTGGCACTGTACCGATTGCTTTATGCAACCCACAACCCTTTTTATCATATGGATCTAAAAGGCGGTGCCTGAGGTTAAATGTCTGGGAATTACTTAACTCTATCTGATGGTGGGTTCCGTTCTGGAAGGTTTGGGGAATGGTGGAGTAGACCCTTGCATCAATTGCTCCGCTGGGTCATCCTGACCTGGGAATGGTGTACTGTTAGGGTCCATCTAGGGTTAAATAGAAAATAGTATTTATAAAATTTAAGATGTAATTATTCTAAACTCTATCGCATTAAATTGACCCATGAGGTTGATAATGCGTAAAACAAAACAAACAAAACAAAACTTAATAACGCACAGGAGAAGGACAGCCACGATGGTCACAGTCAATAGTCATGTAGCTTAGTAAGTCTGAATATACTATGGAAACGTGACCCGTTGGGTCACCCATTTCGCGTTTCTCTGGATAGTATGATTGAGATTAAGGAAAAGGGATCACAAAGCGATAAATTTTTTTGAAATAATACGACCCGAGGGAAATCTTAAAATCATTTTGAAAGCTTTCTGCTCAGTTTAGAGCTACAGGTGATGGTTGTGAAAGTAGACATAGAAATACATTTCATATTTCCCGGTTCTCTTTCTCATTACTCCCAGAGAAACCTAACAATTATATAGAGGAGGTAGTCCAAGAGATAATAGAGGGGAAGAAAGTAATAGAACGAGAGTATTTAGTAGAGATTGCGACGAGTTTTTTGACATTAATTTGCAATTGTTCGACTAATTAGAACAATTAAAGTGTTTTTTTTCAAACATATCAATCCTAAAAGTAAGGATATTTATAGCTATAATTTTCGTGTCATTAACTAAATAGTAAAAAGCTTAAAGGAAGCGAAAAGTTAATTAAATGGAGCTGTAATGATAATAATAATATATAATATATAATATTATATGAGTATATAATGATATATATTAGTAATATATATATTATAATATTGATAGTTTAAATACTAATGGCTGGTGATCAGATATACGTAAGTCTTGAAGAATTTCGCTTGGTAGATCATCAGGGCAAGATCTGAGCCAGATTATTTGCTGACTAAAGAACTGTTAGTAGGTATATCTGATCATTATGGTTTAACTATTTATATGTCTACTTTAAGTATTGACATTTTTACTTTTTAGCTTTAGATAATTCTAGCGATTTAGTATATATATTTTTCTTTATGAGCCAGAGATAATAATAACCGATTATTTTTCGGTTGGTACGTCCTCTGGTCTTTTTTTCCACGCGGTGAGTTTTGGTAGTATATTGTTTATACATCAAAACTATTTGCCGTTTTTTTTTCTAACCGCAAAGGGTCTACCAATAAGTTTGATATATATAATATATATATATATATATATATATTATATTGAGGAAAAGTGAGTTAAGAAAAGACTGTAAGATGGTAGAAATGAATTTATGATACTCACTGTTTACTAATCGATATACTTACGCATGTGTTTTCGGTCAGTAGTTTAAAATGTATACGGGATTAGGCCATATTATTATTATTAATATGGCAGATGAAATTGAATAATATATTAATAATAATAGAGTAATAATAATAGGAAAATGTAAAAAATGTTCGTACAAGGATGATTTTGTGTGGACCTTCATGAGAAGTGATTTTTATTTTTTTGAGTAGAGAAAAAATCCGTTGGAGTAAAACGAAGAATTTAGAGAAAAGGTTCGAAAAAATAATATTTTTTAATAATTTTTGGAAGGCAGAGACGGTTATAACAAATTTGAGTTTTTGGTGGATTGGTATACAGTATTGTATTGCAGAATAGAATTGTTATTATATTTCTAACTTTGTTGATAAGTGAATGAATGCGTGTTTATCAAGAATGTTATTGTTTGGCGAAACAGAAATCTGGGGATTTAACGATATGAGGTGAAGGCGGTTATTGTCCGTATACATTTTGATAAACTGACCGAAACAATGTGGGTAAGTGATATGATTAAGTGATATCCGATTAAATGTCATTTTTATCCATATACAGGGTCTCTTTCTTTACTCATTTTTTTCTGCATTATTGTCGAATTCATTCCCTTTCCATTCTTACTATCACACTATATATTATATAATATAGTATGATTATATATATATATATATATATATATGGAGAAGTAAACAAACAGACGAGTGTTTGTGATATGGTATTTTCAGCCGGACAATATTTGGGGGTAGAATAGTGCTAAATTGAAGTCGGAACCTAATTTTGAAATGTTTAATTAATTAATAATATATTATTAGGCGGGATTACCTATTTTTAAATGTAAGGCTACAAATCGAGAAAAATCATTTTCTTGTATGTACATTTCGGCTATTAGGCCTCTTCAGGAGAGCTATAGATACGGAAAGCCCGTGGTGCGATTTCGTAAACCTGAACGTGCGAAGACTGAGGGCAAGCATTTACTTAGCCCTGCACGCAAGCGGACTTAGCTAGATTTCTTCGTTGTATTGTTTGTTGTATCTATGGCTTCTGCTGATGAGGCCTAATAGGCGAAATGTAACATACAGAGATTGATTTTTTCGATTTGTTTAGCCTTACATTTAAAAATGGTAAATCCGCATTCTTAATTAATTATTAATTAATTAGTTTCAAAAATTAGGTTCGACTTCAATTAAGCACATTTCTCCAAATAGTATATATATATATATATATATATATATATATATATATATATATAAAGGCAAATAGTTTTGATTGTAAAATATATACTACCAAATTCACCTGGGGAAAATTTTTAAAATAGACAAGAGGGTGTACCAACCGAAAATAATCGGTTATTTATTATTTTGGCTATAAATTGGCCAAAAGAAAGAAAAAAAACTATATATCTATATATATATATATATATTATAATATAATAATGGAGTAAGCTAATTAGTCAGGAATATCTACTTAGTCCCCCACAGCAGATACGGATCAGGATAATTATTTATTGCTCTATCTTTTCTATCGAGACTTTAGTATATTTAACTTAGGGCAATCTTAAGTATTTTTTTGTTTTGGGGCGAATCATATTGATTTAGTACTGTGGGTTACTTTGTTTGCCTGGAGAGTTGTCTGCCGTTTAGTTCGCTGGTTCGCCGCTAGGGGCCTTTGATATTTAAGGTGTCTCTGTTGCTACGCAGACACACTATGGGTTAGACTCTGGTGCTACCCTTCTTTTGGGGCTTTGGTCTCCCTTATATTACTGTAAGAGATTGATTACAGATGGACTAATTCTTTAATCTTACAGGTACATCTGATTTTTTCAAGGAGGTGCATATGATTTGGTATTTTTCTTTTATATATTTTTCTCCAGGCAAATGTTTGTATGTATAATTAAAAACCAAAGCTGGGATGTGGTAAATTGAATTTATTAGCGCTATACCCTTGGGGAAGGTATGAATCTACTCTCCTCCAGCTAATGGGTAAATAGTAGGGAGACTGGGCTCTTAACCTTGGGTTAGGCAACGGTCTAGGGAGGAAATTCTGAATTCAAACTGTTGAGCTCCGCTTAAGAAATTGACCTTGTGTCAATCCTGCTCGTGCGGAGGGTGGTATATAATATATATAATTAATATTATTAGAGTATTGTATCAATTAAGATAGCGATGACAACAAAAAAGACAAAAAGATGTTTTATATGTCTATATCGATTTCAAAGCAAAGCTTCATCATAGAGTTTATTTTCAGAATGAGTGCTTTATGTTTTTTTTTTATTGTGTGTGTTATAATTTCTCTTTTATTTCCTTTTCTCCTTCTTTTTTTCTTCTTTCTTTTCTTCCTTTATGAATGGGCGAATAACTGTATTTCTTATTTCTCTTTTTTTTCTTTTTTTAAAAGTTTGTTGAGAAAAGGCTGACATCGGTAAAATGTGTCAATATTTGTTGGATGTAGTGTGGAGATGTCAAGAAGATTTTTTAAAAACAAAAATGAACAAATAAATATAAAACCGTTAATAGAAAATTTTTTACATACTTAGCTTTGTGTTCGCTTTCACCTTTCCTTTCTTATTCTTGTCTCCCTCTCTTTTCTTTTTTTTTGTGTTATTTCTTCTTCTTTTTCTTTTTTTTTTTTTTATCCCTTTGTTCTCTAATTTATTAATTATTTTTTAATAGTTAATAAGTAATAAAAGATTATCTTAATTATGTATTAGTATTGATAGAAAAATAAATAATTTTTTTTTCTATTTATTTTTTTTCTTCAAGCAAATTACAATTACTTTTATATATATATAATATATATTATATATATATATATAAGAGCGGGAGTTTTTTTTTATCTGTCGGAGTTTAGAAATAAAAAAAAAGAGAATAGGTAGCTTATACAATATGTCTAGCCACCTGGAAGAGACTTGATAAGTTCGAAACAGGTGTCTGTGGATGACTGTATATGCTCCCATCACCCTGGGATTTGAGCACTTTGGAAGGGATTTCGCTGACGCCGCAACTAAGCGTAAACGCAAAATTCTCCTATAAAAGGGAATTGGAGCACTTTATGGGAACTTTACTTCATACAGATGTGTGTATAGAAACAGTTAAAAACCCTTCGCATGTCTGTGGGTGAGATAGCGAGCGGTTAGCTCTTGACTGATGCTGATCGGTATCGGGTTCTATCTGCTGTAGGTAGCTTACAAATGTCTAGCCACCTGAATAAGTCAAAAACAGTGTGTCGTGGATTGACATATATATATGATTATATATATATATATATAAATTGTAGAAAAATAAATTCTCTCTACCACGGTTTCGGTGTTTAAGTTACACCTTCCAGGAGAACTAAAAAATTATAGGTAGCTAAAATTATATTATAGTTGTTTGGTCTAGATTTTTTATGTCTGTCTGTCTGTCTGTCTGTCTGTCTGTCTGTCTTCTCTCTCTCTCTCTCTCTCTCTCTCTCTCTCGTCTTTTTAATTAGTAATGCTTTAGTCTTTGAAATTAAAGATTAGTTTTCCATAGCTTATATGGAAAAAAAAGTATTTTAATCTTCAGTTTGTCAGCTGCTTCAACTCCCTTCCATTTTTTAACACAAAACCGTGCTAGAGGAGAAAACGTTTTTTCTACAAACTATAAATGCTCCCTATTTTACGAATATATTGAGCCTTTTTGATTAACTACTTATGTTACTACATTGAAAACTTGGTAGTTACTTTTTGAGGAAATATACACACACACATAACACACACACACACAACATATATATATATGTATATATATATATTATATATATATATATGATTATAGTAATGGAAGAAAAATGAGTAAGAAAAAGAAATGTAGATGGATGATGGAANAAAAAGAGAGAGATAAAAGAAAAGAAATGTAGATGGATAAAAATGAATTTTATCGATATCTTTTAATCGATATCACTTACACATGTGTTTCGGTCTGTTTTATCAAAAGGTATACGGATTTACGTTATTATTATTATTAAAATAGTCAGATGGAGTTGAAATGGTGATAATGATAATAATAGGAAAAATGTATAAAATATTCCGTACATAGAGAGATTTTTTACGACCTTCATCAGAGTGATTTTTTTGATTTTTTTGTCAAAAGAAATTTTTAAAAATCACTCTGATGAAGGTCGCTCATGAGTTCGTCCTTGCTTCTCCAGCAGTGTCCCGCGTGTCTAGTCCGTCTTACTCGGATGGTTTGGGTGATATGCGGTAGGTGGCCGTACAGCTGCTTTCTCGTGGGGTGCTGCTTCACGTCTTGTTCAGGATCACCCGCAGTATTCTTGTGCAGCTAATTTAGATACTTAGGCAGTAACATCTCCTCCGCAGAAAACGAAGTTAATGCACGTATAGGAAAGGCATGGGCCGCTATAAATAAATTATCGGTGATATGGAAATCCAATCTCACAGAGAAGTTAAAGAGACAGTTCTTCCAGGCCGTTGTCGTGTCAGTGCTGCTGTATGGCTGCACCACCTGGACCCTAAGTAAGCGACTAGAGAATATTTAATACAATACGGTGCTATTGTCTTTGAAAAAAAAACGTAACAAAAAATTAGGGTTTTTTGATGGGGCGGTGGAACGGATTAAAGGCATTACAGTTTATTTCAATGGGAAAAATTGATTTGATATACGAGAAAATTGATTTATCAGCGAAATGAATTAAACTCGTATGAATAAGACGAGAGAGATAGATATGAATAGAATTAGATAGATAGATTGATAGATAGATAGAGATATGTATAGAATGAGATAGATAGATATGAATAGAATGAAATAGATAGAAATAGAATGGGATAGATAGATAGATATGAATGGAATGAATAGATAGATAGAAATAGAATGGGATAGATGGATAGATATGAACAGATTGAAATAGATCGATTGATAGATATGAACAGATTGTTAAATAGATAGATAGATAGATAGATAGATAGATATGAACAGATTTAAATAGATCGATAGATATGAATAGAATGAGAGATAGGTAGATAGATATTAATAGAATGGGAGAGATAGATAGAAATAGAATGTGATAGATATGAACAGATTGAAATAGATAGATAGATAGATAGATAGATAGATAAATATGGACAGATTGGATAGATAGAATGAATAGATAGATAGATAGATATGGACAGATTGGAATTAGATAGATAGATGATAGATATAGATAGATATGAATAGAATGAGAGATAGGTAGATAGATATGAATAGAATGGGAGAGATAGATAGAATAGAATAGATAGATAGATAGATAGATAGATAGATATGAACAGAATTAATAGATAGATAGATAGATAGATATGGACAGATGAATAGATAGTATGAACAGAATTAAATAGATAGATAGATAGATAGATGATAGATAGATATGAAGAATTAAATAGATAGATGATATGAACAGATTGAAATAGATCGATAGATATAGATAGATATGAATAGAATGAGAGATAGGTAGATAGATATGAATAGAATGGGAGAGATAGATAGAAATAGAATGTGATAGATAGATAGATAGATAGATATGAACAAATTGAAATAGATAGATAGATATGAACAGAATTAAATAGATAGATAGATATGAACAGATTAAATAGATAGATGATGAGATAGATAAATTGATACGAACAGAATTAGGTAGATATAGAAAAGCAGACAAAGAGTGGTGAGTCTAATTTCCCCATGGATGCGAATACCGGGGTGGAACTAGCCTATAACAATAAGCAATAATCACCAGGAAGCCTTGCAATACCAGATTAATCGCAGAGAATTTGAACTTAAACGCTGTCACGAAGTGTTTTCAGCTTGAACTTCGATTTCTAAAAATATCAATCATTTTACTCTTGCTCGCATCGGAACAGCAAGTGGTTTATAAAAAGGCAATAGAAACCGATCGTTCTTTTGAGGGAAAAAAAGGAATTATCTAGGAAAAATACTAAATAGATTTGGAAAGATATAGTTAGAAAAATTTGGAAAGTGTTAGGATTTTTGTGGCCATCCTTAGGCATCAAGCAAGAGCACTGTCCAGCGGATATGCCTTGTGTTAAACAGAGCACGATTCTTAGTGAAGAAACCTTTGGTTGTTCCTTGGTGTCCCTCGGTGTTGGGTATGTTCCTTTGGTTGCTCTTGGTGTCCCTTAGTGTTGAGTATGATCCTTTGGTTGTTCCTTGGTGTCTCTTTATGTGTTGGGTATGATCCTTGGTGGTTGTTTGTATGATCCTTTGGTTGTTCTTGGTGTCTTTAGTGTTGGGTATGATCCTTTGGTTGTTCCTTGGTGTCCCTCAGTGTTGGGTATGATCCTTTGGTTGTTCCTTGGTGTCCTCAGTGTTGGGTATGATCCTTTGGTTGTTCCTTGGTGTCTCTTTAGTGTTGGGTATGATCCTTTGGTTGTAGTGTTGGTATGATCCTTTGGTTGTTCCTTGGTGTCCCTCAGTGTTGGGTATGATCCTTTGGTTGTTCCTTGGTGTCCTTAATGGGTGGTATGATCCTTTGGTTGTTCCTTGGTGTCTCTTTAGTGTTGGGTATGATCCTTTGGTTGTTTCTTGGTGTCCCTCAGTGTTGGGTATGATCCTTTGGTTGTTCCTTGGTGTCCCTTAATGGTGAGTATGATCCTTTGTTGTTCCTTGGTGTCTCTTAGTGTTGGGTATGATCCTTTGGTTGTTTCTTGGTGTCCCTCAGTGTTGGGTATGATCCTTTGGTTGTTCCTTGGTGTCTCTTTAGTGTTGGGTATGATCCTTTGGTTGTTCTTGGTGTCCCTTAATGGTGGGTATGATCCTTTGGTTGTTCCTTGGTGTCCCTCAGTGTTGGGTATGATCCTTTGGTTGTTCTTTGGTGTCCCTTAATGTTGGACGTGACCTCGCTTAGTCTATAAATATAAATGGTGGATTGTAGCACGCCTTATATCACCAAAATATTTCAACAGAAAGATGTAGTTAGAAAGAAATGTTCAATTTCAAAACAAGACGTGGAAACAAAACCCCACTAAAAAACAACTGTACGGCCACTTGCCCCGTATCACAAAAAAACATCCGCGTAAGAGGAACAAGAAATGCTGGACACTGCTGGAGAAGTATGGACGAACTGATAAGTGACGTTCTCCCGTGGAAATTAGCACATGGGCACGCTAGTGTAGGCCGCCCAGCAAATATGTACATTGAACATTCTGTGCAGATAATGAACGCTGTGAATAGGACCTCCCCAGGGCAATGAATGATAGGGACAGTTGACGAGAGATTTCCATGAATATCCGTGCTTCTAGGGTGACATGATGATGATAATGATGATTTCAACAAGTATAAAACTCAAGAAAATTGAGCAGACAACATAAAGTTGAAATGATCATTTCATTAAATAATTTAAATGAACTGCACTGATACTACACTGATCCTAGGCAGAGTGCACAGATACTACACTGATCCTAGGCAGAGTACACAGATACTACACTGGTCCTAGGCAGAGTGCACAGATACTACACCGATCCTAGGCAGAGTACACAGATACTGCACTGGTCATAGGCAGAGTGCACAGATACTACACTGGTCATAGGCAGAGTGCACATATACCACACTGGTCCTAGGCAGAGTGCACAGATACTACACTGATCCTAGGCAGAATGCACAGATACTATACTGATCCGAGGCAGAGTGCACATATACCACACTGATCCTAGGCAGAGTGCACAGACACTACACTGATCCTAGGCAGAGTACACAGATACTACACTGATCCGAGGCAAAGTGCAAAGATACTACACCGATCCTAGGCAGAGTGCACAGATACTACGCTGATCCTAGGCAGAGTGCACAGATACTACACTGGTCATAGGCAGAGTGCACATATACCACACTGGTCCTAGACAGAGTGCACAGATACTACACTGATCCTAGGCAAAGTGCAAAGATACTACACTGATCCTAGGCAGAGTGCACAAATACTACACTGATCCGAGACAGAGTGCACAGATACTACACCGATCCTAGCAGAGTGCACAGACATTACACTGATCCGAGGCAGTGTGCACAGACACTACACTGATCCTAGGCAGAGTGCACAGATACTACACTTGTCCTAGGCAGAGTGCACAGATACTACGCTGATCCTAAGCAGAGTGCACAGATACTACACTGATCCGAGGCAGAGTGCA
>CM042178.1:29935581-29955581 GCA_023376005.1 Doryteuthis pealeii | reverse complement strand
AGAAGAAAAGACGACTAGAAGTAAGAAGCAAAGAAAAAGGGTATACAACATTATATCGATTTGGTACTGTGAAAACGTTGGTGTGCAACATGAGCACTCTAACAATAGAGAAGGTCGATTTCGGAACTGGGGTACGGCACTGATAGTGATTGTTAGGGTTTGACATGATAAATAACGACACAAAATATTTTTTTTCCCAAATCATTACCAATTTTTGAGGAAACGAGTTTAAAGGCTGAAAATTAAGGCTCTGGAATGTGGCTTCCGTGATGTAGGGAAAATTTACCGCAGTCAAAAGATTATGCTCTGCGAAGGGAAAAATGTTTAAATCTCATTTCCGCCCTGTCGGCTGGGGCGTCAGAATGCACCGACTGCACCTCTGCAGAGGGGTAAGACTCCCCCAATGGGGCCACCTGTTGACCGTGGGTGGCGACCCGTGATGCTTAAGGATAGAGCCCGGGTGGATGAGCCGTTTCTTGACATGCAATACACCACTTTGGTCCTATCTTGGGCTAGACGGGCGGTCGGAGAGGCCCCCTCCGATCAATTGGCTGGTCACGTCAAGCCCTAGCACCTATATGATTTTCCCAATCCTATTTCCCTTATGGCAAGCCCCAAGCAAATTAATTGAAACAAAATCAATTATATATATATATATATATATATATATATATATATATATATGTAAAGAAAAGGAAGTGAATCCGACGTATGTAGTATATTAAGAAAGATTGAAAAAACACAGGTTTAAATAAGTTGAGTGGTAAGTTTATTGGCCGACGCTGCAGTGTTTCGATCTATTAATTAGATCATCTTCAGAGCATTTGTTGGTATAAGGAAGCCTCACCCCTTTTTATCATATGGGTGCTAGAAGGCGGTGGCTGCGGGTCTACATGTCCTGGGAATGATGTTAAACTCTATCTGATGGTGAGGTTCCAGTTCTGGAGGTTTGGGGAATGTGGAGCACCCCTTCATCCCCATTGCTCCCTGGTCCACTCTGACCCGGAGTGGTAGTACCTGTTAGGGTCCCATCTATGGGTTAAATAGAAAAAATGTATTTATAAAAAAATTGTATTATCCATTAAGAATTGATTTATTTCAAAACTTTATCGGCATTAAATGACCTACTGAGGTTGATATGCCGTAAAACAAAACAAACCAAAAAAATAAATAAATAAATAAATCTCATTTAATAAATAATTTTTTTCAATTGAAACTTTTCTTTGATATCAATAATTGATATAAAAAAAATAAGCATTATAAATAATTATAAAAAATATTTTCTTGTAGAGACGAAATGTTTTGGTTTAGATTTGGTTTGGTTTGAGATTTAAACAGTAAAAAAAAATCGCTTCCTTTTTTTTTCCTAACATTCAGGATTTGTTATTTTTCAATGGGAAAAAAATAGAATAATTTTAATTATAAATAAAACGCCATAAAACTAATTTTTTTTTTTTACGTTTTAGTCATAAAATAAAATAAATATAGTTTGTTCATGATTAGTGTCCACGGACTTTCTTTAAATGAACTAGCAAATATATGCACCCTCCGGGTGCAAGTATTTAAGTTTTAATATAATAAATATCATGTTAAATTAGAAAGGCTAATGAAACTGAATAAAGAATGCAGATAAAAAGATTTGGAACAGAGGGGATATGATTGAAAAATAGAACAACTTTGAAACTAACTCTTCCATCATTTTCCATTACTCCCGTCTTTCATGGGTAAATTTTCCTAATTTAAACTGTTTAGTTAAAATAGGAAGTAAAGAATAAAATTACAGTTATTTCTTCTTGTTAATGGTTTTATTTTAAGATTTATCCCCGAGATGTTTGCTCATATTCAATAAGATAAAACCAAACAATTAGAAACCAATAATACTAAGCATATATTTATTAAAATCAAATTTTTAATATCAAAATGCAAATCAGCCTTCCCATTCACACGGTAATCCACTATTTTGTTGTATATATAAATGTAATTGCATGTTTTTAGTATGTAGATATGATCAACAGTCTTAATGATATAAAACAATTTTATTAATAATTGAGGTTTAAATAAAAATAAAATCATAGAGAAAATTATGTAAACAACAAAGAGAATTGTGTCTTGTATAGTAATATAGTTTCGGTTACAGACAGAAAAACACACAATCTCCATTATAATAAGATATCTTATAAATTTGCGCAGATGCTGTTATTCGTCTACTGTTTGTTTTAAATTGTAAGAACAATTAGTATTTTTTTATTTTTATGTAAGATACTTGATTATTTGAAAAAGAAAGGCAAAAAGGTTGTTTAATCTACATCAGTTTGTATTTTAAGTGACTTTAATTCAAACAAAACAACAAAAAAACGCGAATTTTGTCTTTCTGCGGTGAATTTGTATTTTGGTAAGTAAATACCGTTTCTTTCTTTCTACTTATTTTGTTTCAAATTAAATTTTCTCTTGGAAATTTTAAAAATACGGTTATGTTCCAATTTCATAGTGTAGCTGATACTATTTTATACACGAAAACCTTAAGCTACCTAAGGGTGTGTGTGTGTTTTAGGAATACCCAACTTTTCGTCTGCCTTAATTTTAAAAAGGAATTAAAATTGATTAAATCGATTATTTAAGGTCAAATTTTTGTCTAAATTGAAAAGTAGTAACATAATGAGCATCAGTAAAAAAAAAAAAATAATATTATACATGTAATTTATTTTTAATACATTTAAAACATTTTTCTGTCAATTTGCTGTTGTAAAATCCGTGTTTACGAAACAAATTTAACACTCTCGATTGAAAAAAATTACCAAATAACTAATGCATTATAAAATTCATTTATTGCTAAATCAACACTGAAAATTTCATTAAAATTGGTTAATTCTCTGATTTTTTGTAAATTTCTTTGAAACGCGGGGGTGGGTTTAAAAAATATGGGTTTTTCTACAAATTGGATATACCTAGTGTGTTTTTACACAACCTCTCATGATGAAAAAGAAAGAAAGATTTTCTTATCATTTTTGGATTATTTTGAAATCAATTTGATTTTTGAATTTACCATCAATTAGTGGCTATTGGGGGGGGGGGCTGTCATTTCAAACCATAATTTTAGCCCCAGCTTAACCCTAACACAAACCAAAGCTAACTCCTTACCATAATTGTCGGGCATTTTTATATGAAATTGGAAGATAGCCTAAAACAGTTTGATTTATAATTTATAATAAAATGTCTGTAAAAAGACATTCAGTTTTAACCCGCAGTAGCAGTTCAAAAAAATTTCTGGAGCACCTTGTCCTCTGGAAAAACCGAACCCCCAACTTTACGACAAGTTATCCAGTTTAGTTATTTCCTTAAAAATACCTATCCCCATTTGAAAAACTTTGAGATTTCCAAATTGATTGCAAAGGAAATAATCAGTATTTGGCAAGCAGTGAACCCACAATTGTCTTTGTTAAGGGAACATTATATAGGGCAGAAGGTGGGTATATTTTGTTTCAAGAAGGCCAAACAGATTAACAGAAAATCTCTCACCACACGCAAAGTGAAAAGAATAGAGGAACAGCTGGACAGATTATTTGATATTTCTTCATGTTGCTGTAAACTGCCCGTTTTAAGATGTGATGACTTTGCTGTGAAGTGCAACAAAGAAAATTGCCAAACAAGACACAGTTTGCACTTGTCCTCCTAACAAGAAGGTAATTTTAATTCTATGCTTGATTGTTTTTTACTTGTTTAATTTGAACAAGTTCATGTCTCGATTTTTAAAATTTAAATTTACCTCTGATAATATTCCTTTTACTGGTAAATGATATCATGACATTTTCCTTAATATTTGCATGACCTGTTATTAAACACATGCACATTTTGAAATTTCAGGTTCCTATTGAAGAGAGGAAATATTTAAAGATCAGAGAGAGAAAACAGGTCCAAAGGCAGTTTCCAGCTGGGACCTATTGACAAGGATGCTGTCAAAAATACAAAAACAAAATTTCAGCGGATGCAGAAAGGTTAGACAGACAGCAACAAGATTCTTCATGTGTTGCATCTTCATCGTCTGATATTTTTCCACAGACGTCCTCCAGTAAAGAAACTGTGGATGACAGTTTTGAGCCAGGGAGAATGTTGAAGGGTCATTACAGTCTTTTAAAAGTCCCAAGATATTCTGTGGAACTTATTAGGGGTGATGTATCATCAAATCTTGGGGCTTGTCTTGCTAATGCCTTTCTGTTAGATCTACAGAATATGGGATTTCTTAATCCAAGTATTCCCTTTATTTATTTTAGACAAATCTAAAATAGATAGGGAAAAAAGGTAGCTAGCTATTAGAAGCATGTTCAAGATTGCATTGGGTTTATTGCAGAGTGAATACAGACACTTTGCTATACAAGGAGATTGAAGAAAATAGTGTAAAAAAGATTAAAAAGAGCAAGGGACCAGAGCGCCACTTAACATTTACAAGAGAGATGGGCACTTCAAGTAAATATCTCACCCACCGAGTCATACCCATCATTGGTGCAACTGGTATTCATCTAGCTGAGGATGTTGCTGCTGTTCTAGAAGAATACAACAGTTTAAATACTGTTAAGGCAGTTCTGGTAGACAATACCAGTACAAACACAGGTTGTAAAACAGGGATGGTGACAGCTCTGGAGAAAAAATAAAAAGGAAGGTGTACACAATTGGCTATTCGCTTCATCAAAATGAACTTCCATTTAGAGCTGTATCTAAAACTATTGATGGAACTACAAGAAGTCCAACAACTTTCACTGGCCTTGGGGAAACTTTGTGAAAATAATTACCATCATTTGCCCCAGGTAAAATTTGAACATATCAGTGGCCTCTGGATAATTTTTATCTCCCTGCAAAGGCAATAGATGATCTAAGTGGTGACCAATAATTACTTCTGCAATATGCTGTAGGTATTTCTCGAGGTAAAGTGAACACTAGATTTACTTCCTAGAAGATCGGACCTCTGAATCAAGCAAGATGGCTAACTTTAGCTATCAGGTTAATGTGCCTATAGATCAGTGTTGATCAGTCAGGAAAAAAAAAACATTTTGAGAATGGGTGAAACAATATTGTAACGTTCTAATATGGTCGCGGTATCAAAAAGATATTTGTAATATAATAATATCCAAGCTGTCTTTGTGGCAAACTCCGGAACGATACACGTAGCCAACTCAAGTTTAATTAGCGGTCGTCATTGTCGATAAAGAAAGCACAACAGACACGTAAGTTATATATGATCACAAAGGGCTTAGCATTTATTTTCGGGCTCGTGTCGTGGGCCCTGTTTCGAGTGAAGGAAAGATAGAGAGAATGAGAGAGAGGACACTGTTAGATTACTGTACCAAATATCTTGCCACCATTACTAGGGACCAGCAGCCCCGCGTCAAATTATCAAATTACCGGCAATTCGCCGTGCGTCTTTCCACCCTTTTTCTTTTTAAACCTTTACTTTCTCTTATTTCTTCTTGCTCTGTTTCTATAGCAGTCCACACGCAGTTTTATTACCACTAACACTCCGGTGGACCTTAATAATTACGTTACAATATGGGTATTTGCCTCATACCCCACTTGTATGGGCTGGGCACAAGGCCTCGTTTTAACGTGGGCCCACTCATGAGCTTCGGCTTGTGGGGAAAGAACAAAAATTGCGTCGATCCCTTCGGCATTCCCCCTCAAGGAGGGCGCCTCAGGCGCTGAGCAATAAACCCCGCCCTGCCCCCAAGGGGGCAGGTATTGCCTGAAGGGACAGCCCCCTGGGACCGACGCTATTAATTAAACACACCGGTCCAGTGGCCGAAGCACACCGAACCCCCGTACCGAAGGACAGGTTGGAAATGCCTGGTATTTACATGTACCCCACTGGTACACGATACGGCACAAGGTCTTTTTACGTGGGACCACCCACAAGCCGCGACTAACTACTTTAAAATATGTCTTCGGTATAAAATAACCCGACAAGAGTTGACATGCCTTTATATACAACGTTTTGAGGTTATCTCGTATCAGTTTATTCACCCCCGTCAATTTGTCCTTGACATGTCGCTTGTGCCTTCAACATGTCCCTGTGCATGTGACATTTTAAACTGTCCATAGTTTAATCGGACTTAGAATTAGGGTGGCTTTAATTAAGAAATGACATTTCGATTAAGCCTCAAATTCCACGCTGGATTAGGCTACTGCTGCGGATGAATTGTAGTATTGCCGGTTGAAGGTTGTCTTCGTATGTTTGTTATATCTGAGTACCACAGCTTGAGGTGAAACAACCTGGACACTTTATAACGAAGGCTTGTGTGTAGTTTGATATATCATCTTGTGGGATATAAAACTGGGAAAGCCAGCTAGTGTTAGTGGTTAGAATCTCCGCCTGTCAGCCTGGCAGGTAGGGTTCGAATCACGCACAAAGCACTGTCCTATCTATAACTCTGCTGATGAGGCCTAATAAGCTGAAATGTACACACAGAGATGACTTTTTCTCGATTTGTTTACGCCTTACATTTAAACCGATATGCACGCCTAATTCATTTAATTATAATCACGCACAAAGCACTGTCCTGTCTATAACTTTGCTGATAGGCTGAAATGTACATACAGAGATGACTTTTTCTCGATTTGTTTACGCCTTACATTTAAACCGATATGCACGCCTAATTCATTTAATTATAACTAATTAATTCTCAAATTAGGTATGATTAATTAATTGATAATTAATGAATTAGGCGGGCATACCCTTCAAATGTAAGGCTAAACAAATCAAGAAAAAGTCAATCCCTGTATGTACATTTCAGCCCATTAAGCCTCATCAGAAGAGCTATAGACAGGAAGACTGCTTTGTGTGTGATTCGAACCCTAACTGTACACACACACACACACACACACACCAACCCCTACGCACGAGTAGGATGTGACACAAGGTCAATTTTTTAAGCGGAGTTTAACAGGTTTTAATTTTTCTTTTCCTAGACTGGTTACCTAACCAAAGTTAAAGAGCTCAGTCTGCCCTACTATTTATCCATAGTTGGAGGGAGAGGAATTGGATGCATACCTTTCCCAAGGGTATTAGCGCTATGTGAAATGTGAACAGCCTCGTCTAGGATTTGAACTCGGGTCGACGAGCCCATTTCCTACGATTCTCACCATTACACCGCGCGCCTCTTGTGGGATTTATACACAAAAACAATTCACAACGAACAAACTTAGTAAATAAGAAATAAGAAATAAGAAATTTATTAATCAATAGTAGTACAAATTATTTAAAAAAATAGAAGTAAAAGAAAAAGTTTATTGGTTTAAACTACTATTGAAGGGAGGCCATGCCTAATAGCGTGAAGCTAATCCCATGGACATGACCACCCTTGGACGCTCACAGGAAACAATACATGAAACACACAACGTAAACATATACATATATATCATGAGACAAATTAGCCGTGTGAGAATCTAAATGCAAATCTGTTGTTTATAAGAGGCAATAAAATGATTTTTCAAAAGTGTTTTAAGGACAAAATAATAACTGAAACAAGCTTCATCTTTTCTTTATCAAAAAATAACGACTGAACAGTATTCCAAGAATTAATTGCATTAAAACGAATCGAATTATGCCCAAAACTAACAGTGTTGATGATAGGGAAATTAAGCAAACCAGATTGGTCAGCACGAGTGACATGAGCATGGGTGAAGTCAACTGCAAAAGCATTCTGAACAGAAACAGGCATTTTATTGTGGAATAGTTTATGTAAGAACAAAATATTTTCACCATGGACCATATCAGAAAATTTGAGAATCTCCAAATTTGCATACAGGTTGTTAGATGATATCCTAGGAGGCACAAAGGACATAAGTCTCACAGCAAAGTTTTGAAGAACAGTTATACGATTAATCAAAGTACCGCCATTAGGCTGACCCCAAATTTGATTACAGTATTGGAGATACTTGTAGAATCATTAAAGTAAAGTCGTCGGGTGGCCTAATACGCCAGACAGCGAGTGAGTCTATCCCCTTTTCACTAGCGCTATACCAAGAATATTGTTTGGGCGTCTGAGTCGGAGTGCCACTCCTACCATCAGCTTCACACTTTACCGCACATTATCCACGTGCTACTCATACGCTGTACTATATACAAATAGTTCTTTTCTTTTTTTTGTTTTCAGATTAGACACAATATAATGTGTAATTTAAGATAAAAAATGAAACTCGTCTTACCTTGGGCTGGGAAGAAAATGGCGCCCGAAATTTAATTTCTTTTTTATACGAATGTTTAAATTAATTTAAAGATGGTATTTCTTTGTTAGTTCTTTATTATCTTGAGAGTCTTTTTTTGTTATAGAAGTTTTGTGCTTGATCGTCACCAGCTGTGTCACCTAGGTGAATGTGTGTGATGTTGTGAGACCCGAAATATTGTTATATACCCCATCGTCGGTTATATATATAGAGAGAGATTAGAGAGTGGTAGAGATTTACTTGTTGCTTAATTTCCTTTCTGCTTTCCCGCCTCTGCTAATTTCTTGCCTTGTCGTCATCTTGTTGTCTAGTCTTCTAACTGCTTCTCTATCATGACCCAGAAAAAACAGAACCCACAAAGTTTGTAATAAAACTGTTAATTTTAATTTTAACTAGGAGGGTTTAGGGCTGCGGTTAGAGTTGGGGATTAGGGTTAGTTTAATGGGAAAATAAATAGATAATTTATGTTGTTTTTTTATGGGTCACTCTGTAATATGTTTTAATTTTGTCTAACATTATGTTTTTTTTTTATTCAAAATCAATTCAATTGTTTTAAAATATGTGCCTCTTGATATTAAGTTTAAAATGTTATATTTTTAGTTTCTAGAAATAACTATCTATTTAATGCAAACCTTACTTTATACTCATGAAGTAATAAGTTTTGAAGAAAAATTCTATTTTCGCAGAAAAATATCGATGTATAATTTTTTTTTTAATAAGATAATAGTCAATTAAATAATTATGGAAATAAGTAAAAAAGAAATCTCCTAAAAAAAATTATTTTATATCTTTTTTTTTTACATTTTATTTTTCGATTTTCGGTACTTATTTTCTCATAGAAGCTCCACCGTAAAAAAATTTTTTTTGTTTCTATTCATAACTTCGGTCTTTTATCTCTTTATTTATACTGTAATTAGTATCAAGTTAGGACCAACTTGAAGCAATGTTACGCCCCCAACATAAGGGGGGTCAAAATTAAGTGACCTGAAAAAAATGAGAAAGTTTTAAAATAAAATAAATAATGCATTATAAAGATCATTTATTGATACATAAACAGTGAAAATTTCATTTAAATCCGATAATTCCCTGATTTTTGGTAAATTATTTTTGTGTAGGGGGGCTAAAGTCATTTTGTCAAAAACGGATTTTAGCCTCTGTTTGCCAGTCCCTAAATAGATAGAGAGATTAGAGAGTGAGTAGAGATTTACTTGTTGCTTAATTTCCTTTCTGCTTTCCCGCCTCTGCTAATTTCTTGCCTGGTCGTCATCTTGTTGTCTAGTCTTCTAACTGCTTCTCTATCATGACCCAGAAAAAACAGAACCCACAAAGTTTGTAATAAAACTGTTAATTTTAATTTTAACTAGGAGGGTTTAGGGCTGCGGTTAGAGTTGGGGATTAAGGTTAGTTTAATGGAAAAATGAAATAGATAATTTATGTTGTTTTTTTTTATGGGTCACTCTGTAATATGTTTTAATTTTCCGAGCGATTTGTAAGTTCTGCCACAAAACCATCCTCAAACCGCAGTTTTTCTTTTTAGTGGAAAGGACTGGTGTTCTGCCACAGTTTATAAATAGATAGAAATGAGAATATTTAATTAAAACAGTTACGACTGGACTGAAATATTCCCCACTGACATATTCCTGCCTCGAGGAGTGTCTTTTTACGAGAGTCCATAAGCGTCACGTGGGTATGGAACGCAGAGACTACGACGCAGTCAGCTGAAAACACGCAGATACTGAAAGAAAACAAAATCCTAATTTAATTCGGGAATATGTCACATATTCATGAGTTAAATGTGGATTGTCCACTGGATTGCGTACGTTGCCTAAAACAATATACAATTGTACCTTGACTTACAAGTTAATTCGTTCCGCTCGTTACTCATTTTCTTCGTATATCAAATCAATTTTTCCAATTGAAATAAACTGAAATGCCATCTATCCGTTCCAGCCCCACCCCACCCAAAGAAAGAGGCGCTAATTTTTTGTTAGGTTCTTTACATAGTTGGCAGCCTTCCGTCTACGAGAGACGATGGAGTGGTGTCAAAGTTTTTTCTTTTTTCTTTTTCTTTTTTTTCGTTTTTGAACTACATAGTCTGGGCGGGTTCATATGGAGGATAAGCTGTTGCTCATGCAGCAAATCCTCCCTCTCCACATTGCTGCTGTGATCCAAAGGAAAGGTAAGGTACCAATGCGGTTTGGCAACGGTAGTGTCGCAGGAGTTGATGGGTACCAATGGATTTAGGGACTCCGGCTCTTGATTTGTTTTCGGGGTTTTCTCCACTAGCCTTTACTTGAAATGCAGCATAGGTTTTGTGTCGGACTTTTCCTTGACTTAGATCGGTTGCTGACCAAGGCTAAGGAGTCCTTGTTAACCCTTTTGGGGAATTATGCGAGTAGTAAGTACCCTAGTCTTACCACTATCGGTGTCCCTGAGTAATGAAGTGAGATTAGGGTTACGGTATATTTTGCATTTCTGTGTCAGATTAGCAATGGTACCTTCAGGTCAGGGTTTGTTTCTTGTTGTTGTTGTTTTTTTTTTTTTTTTTTTTTTTTGGGGGGGGTAAGCCCACTAGAGGCGTGAAGATGGTTCTAATGTTCGCTGTGTATATACACATATATGTTCATGTATACGTTAAACACGCTCATTGATGTACACGTATGGTTAAACTATTAAAAAAATTAACATAAAGTGGGGGTGCAGTGAAAAAAGGCGGGAATAAGACGTCAAGGAAACAAGCGCTACAAGCGATAGTGAATGCAACGATTTTAATAACATATATAAAAGGGTACAACAGATAGTGTTTGGAGAAAGTTCATAGTTTAGGTGGGACAAGCGACCCGGGAGTTTAGTTAAGAGTTCAGGTTAACAGGCAACAGCACCATTCGAGGTATAGCCGTATTCAAGTAGTGAGGTTTGGTAAGGTTTGGTTTGCTAAAAGTTAATCCTGCCACAGCCTTTCCACTGAAGGTATCAAGGGGGAAGCTTGTCCGAAGTTGCATATATCCTCGGCTCCTTTGTTGAGTTATCCTGGTGGAAGAAGGTAATTACTATCGGCCTTCAAGGGTTAAAAGATAGCAGTCTCTCAAGCTCCAGAAGCAGGGTATGGCAAGAACCCTTCGGGGTTAATATTCTGTCCGTAATCCTAAGCTTGTAGAAAGAGAGTGCATAAAAGCACTTACCTTGTTGATGACCACGAGGGGTGTTGCTGATAACCAGCAGTCACCCCAGGGGACACTGTTTGGAGAGTTGTTAACCCCCTTAAGGGTTACAACTAAAAGAGGTCAAAGTAGGCAACGGGAGGGCCTTTTATAAAGGACATCGCGTGAGTTAAGGTTAGGGCAGGCTGCTGCTGATGTGTGTCGGTGAAACCCGACGCTTGTCCCCTAACGGCTCAGGTACCGGGCTTAGTCACACAATAAATTCCAATAAAACCAGCATTGTTGAATCATCAAAGTTATGACTTTGTATAGATCAACATGCCATTTACTGCTATCAAATCCCGCTTGAGGTGTCAAGACTGTATTTATCAATTAGTTTAATTTGGACAAGAGTCAACAGGGGGGGGGAAAGTTAGATAACCCGTGAGACATCGAATGAAATAAAAAGGCGGAATTAACTAAAAGAAAGAGAATTAATAAACAATAAAAATTAAAAACATATCTATTAATAATGGAGACTGTCTGTATTTCTGTCTGTAACAAAAACTACGTCATAGCTCTACGTCACAATATTCTTATGCTATATACACCCAAAATTTGAGTAAGCAATTTTAAACATTGTTTTTTTACTGTCGAGACGACAGTTTTTTTTTCAACAGTAACAAGAAGTTAACTAAAAAGTTTACAAATAAATACATTCCTACGATTTTGTGGGAAATTGATGTGGAAAATATTCAAAATAATTGTTTGATTATTACATGCACGCAACATTTTATTTGAGAGGGACGGGGCTCAGTTTTCATTTCAAATTGTTTTATTTATTTATTTTTTAACTCCTTTAATAAATATGAGGATTTGTCTTACTTATGATACAAAAACCCTCTGACATTGAATTTTTAACTCCCACCCTCTCAGGCAATGTCTTTTAATAATAAATATTTACGACGCCCGGTGGGGTGTTTTCTATTGCTAGTATAAATAGTGCTTAAAAAACATAAAATTGCATTGTATTTTGTATAAAAACATAAGAAAATAGAATGTAATGAATTGTATTAGAATAGAATAAAAATTAATATATTTATAATAATTGTATTAAAATAAAATAAAATTACTATAAATCAAAATAGAATGTAATGAATTGTATTAGAATAGAATAAAATTAATATATTTAATAATAATTGTATTAAAATAAAAAAAATACTATAATCAAAATAGAATGTAATGAATTGTATTAGAATAGAATAAAATTAATATATTTAATAATAATTGTATTAAAATAAAATAAAATTACTATAAATCAAAATAGAATGTAATGAATTGTATTAGAATAGAATAAATTAATATTTTAATAATAATTAAATAAAAAAATTACTATAAATCAAAATAGAATGTAATGAATTGTATTAGAATAGAATAAAAATTATATTTAATAATAATTGTATTAAAATAAAATAAAATTACTATAAATCAAAATAGAATGTAATGAATTGTATTAGAATAGAATAAAAATTAATATATTTAATAATAATTGTATTAAAATAAAATAAAATTACTATAAATCAAAATAGAATGTAATGAATTGTATTAGAATAGAATAAAAATTGATATATTTAATAATAATTGTATTAAAATAAAATAAAATTACTATAAATCAAAATAGAATGTAATGAATTGTATTAGAATAGAATAAAAATTAATATATTTAATAATAATTGTATTAAAATAAAATAAAATTACTATAAATCAAAATAGAATGTAATGAATGTGATGGAATATATTCTAATGTCTACTTTTTATAAATGATATTTTTTCTTTGTCGTGATAAGTTTGAAAACTTAAATGTTTTAAATGAACTTCTGACCATACGCGTATCTGAAGCTCGTTCGTACCTCAAATTTTAGCTCACAACTCAAAGCAAAAATAATCCGCTGAGTGAGAGCCGCCAACTCGGCGCATGAGTAGCACAGTTTGGTTAATCTGATCTGTGCGATAAATTGAGGCGCTGACGGTGGGTATAGCGCTGCACCTCAGCAAAAACAATCTCCTTGGTCTAGCGGTAGCGAAAAGGGGAGAGACTCCCTCTTTTTCCGGCTAATACTGACAATAGACCACACCGGCAGTTTTACTTTTATTAGCTTAAGCGTATCTGAAACTCGGACTTCAAATTTTAGCTTTCAACACAACGCAAAAAAATTAATTGATCAATTATCGTTCAAATGATTTCAATTTTTTTACAGCGTGTATAGGAATAACTTAAAATTCTACGTTCTGAAATTTGCTCCTGCCTCAAATTGTAGCTGGGTAATTCCATGTCAAATCATCCAGAAAAAAGTAAAATTGTCACTCACCCCCTTCAATTTTTCTGAGATTTTGCACAGGTGTAGACTAATGTTAACATTCATCATCATCATCAGGTCACGCAATTTGCATGGATATCCATGACGATCTCTCGCCAACCTTCCCTATCATTCATCGATTCTGGGAGCTCCTCCGCGCAGCAGCCAGCATCCATACATAGTTGGTCAATGTAGGTCCTGGCTGGCCGGCCCACATTAGCGTGCCCATGTGCTGGCTTCCACAGTAGTACGTCTCTTGCGAGCTCGTCCTTGCTTCTCCAGCAGTGCCCCGCATGCCTAGCCTGTCTTACTCGTATGGTTTGTGATATGGGAGGCAGGTGGCCATACAGTTGCTTTTTGTGGGGTGCTGCTTCCATGACTAATTCAGGACCGCTCGCAGCATTCTTGTGCAGCGCCCATCTAGCTTATTCTCAAGGCGCTTCGTTAGGGTCCAGGTGGTACAGCCATACAGCAGTACCGACACAACTACAGCCTGGAAAAATCATCTCTTTAGCTTGTCGGGGAGATCGGATTTCCATATGACTGATAATTTGTTGGTGGCCAATCATGCTTTCCTATTCGAATGTTAACATTAGACAATCCCAAAAATTTGTGCTTTCAATTCCAGAAATTCGAGGGGTTATGTCGACTTTTAGCTCTCCAAATCTTTTACTGTAAAATGAGTTCTAGACCTTCCTTACTACAAAAAATTGGTTTATAAAAACATTTTAGCCCAAGGAATCCAAAATTGCTATAAAAAAAAGTCCTAAAGTTAACCAATTTTAAGTTATTAATGATTTCTGATTTGAAAAAAAATTTCAGAGTTCATATTTGAATTTTGTCTGAAGGCGGGGAGCTCGTAAAATATCTAAATAAAAAGTGAGAAAGAGCGTACGGTAGGTGTCTAAGTTTGGCAATTTTTACACCTTTCAGATTCAATGAAAACTATAGCGTAAATGAGGGCAGGCATCCGGGACGACAAAATGTTAACAGACCTCAACAAATCTATATGACTGTTTTAACGCGCTTAGCGAAATAATAACACGGGTAGTCCAGCTGACGTTAACCACGAGAAGTGATCACTTCCGCTTTTATTCACAACTCAACAGGATGGCTGAAACAGTACTTCCGTTTCATAACAAAAACAATGGCAGAAACGGTGCTTCCGTTTCTTAGTATACCACAATGACTACCAATTTATTTTATGAATCAAAATAGATCAGTTCTTTTTTTTGGGGGGGGGTTATCGCTCCTTTTGTGGCAGATCAATTCTTTAAAATTCCTTAAATACCTTTTCTCCTTACGATAATTTAAAGGTCGATACAAGTTGAGAACAACCAAAATCTAAAACGTAAGACATTGTTGATCTATATACTAATAAGCTTGTTCCTTAATCTTCCGACCGTTATCGCCCAAAGAGAAAACGCAAAAATCTAAATCCTAATTATCTGGTGTCGTTTATCAACCGAATTCGTATTTCTTATGAGTGTCGTCACCTCAGCTAAATAATAGAACATTCTGTTTTTTATTATAAGAAAGAAAGGACATGCTACACAGAAAAAATGTAATAAAAGAGTAGCAGAAAGATATACAGAGGTGATGAGCGCGCGGAAACGATAACGCTAATCTGTTTCAATCTAACATAATGAAAAGATGAAAAGAAGTAAAGAAATAAAAAAGAGCGAGAGAGAGAGAGAGTTAAATCAATATTAATATACTTTTACATATTGAACTATTTCATAATAGCTCTTCAGAGAACATATCAAACGTCGTTACAATTAAACTACCATATTGTGGTAAATCCACAGGTCCTGCTAGTAGATAGTATTCCTGTTTGTGCTATCACTATTTTTTATCTTTTTATATAATTAGTAATATGAATTTTCAATTTTATTCTGCAGCACCGTGAGTATGCAGTGTTTATACTTTGTAGTATATATAAGATTGTTTTGAAAGTAATAGACAATTTTCCAATTATATATATATATATATATATATATATATATATATATATATAATATATATATAATATTTATCTTTAAAAATTGTTGAAATCAGTAAACTATAGTGCTGTTATTGCGACTCATTCGTTTTTTGTGGGTTTTTTTCCGACGTAGTCAACAATATAAGTCGCTTGGGTTTTATTCTCCGATATATTATTATCGTTTGTTCAATATATATATATATATATATATATATATATATATATATATATTTTATTTATTTATTTGTTGAATTTTTTAAATATAATTGTTTTCCAGGTTTCAGGTAGTTGCTTAAGGAAAACAATTATATTAAAAAAATTCAACAAATAAATAAATAAAGCTCCTACAAATTTGTGGTTGAGCACTGTGATTTCTTTGTTTCATCCAAAAAATTTTTCATATATATATATATATATATATATATATATATTATATATATATTGGGGAGAATAAGTGCTTAATTGGAGTCGTACCTAATTTTGAAAATTAATTAATTAATAATGAATTAGGCGGGAATGCCTATTTAAATGTATGGCTAAACAAATCGAGAAAAATCAATCTCTGTATGTACATTTCGGCCTATTAGGCCTCATCAGCAGAGCTATAGATCGGAAGACCGCCCTGTGCGTGATTTGAAACCGGACTGCCAAGCTGACAGGCCGATCCCATAACCCCTACACCAAACGGACTTCTTAGATTTTACGATTTGTTTAGAGTAGGTTAATATTCCTCTTCTAGTGACTTTTATTACACGACGATATGGTAAGTTGTAAACAAGGTTTGTTTGGAATGGCTTTTTGCCGACAATTTTTGGGAGAATAAGTGCTTAATTGGAGTCGTACCTAATTTTGAAAATTAATTAATTAATAATGAATTAGGCGGGAATACCTATTTAAATGTATGGCTAAACAAATCGAGAAAAATCAATCTCTGTATGTACATTTCGGCCTATTAGGCTTCATCAGCAGAGCTATAGATCGGAAGACCGCCCTGTGCGTGTCGGCACAAAAAAATTGTCGGCAAAAAGCCATTCCAAACAAACCCTGTTTACAACTTATCATATATATATATATATATATATATATATATATATATATATATATATATAGGGAGTAAATATGGAAATAAATCCGACAATATTAAGAAATTTAAAAAACAAAGTGATCCAGCAATAAGATGAATTTATTTATCGTCGCTTAAACGTTTCGGTTTATTTAAACCTTCATCAGGATAGATTGTGGGGTGATGAAATTGATGGATGTTTTGTAGTGGACAGGAGTTAGAAAAATCTTTATAAAAAGTTTGTAACTGCATTTCAAAAATATAACAAATACAATTACAAACTTTTTATAAATATTTTTCTAACTCCTGTCATCTACAAAATATCAATTTCTTCACCTCACAATCTATCCTGATGAAGGTTTAAATAAACCGAAACGTTTAAGCGTCGATAAATAAATTCATCTTATTTTTGGAACACTTCGTTTTTCAAATTTCTTAATATATATATATATATATATATGTGTGTGTGTGTGTGTGTGTGTGTGTGTGTGTGTTTGGTTTGGTTTGTTTTACGGCATATCAACCTCAGTGGGTCATTTAATGCCGATGAAGTTTTGAAATAAATCAATTCTTAATGGATAATACAATTTTTTTATAAATACATTTTTCTATTTAACCCATAGATGGGACCCTAACAGGTACTACCACTCCGGGTCAGAGTGGACCAGGGAAAAATGGGGATGAAGGGGTGCTCCACATTCCCCAAACCTCCAGAACTGGAACCTCACCATCAGATAGAGTTTAACATCATTCGCAGGACATGTACACCCGCAGCCACCGCCTTCTAGCACCCATATGATAAAAAAAGGGGTTAGGGCTTGCCATAAGGGCAATAGGGTTGTGAAAATCATATAGGTGCTAGGGCTTGACGTGGCCAGTCGATTGATCGGAGGGGGCCTCTCCGACCGACCGCCTAGCCCAAGATAGGGAAAAAGTGGAGTATTGCATTTTCATGAACTGCTCATCCACCTGGGCTCTATCCTTAAGCATCACGGGTCGCCACCTACGGCCAACAGGTGGCCCCATTGGCGGAGTCTTACCCCTCTGCAGAGGTGCAGTCGGTGCATTCTAACGCCCCAGCCGACAGGGCGTGTGCGTGTGTGTGTGTGTGTGTGTGTGTGTGTGTTAAGAGTAAGGAAAGTAATCTGACAGAATATATAGATAAAATGATCTAAAAAAACACAGATGTTTAAATGAATAATTTTTACCACTTTAGATTGCTAATATTGTCAATATTTCGACGTTATCAAAAACATCTTCATCAGAGCAGATTGAGAGGAAGACAATTGTGACTGTTTTAAGATATGATTGTTTTCTACCGGATTCATTAAGAGAGAAACGGAGAATATCTTAAATTAAAAATATTTTAAAATGTTTTTTTCATATCATTTTAAAATGTTTTCATATCATAGGAGAGAATATGTGCTTAATTGAAGTCGTACCTAATTTTGAAAGTTAATTAATTAATAATTAATTAATTAATTAAGCGGGCATACCTATTTAAATGTAAGGCTAAACAAATCGAGAAAAATCAATCTCTGTATGTACATTTCGCCTATTAGACCTCAGCAGCAGAGCTATAGATTATAGGAGTTTCGAATCACGCACAAGGCGGTCTTTCTATCTATAGCTCTGCTGATGAGGCCTAATAGGCCGAAATGTACATACAGAGATTGATTTTTCTCGATTTGTTTAGCCATACATTTAAATAGGTATGCCCGCCTAATTAATTAATTAATTATTAATTAATTAACTTTCAAGATTAAGCACGACTTCAATTAAGCACATATTCTCCCAAAAATTGTCGGCTAAATAAAGCCATATCATAAACACACCGCGTGTGTATTTAGTTCTCATATCATTATATATATATATATATATATATATATATATATATATATAACCTTGTTGTCCGCAACAGTTCCTCTCCCCAGACAAGTCGGCTTTAATGAGACCAATGTAGTATACGGATTTAAATGTCCCCTAGGAGATTGCAGTCTCCCAGGAAATGAAAATACATACATCGGTTTTACCTCAACGACATTGTCACGTCGTCTAACTCTCCATTCAACAGATAATAGCTCCATTTACACAACACCTAAAATTACATTCATGCCCCCACTCTAATTACCGAAATATCCTAACGGAAAATACACACATTCTGCATAAAGAAAAAAATAAACAAAAACTCCAAATACTAGAAGTTTTATACATAAAACAATACAAACCATCCTTAAACAAAATTATTTCCAATGCAGTACACACATTTTAAAATGCCTATAATACTTTTCCTATCAATTCTCTTCCTTCCAGCCTCCACATCCATTAATATATATATATATATGTGTGTGTGTGTGTGTGTGTGTGTGTGAGAGAGAGAGAGAGAGAGAGAGAGAGAGAGTGTGTGTGTGTGTGTGTGTGGTGTGACTGTGTGTGTGACTTATACCGATAGAGCGATATCGTGATATTGCCTGCACTATATTTACTGATTTCGAAATTTTTTTGCGATAAATAAATAGATAGATAGATAGATTGATAGATCATCAGGTCACGCTGTTAGCACAGATTCCCAGGACTTTCCTTCGCTAAACGTCCCTGCCGGTTATTTTCGGAAATGTTATTGGCAGCTCCACGTAACGTCACAAGATTTATAAAGCCCTGTAGGCTAGGGCTGTAGAATACGCCGACTGCACCTCTGTTGAGGGATAAAATCCCTCCAATGGAGCCACTTGTTGGCCTTGGGTATCGAGCCATGATGCTTAAAGACGGTATCCTGGTGGCTGAGTTGTTCATGACATGCACAGTCTTACTTAGGCTAGACGGGCGGGTGGAGAGGCTCCCTCCGATCATCGGCTAGTCATGACAATCCCTAGCCCTTATATGATAGTCCTGACCCTATTGCTCTAATGGCAAACCCGGGACCTTAACAGGTACTGCCACTCGGGCTCAAAGTGAACCAGGGAGTAATGGCGATAAAGGGTTACTCCGCACTCCCCAGAGCTCCAGATTTGGAACTTCACTACTAGGTGCAGTTTGCAGAACACTAAGAAATATATGATAAAAACGGCTGGAGATTTGCGATAAGGACGATAGGGTTGTGACAATCATGCTAACGTGACCAGCCGATTGATCGAAGAGGCCTCTCCGACCGCCCGTCTTGCCTAATATAAGCGCCAAAGTGAAGTTGCATGTCATGGACTACTCAGCCACTAGGATTCCGTACTTAAGCATCACGGTCGCCACCC
>CM042178.1:29913081-29930581 GCA_023376005.1 Doryteuthis pealeii | reverse complement strand
AAAATCATGAGAGATTCAGTTTCTCTTTTGAGGTTTCCCTTTCTTAGCCCTGTCCAGATCTTTTCGTGTGCGATCTCTCCAGTTTGTCGCTTGAAGTATCTTTAGAGTTGTTTATCTTCCCATTTCTATTTTCTAGTTTTTGTTGTTTTTCTGTTTGTCCATATCTTGCTCTTGCTGATGCTATCTACTGTTTTCAGGGTTTTTAGAATTCACTTCTTTTGAGTTTTCACATCAGTGTTAGTTGATGGCCTTTCACTTGAGTCTGAGTGGTAACAAGTCTCCTCAGGTCTCCAGTACTCTTCTGAGTGTTCTGGCAGATTGCAGCAGTGCAGTAATCTGGATGGTCTCGATTCTCCCTTTGATTTCCAGATTTTCCAAACCATTTTCCAATCTTTTTGGGACCGTTCCAAGTGCACCAACTACAATTGGTATCACTTTGACTTTCATCATCCATAACTTTTTCAGTTCTCTGGCAATGTCCAGGTATTTGTCCATTTTTTCGTTTTCCATCAGCTTCACCCTGTGATCTGCTGGAACTGCAAAATCCACCAGTTGACAAGTTCTTTCTTTTTTGTTAATCAACACTAGGTCTGTTCTTCTTGCTGTGATAAGGTGATCCGATTTTATCTCAAAGTCCCAGAGAATTTTATGCGTTTCGTTCTCAAGAACAGATTCTGGTTTATGCATATACCATTTTATTGTATGGTCAAAATTTAATTTTTTGCATAATTCCCAGTGGATCACCTTCCCAACCCAGTCGTGCCTAGTTTTGTACTCCCGTTGTGCTAGTTTGATATAATCGCATAGTACATGTATTATTATTTTATTATTATTATTATTATTATTATTATTATTATTATTACTATTATTATTATTATTTATTTATTTATTTATTTATTTGATATCATGTAATTGTAAATTCTTGGCGTTAAATAGGAATACTTGAAACAAATGATTATTATTATTACTAGCAACAGAAAACACCACCTGGGCGTCGTAAAAATTAATTTTTGAAAGACATTGCCTGAGAGGGCGGGAGTTAAGAATTCAATGTCAGAGGGCTTTTATCATAAGTAAGTATAATCCTTAAATTTATTAAAGGAGTAAAAAAACAAAAAATAAAACAATTTGAAATGAAAACTGAGACCCGTCCCTCTCAAATAAAATGTTGCATGTATGTAATAATCAAACAATTATTTTGAATATTTTCCACATCAATTTTACACAAAATCGTAGGTATTTATTTATTTGTAAACTTTTTAGTTAACTTCTTGTTACTGTAAATAAAAAGGGACGGGAGTAAAAAAAAACAATTTTAAAAATTGCTTACTCAAATTTTGGGTGTATATAGCATAAGAATATTGGGACGTAAGCTGTGACGTAGAGTATAGGGATTTGGCCCTTATATTTTTACGGCATGTGGAATTGAATAAATTAAAATAATTAAGTTTTCTCAAATAACTAGTTTTACAATTGTATGTCATGATTTTAGAATTAGGTAAACAAAAGATAATCGAAATAATATTAGTTTGGAAATATTTTAGAAACAATAGATAATTGTTTACAATGTAGATAATCTAAGGACAAAGAATTGTTTACAAACGAGAAATAATAGTTGAAAATTCCAATCATGATATTTATATCAATAGAAAACTGAACGGTCATTGGAATGCCACAAGTAACAGAATCAGCTGATATGTGAACATTTCGATGGCAATATCTACGTCATTAGAAAACTGCCGATATTCAATGGAATGCACAAAGATCAGCTGATTTTTGATGAACAATTAAAATTATAGAAAGACCTTTTTAGCTGAAAAACAACAGAGTGCGAGCTTACGCTCTTCACGACTCGACAGAGTTGGAGCTGATGCTCCCAACTCGACAGTGGGAACGGACGCTCTTCCCAACTCGACACAATGGGGAGAAGACGCTGTCCGAAAACATAAAATACGATTCAACAGGTCCGTCTATTTTTTCGTTTCCTATTCTCTCTCTCTCTCTCTCTCTCTCTCTCTCTCTCTCTCTCTCTCTCTCTCTCTCTCTCTCTCTCTCTCTCTCTCTCTCTCTCTCACAACAACAACAAATTTCAATCACAGACATTGTTTTAAAAAACTGCTACAATGTTGACACAACCAATCGCACAAATATAAACAATACATGTCACACTTGTCACACACAACTATGTACAGACACACACAGTCGGCAACATCGCTGAAAGGACAATTGAATATACCAATTGTAAATTAATGTATATAAAGTGTGTTTCCTTTATCAATTTTGTCTTCTTTTTCTTTTGTTTTCTACGGAAAATACATTTGCGTAGTTTTATACATTTAAATTGTGGGGATCAAAACTCCGGATCTTATTCAACCCATCAAACACCAAACAACAACGGTCCCTACAAGAGCTATGACGTAGTTTTTGTTACAGACAGAAATACAGACAATCTCCATTATTAATAGATAGTCAAATAAAAAAGTGAGATTTTTAAAAAGTGATTGCAATGGAATGTAGAAAATATAAATAGTTACGATTGCAATTAACCCGTTTATAAATTAATTACATTTTAGCAAAATATACAAAAATTAAGATAAAATGAAAATAAAATAAAAATTAAATTAAATTAAATTAAATTAAAATAAATAAAATATTTAAAAAATATAAAAAAAATAAAAAAATAAGAATAAAAAAATAAAATATTTAAAAAATTTAAAAAAATTAAAAAAATAAGAATAAAAAAATAAAATATTTAAAAAATTAAAAAAAATTAAAAAATAAGAATAAAAAAATAAAATATTTAAAAAATAAAAAAAAAAAATAAAAATAAAAATAAAAAATTAAAAAAATTAAAAAATAAGAATAAAAAATAAATATTTTAAAAAATAAAAAAATTAAAAATAAGAATAAAAAATAAAATATTTAAAAAAAAAAAAAAAAAAATAAAAAATAAGAATAAAAAATAAAAATATTTAAAAAATTAAAAAAAATAAAAAAAAAGAATAAAAAAAATAAAATATTAAAAAAATAAAAAAAGAATTAAAAAAAGAATAAAAAAATAAAAATATTTAAAAATTTAAAAAAAATTAAAAAAATAAGAATAAAAAAATAAAATATTTAAAAAAATTAAAAAAAATAAAAAAAAATAAGAATAAAAAATAAAATATTTAAAAAATAAAAAAATTAAAAAATAAGAATAAAAAATAAATATTTTAAAAATTTTTAAAATTAAAAAATAAGAATAAAAAAATAAAATATTTAAAAAATAAAAAAAAATTAAAAAAATAAGAATAAAAAAATAAAATATTTTAAAAATTTAAAAACAAATTTTAAAAAATAAGAATAAAAAAATAAAATATTTAAAAAATTTAAAAAATTTAAAAAATAATATATTTAAAAAATAAAATATTTGAAAAATAAAAATCAAATAAAAAAATTAAGAATAAAAAAATAGAATAAAAATTTTTTTTTTTGAATAAAAAAAAATTATATAAAAAATCAAATCAAAATCAAATCAAAAATCAAATATCAAAAATCAAAATATGAATAGTTATGATTGCAATCAACCCGTTTATAAATGAATTACATTTTAGCATTAAATAACCAATAAGGATTATGTATGTACAATCTATGCATGTATTATCAAGTAGATAATGGCTGTCAACTCGTTTTCGAGTAAGACCATTTATTGTTTTTTTTTAGGGGTGGGGTTTATCATCATAGTCAGGTTGCCCAAAGCACTACGGGTACAATGTAATCCAGTACTACCTGTTACCTAGTCGGATCATCGGCGACTAAACCGGTAACCCCACCAAGCTTGCCTGGTGAGAAGGGTGGCTAGACCCCTATCAGGAAGAAAATCAGACCTGTCAAAGGGCGGAAGAAACTTCTTGCTCAACAGCCATCTAGCACATTACATTATGCGGGGACGTAGAAATACCTGGGTTGGTATCCAGGCGCGTAGCAAGACCACTTGAGGTATTCTTGTCTTGCAGTCTTGTTGAATTTATTCGTCACACTGTCTCTCTGATTCTTATTATCAAGTAGATAGATAGATAGATAGATGGATAGATACATACATACATACATACATAGAAACGGGCAGTTAGATAGATAGATGGATTCGAATAGACTAAGATAGATAGATGGATTTAGATATAGATAGATAGATACAAACAGACTAATTTAGACAGATGGATACGAATAGACTAAGATAGATAGATAGATAGATAGATAGATAGATAGATAGATAGATACAAATAGACTAAGATAGATACAAATAGACTAACATAGACAGATGGGTACGAATAGACTAAGATTGATAGATGGATATAGATACATAGATAGATAGATAGAAATAGTCTAAGATAGACAGATGGATACGAATAGACTAAGATTGATAGATGGATATAGATACATAGATAGATAGATAGAAATAGTCTAAGATAGATAGATAGATAGATAGATAGATAGATAGATAGATAGAACAGACTAAGATAGACAGATGGATACAAATAGACTAAGATAGATAGATAGATAGATAGATAGATAGAAATAGACTAAGATAGACAGATGGATACGAATAGACTAAGATAGATAGATAGATAGATAGATAGAAATAGACTAAGATAGATGGATACGAATAGACTAAGATAGATAGATAGATAGATAGATAGATAGATAAAAACAGACTAAGATAGACAGATGGATATAGATATAGATAGATAGATACAAATAGAGTAAGATCGACAGATGGATACGAATAGACTAAGAGGTGGATATAGATAAATAGATAGATAGAAATATACAAATAGATTAAGATAGACAGGTGGATACGAATAGACTAAGATAGATAGATAGATAGATAGATTGATAGAAATAGTCTAAGATAGACAGATGGATAAGAATAAAGATAGATAGATGGATATAAATAGATAGATTGATAGATAGATAGATAATTACAAATAGACTAAGATAGACAGATGGATACGAATAGACTAAGATAGATAGATGGATATAGATATAGATAGATAGATACAAATAGAGTTAGATAGACAGATGGATACGAATAGACTAAGATAGATAGATAGATAGATAGATAGATAGATAGATCCAAATAGACTAAGATAAACAGATGGATACGAATAGACTAAGTTAGATAGATGGATAGATAGATAGATAGATAGATACAAATAGACTAAGATAGACAGATGGATACGAATAGACTAAGATATATAGATAGATAGATAGATAGATAGATACAAATAGACTAAGATAGATAGATAGATAGATAGATAGATAGATATGCCGTTAAATAGATAAAGCAAACCAAAGGAAATTGTGTTTTAAAATTCGTTTGCAGAAACTCTTTAAAAGTATTAATATTCCCAATACGCAGTTTTGTAGAAATGCTTTTCGGAAGATGTGTTTTCTTTTGGAGATGAGCGTTTTACCTGAATAGTAGGTCAAGCACAGTAGTTCGCCGTATAAAGTCACGAACATGCCTGCAGTAAACAGGGACCACCCCCTTTCTAAATCTTCCGATACTAGTTTGTGTGCATAATCTATGTATGTTCAATCAGATAGATAGCGGTGACATTGACAGGCGGTTGCCGAATGGGTGTCAAGGAAATCCGTGCTATCAGTAGGCTGCTGCTGCTGCTGCTGCTGTTGTTGTTGTTGCTGCTGCTGCTGCTGATGATGATGATGATGTGGTAATTCATTTTACTATAAGAATGCATTAAAAATTATTTTTACTATGGGAATTCCTTAAAGATATTTTTCAGTCGGTAGGAATCGCAAGGTTTCCGGTTCGATACCAGTCCTCGCCAACTTAGTGCATGAGTACCTTGTCTTATCTGGTCTGTGTGGTAAAGTGGGTGTTAAATTCACGCTGCTAAATCGTGTATGTTAGTAGTCGGACTTAGAAAATCACAACACATGGGTATAGTAGGAACTTTGACTTTATTTCTCTTTCTCCCGTGGTGGGTGGCGAGCGTTGACAATGGAAATGCCCGAGGGTTGACAATGACTACTACTATTGGGATGACTGGCGATGGTGAGGTAAAGGGGTTTGTACAAACCTCACAGCCAGTCTGCTGCGATGGACCGTGGCGACGGTCGCTCACTTGTTCTCCGTCCGCCGTCTGCTGTCTGACTGACTTGTCTCTGCTATTGACCTCCTTTTTATGTATACCAGCCGCCTGCGCATTTTCTTTTGTTATACTTATCAGCGGACAAATCTATTTCCGAACTTATTGTTACCCTTCCTTCTTTGTTCGCTTTACCCGGAAAAAGTCCTTTGTTATTTTTTTCGTCTTTTCTTTGTTTCTGTTTAAACGGAAAATCCTATTTCTGTTTTCCCCTTCTTTTAAATATCTTCAATATACAACGTGGGGAGCTGA
Organism: Doryteuthis pealeii; assembly: GCA_023376005.1. Taxonomy (NCBI): domain Eukaryota; kingdom Metazoa; phylum Mollusca; class Cephalopoda; order Myopsida; family Loliginidae; genus Doryteuthis; species Doryteuthis pealeii. Next base: position 29,924,177 of record CM042178.1, on the reverse strand, counting down.
CGGTGTATGTGGCGCACCACCTTAGAAAAAACTCCTTGGTATAGCGCTAGCGAAAGTGTATAGACACTATCGTTTTTCGGCTGATACCGACAATAGGCCACACCGACTTTACTTTTTTTTTACTTGTAGGAATGCATTAAAAACTATTTTTACAATAGGAATGGATTGAAAATCGTATTTTACTATAGAAATGCATTGAAAATCATCTTTAAAATTGCATTGAAAATTAGTTTTACTATAAGAATGTATTGAAAATCGTATTTTACTATAGAAATGCATTGAAAATCATCTTTACCATAAGAATGCATTAAAAACATTTTTTAGTATTTACTCCGAATCGATTGAAAATCGTATTTTAGTATAGGAATGGATTGAAAATTGTATTTTACTATAGGAATGGATTGAAAATTGTATTTTACTATAGGAATGGATTAAGTTATTTTTACAATAGGGATGGATTGAAAATCGTATTTTACTATAGAAATACATTAAAAATCATCTTTACTATAGGAATACATGAGAAATTAGTTTTACCATAAGAATGCATTAAAAATTATTTATTTCCATAGAAATGTATTGAAAATTATTTTTACAGCATGAATTAAAAATTATTTTTTACAATGAAAATGCATTAACAATTATATTTACTATAGGAATGCATTAAAAATCTTTTCTTTTTTTTTTTTTACTATAAGAATGTATTAAAGGTTATTTTTTCTATAAGAACGCATCAAAATATTTTTTCTATTGGAATGCTTTTAAATTTTTTTTTTTTTTTTTTACAATAAAACTATATTGAAAATTATCTTTACTATTTAAATACATTGAAAAATCATGTTTACAAAGAAATTCATTGGCAATTATTTTTACATACAAAATTATCTTTTTTTACTATAGAGGTGCGTTGAAAATTACTTTTATTAAAAGATGCACTGAAAATAAGATTATATTGGAATGTTTTTTTTTTAGTAATATTTATGGTAGAAGAGTCGGTCTAGCACATTGATAATAACCACCTGACGCAACAGTAAAGATGTGGCTTTGGATAAAGTTTGAACTTTTATGCAATACGACGCATCTTGTCGATCTGTTTCCTGAAGAAATCGTCCAGAAAGATGAATTTCTTAATAATTGTCACGTATTGATATTAGAAATTCTTTACACGAACTTTTATCACTGTAAGCCATGAAAAGTGTATATATAAATATAAATATAAATATATATATATATATATATATATATATATATATATATTATAATTGGTACGTGAAAAGCATTTCTGAACAATGATAAGCTATAATTCACAAGTGATAGTTGGAACAAACTTGAGAACTTACTCGATAATTATATTAACCTGCGTTAAGCGAACAAAAAACAGATGTAAAAAAAAGACTTATTACATTCTCCTTTTTACGTATTCATACAATCTAGTAACGAAAAAAAATAGTGCCAATTTGGCGTTCCTCGCTTAGTTTTTGATGATTGAATATCATTATTAAATAAGAAACTGAAATCTGAGAGATATCATCAAGGGGAGAAAAAAAGGAAATATATCTTCTTTTTTTTTTCTAGAAAAGAAATAAAGGAACGTAATTTCAAATCGATACCAAATAAATACAACTGTTTCTATTGTGGCTGTAAAATAAGATTTTTTTGTACGAACCACAGAATCGACAATTAGTTAAACGTATTCAACTTGTAATTGTATTCTATCAATATGCTCTGATCAAAGTTAAAACGGGTGTCCTAGGTAGGACACTAAATTGTATCTGATGGTGAGTCTCCTGTTCCGGGGGAGTATGAAGTACATCTTCATTGCCATTCCTCCCAGGGTACACTCTGAAGGAAGGAGGACCCTATGCCAGACTGTGACAGACCGGGGACTCGAGTGACGCGTAGTCGCACTGTCCTGTAATAGAAATAACTGGATGACCTTTGCGGCAGGTGTGAATGGTGACGCTTTCGGGAAGGGTCGGTCGGTGCGGTACTAAGGCACCTGAAATGTTATGCGAGGGTCGGTCGGCGAGTACAGTACTAAAAAAAAAAAACACCTGGGATGTCACGTAATGAGAAAGCGGGAGAACAAAAAAGAAGTTAGAAATTTTTGGCCTCTTTTCTCGGGCGCCCCGTGTCTTTCGATTTGTGTTTCAGACCCGACGATAACGAAAATCTAGATGGATATTATACAAGGATGCTACGTGCTGTCTTGAACAAATCTTGGAAGCAGCACCCCACAAAAAACAGTTGTATGGCCATTTGTCTCCCGTCACGCAAACCACCCCAGTAAGACGAACAAGACCTGCTGGAAACTGCTGGAGAAGCAAAGACAAAATATTAACGTTCCCTGTGGACACCTACACATCGACACATCGGTGTAGGTCGACCAGCAAAAACCTAAATCAATCGGTGGATTCTGGATGCCGTGTAGAGGACCTACCATAGACAAACAACTATTCATTGATAGGTGACAGGTTACGACTATATTGAAATCTAATCTCTCTAATAGAATTGTAGTAACTTATGGAGTCGAACTTATCTGAATCAAAGCGTTTTAGATTCCTGGCCTGCGAAATTGTCCCTGGCAGGCAAAGGAATGTGGTACGCCATTATGCCCACTCTGAGTAAGAGGTGACGAGAGGTTGGAGGGGAGAATGGACTTTTTGCGGGGAGTTGCGGGTGACTTCCGATAGTGCTGTAGGGACCTGAACTCTCCTGTGCGTTTTGGGGACAGGAAGGAGAAAGTGTTAGTTTCCCTTGTGACGTGGTCAGGGAGAAAGGAAAAATGTCGTCTCGGATTTGGTATGAACGTGCGAGCCTCATAGAAACGAGCTCTTGTCTCAGTCCCTTGTGACCGAAGGAACTTTTCCCTCAGTGAGAGAGTAACAACTGAACTGTAAGTACTGTCTCTGAGTAATTGTTGTATCGACTGTTGTTGTTTCATATTAATAAATAAGGTTAAAAGTACACGTGCTTTCCCTTTCGTCATTACATTCTGTGAGCTTAAAAAAAGGAGAGAAAGAGAAAGGAAAAGAGAAAGAGAAATTTTGTTTTGGTTTGGTTTTACGGCATATCAACTTCAGTGGGTCATTTAATGCCGATAAAGTTTTGAAATAAACCAATTCTTAATGGATAATACAATTTTTTTTATAAATACATTTTTCTATTTAACCCATAGATGGGACCCTAACAGGTACTACCACTCCGAGTCAGAGTGGACCAGGGAGCAATGGTGATGAAGGGGTGCTCCACATTCCCCAGACCTCCAGAACTGGAACCTCACCATCAGATAGAGTTTAACGTCATTCCCAGGACATGTAGACCCGCAGCTACTGCCTTCTAGCACCCAATGATAGGGATTGGGCTCCATAGGCCAATAAGGGTGGGAAAATCATAAATAAAGGTAAATCGGAGCTTGACGTGCCCAGCCGATTGAATCCCGAGGGGCCCCCCGACGCCTCTAAGCCCAGATAAGGCCCGAGTGAAGTAATCTGCAATTCCAAGAAACTGCCTCCCAATCAACTGCCTTCCTATTTAAGATCACGGGTGAAGGCACGTGGATTGGGGGAGTGTGCTTCCAACACAAAGGGCCGGATGATAATCGCTGTATTATTCTTACTTATTAAGAAATGGCTTGAAAATAAATGTTAGCTTATTGGGATTATGTGCTATGTGTTAGATATCTTATGCTCATAATTTCTAATGTTATAATTTAATTACTGCCAGAGAATAATCTCTCAATGTTGAATTTCAATCTTCTATGTTTGTTAAAAATAGTTTCCTGATGTGAGCGCCTGATCCAATATAAGGTTTTACGTGTTTGCTGTTTTACATTGTGGTTGTGTTCCTTTCTGGCTTAATTATAGAGTCGTTAAGTAGTAATTGAAACAATGGTTATCGGGAAAATAGCTTAACGGGAATTGGTTTTTTTTATTTTGATTTTGAAGGTGGGGAGGCAGAAGCCTATTGATATATATTTACATCTAATGTGGTTTATTTGAATTTTTCTGTAGCGGTACAATTTTCGTGATTTAAGTATATTTAATATAATAAACGTTGCCATAAGTTAACATTATCGTGGATTATACTCGAAAGGAATTACATCCCATTTTTCAATATTAAAATTAAAATCAGGGAGCACTCATAAAATAATTTCCTTAATATATTTTAAACTTTTCAGAACAATAATTATAAGTAATAAATTAGGGTTTTTGTTGACAATAATTTAATTTTTCAAAAGTAGGATTTTTACTACCTTCGTTATCCTGTTATTTGGCTACACGTTAATCAATTGATTAGTTTTGATGTAATTGTTTTTGTTTAATTTTTTAATTAATTTTGTTAAGGAATTTTGTTTAAATGATTTTGAAGTTAGTTTAATGCCTTTTCTTTTGTAATAATTTAATTATATTTTAATGATTAGTTTAAATGGTTAATAAGTGGCGGGTAATCCCTAGGGGAATTGTTAGTAAACTTCAAGAAAATTTGGAATAGTATAATAATTTAGTGGGTCTAATAGGCTTCTGGTTGCGCGTTTTCACCTTTTTTTAACTTATACTATAATCTAATGATTTTGTTTTTTTAGAGTTTAAAGTTGCTGTGTGGGTTTTGCATTAGCGAAGAGTGTTGGGGAATTTGTTTATTAGTTGTTGTTGTTTAATTAGGTTACAATTTAGGGTTCAATCAGATATATTGGTATTCCCTATTGGTTTATAGATTTACATCCCTGGACTCTTAGTTTTGAAACGCTTGGGATAAAAAGCTATACTTGCGTGCTATTGTTGACATACAAATCCTGAGAAGTGGGCATACTTACGTTAAAAAAACTGACCAGCCCTGTACCACCATTTAATCACAGCCCCACAATAATCGCAAGACCATCCAAAAAGAAATACACACAGGATGAGCAAGTGATGCCTCGCCACTGCTGGGAAAGTCATGTTGGCTGTATGTGTTGGTTACGTTTGTTTTTACGGCACCATATCAACCCTTTTCGCGGGTACATTTAATGCCGACTCAAGCCAATTTTGATATCCAACTTTCTGTACGGGAAATTATATTTGTATGCTAAATGGCTTATCCCCATCTAATTATATATCAGGTATCATCGTTTCTGCTAATTTATTTTGTGAATCTAGAATATGAGCCGAGAAAGAGAGACAGACATTACAGATAGACAGACAGAGTTGTCTTTCGTTTTTTATTTATGTTTTAATCTTCGAGAGAAGAAATATTTGATTGATTTTGGGGTTGGAGGAGTGATTTATTATTCTATATCAATGATGTGGTTCGTTTTTCTTTGGTCCTTCCTCTTCATGTGTCGATTGTTTTCGTTGTCATTTTTAACTGTTTTCCCGAATCATTTATTTTGTCAATTTGATATTATATTGCTTACTATTCTAGCCCACACATTGTGTCTAATAAATGGTTTTCACACCCTTTCTACCAGATTTTTATTAATACTAGTTTTATTTCGCCAGCTATAACTTCGAAATTCCTTATTATGAACTCTCGTTCGTTTGTTTAAGCTTGAACCCGGCTTAAGCTTGTCCTTTGATTCACGAAATTATTCTACTACCTACATACCAGTGCAATGTTTCCAATGTGACTTTCTACACTTTTTTTTTTTCTTATGGGACCACACCCAGCGTCTCTTTTCGTTTTTTTCCATCAGGAATAAAACTATTTTTTCTATTAGTCTTTCTGTTTGATGCTGTACTTTTTAGTGCGTCGATGTTGTTTTCTGTACTATGGTATATATTGACGTCCCTAGGAACTGACAAACTCGTCTATCTCTATGTATGAGACTTTCAAATCTATCCCTGGACTCGAAGGCTATGTTGCATTTCACAGTGTGTGTGAGATAGTCGTGTGAAGTGTGTGAGTCGCCTTTAGGGAGACTAGCTGTGTGTGTGCGATGATATCAACTGCCCTCTCGCGGTGTGGGCCGGTGTGGTGTTGCACAATCAGCATCTTCGCCCGCTCCAAATTCTGCCGAATTACATAGCAAACCCCATCTCCTTCGTCCTAGTTAGAAAACCCTATACCGACCCATCACTTTAGGCCCTCGGAGCGTGATTCGCTGGTCATTAGTCTCCTATGTTCTGCCCCTCTTCCGTCACGTGGCTATGACAACCAGGTCCTTAGATCAAGAAGGAAGAGAGAGCGTCGCGTATGAGCATTCACCCAATTGCGTCCGCGCCGCCCCACTTCACCTCCAATCAACCATCAGTCTGTGCTTCATGCACGCTCTACATCTCGTACATCTCAACATCAAAACACCCCCATCGCTTATCGCGTATATAAAGAGAAGTTTTACCGTGCTACGAGCGAACTATCTTATTTCTGCACCTCCGACTGTGTGTCACCTCTTATACCCGCATCCCTGGCGACGACTAATCGCGATTTCACGACACTCGGGCACAGTCCCATCGCCATCCAATGTCTTATTTGTAGCTGGCGTTCACGAGGCGAGAGAACCCTACCACTGTCCTGGCAGCCGCGCTAAGTCGGTCCCCTTCGGGTCCTTATAGTTTACTCTAATCCGATCCCGTCGACTATGGGGCATATCCCTGCCCAGCCCTATCCATCGGTAACTACCGTATTCCCTACATTTTTACACTCCACCTGAGGATACTTTTCTACGTTTACTCAGCCTGCGAGTACTCTATTATCCCGCCTAGTTAACCATTGCTCTATTCGAGTCTGTGAACTTAGATCACCGCGTGTACCAGTCGAATACATCAGTCCTTACCTACTAACACGCACATCGACGTCCGACCATCCACCGTAGAGTCGACGCTGAGTCCTCCAGTGCAACACCCAAGCTATTTCAAACGTCTGAACTACCTTACTCATTTATCTCCCCACCACCTATATAAGCCTGTCACTCTATGGGCTCTCCCCTTTCTCCTTATGATCTTATCTTACCCTCGCTTTTCAGGCGCTATTCGCGCCCGTCTGCAGTCCTTCTAAACGATTTCGTGTCTCTCTCTTCTTCGTTTCACGCTTATATAAGTATTAACTTTTTTAAAGCGCATCTATACCATACCACAATGTCTGCATTTCCACATAACAGTCGCTATTACATCATTGGAAAGGTATGCAGTCCAATTACTTCCTCCCTCCAGCGATGCGAAATAGGTCTGTGGGCTCTGGTGACCATTATACCGCCTCAGCCCGCACGAAACCCATCCCGGCACGATTCGTCTAACGAATCTGCCGACAGATCCCGTACTTATCCTACGTCGGATCTGACGCTTATGCCTGGATCACCCTATCGCCTCTCGCCATAACTCCACTAGTACTCACAGCCTCTGACAGGTCATCACAATAACAATTCTTCTTTAACACACGAGCCGATTAGCGTGAGTTCGGTGCAGAACCCTCCTCCTGCCTGCCCCGATAGTAACAGTAATCAATCGACCGTCCCTCTGTACCGCGCTCACCGGCATCTGGACACTCCTTTAGTACATGCGACTCCTATCTCATACTCGCCCGGAGTATCGTCCTTCTTTGGCGTCCATCCGTGGAATTTCCAATCACTCTAACCCGCTACCACGTCTAACCGCATGCAACCGAGTGAACTTGTGTGATGCTCCACCCCTCGCCTGCACACGAGCACTCACCGCCTAGCCGCGAAGCAACATCTCCATTCACTCACACGGATTCCAACTATCTCACTACAAGCCTCAACTCACTTGTACGACTTGCACCTCTAGCGCACTTGACTTTCAAACCTAACTTCTACTAACGCCCGACGCCAACCCTTCACTATATAACATCGGTGACAGTTCCGGCGATGACCAATACCACTGGAGCCATATCTGCAAACGTAAATATATACTCATCCCAGTATATTTCAAAACCCTTCACTTTAGCGTGGTCATATCACAGCGGTTCACGCGAACCCTGGCGTCCTGGTCCACGTCCTGCGCCTCGTGCCGGAGCCAACGACGATGGTGCGCAGTCGGTTAGGATGAGCAAAAATATTAGAGATCGAGAGGTAGAATAGGCCAACGGGTGGGTGAGTGCGCAAACTGGACTCTCTCTTCTAACACTGTCTCCTCTCATATCGTACGTGGCAGCACCATCCTATGCCTCACAAATCCCCCCCAATTTCGGAGCTATAGACTGCTCGCCCTACGACCCCTCCAGGACACCATTGTAGTCCACGCAATTGACCGCGCCGCCCCGATACGTGCACACAACCCCATCCTTCACCTTTCACGCACGATTCACGATCGTGGGGGGGGGAGAAGTCCCACCACACATTGCCTGCTGCTCCAACTTTCTGTTCGTTCATTAACCTTAGTAATTTCAAACCCTGCTAGAATAGTAGCAGGCTCATCAGGCCACCCGCACGGAGACTCAGCATTCTATATTCAATGGCTCAGATAGATTATAACCAGATCTCACCACACCAAGGGGTGTCAGTTCGTTACTTCGCTCTATTCTCTACGATACAGGATAGAAGCGTCAACGTATCTGTCATTCACCGAGCAACTGTTCCCCACGCCTGGTTATGTCACACCCTGCCTCGGTGGGATTGGACGTATTCTCCCGCCACCCATTGTAACGAAGGATGCATCCAACTATGACATTTGGATATTATAAATTCCAGGCCTTCTGACAGCTCAAATCTTCTCTCGCTGTATATACCGTGAAATACAAATGAGCCTGGGTCGCGTATAACGAAGATACCGCATTCACTACCTATTTAACACAAAGTAAAAATGTAGTACACCCACTCTGGCAGTACCCTGGCGCGAGCATCCCGTTATAATGATATGAATATAGCTTCAATAATATATATATTATATATAATCCAAAAGTCCAGCGAAAGCAATCTTCCTTACGAATAACAAGGGTTTTTTTTCTTTTTTCTTAACCTCTGTTGTCGCAATCTGGAAAACGACTCAAATGAGCTCTTCAATGTTAAGGAGTCACAGATAGCCAAAGGCTATATAAGTAATGCAACACAATAAACAAAAGACTTAGAGACTTTAGCTAATTACTAGTCTATTTTCAGGGAGCCTTACAAATAAGCTCCCTGAAAATAGACTAATAATGCTCCAATCTCTAAGTCTTTTGTATTTATTTAACTGCTATATACAATACTATATAAAATATATAGTATATATTACTATAGCATAATACTAAATACTATATATTATTAGCCATAATGCGACTGGCACCGATCTTTGTCGCGCTTGCTAGGAATTAAAAAGCCGGAATAAAATAATTTAAAATCTATTTATTTAAGGCTCAAACTTGTCTACAATCAATAAGAAAGTAAGATGCAGTAAGTATATAACCATTAATTAAAAAACAAAAATGTCATTTACAACATCGTACTTACGGGTGTGCGGTACAATATCGATCTCTTTTATTTTAATAGATTTAAAATATTGTTTTGTCAAATTCGACGATATCAACCAGTCAGCTCAGTTATTCGATGTGTCTTTTAATGTCTTGTTCTACCAATTTATCATCGAACAATATACCGTCAGGGGCTCGGGGGGTGGGGGGCAGCAGTTTGCAAAAGAAAAATTACCAAAAATCATGGGGGTAATTATCCCGACCTTTTAAATGAAATTTCAAGTCGCCTCGGTGATTTAACAATTAATGAATTTTATTAATCGCATCAGTTATTTTATTTTCAAAACTTAATCTTAGTATCTTTTGATATGAAAAATCTATATTAAAAATTCATTTAAAATATGAAAATGCTGATGTTAAGTTTACAAATGTTATATTTTTTTAGATTTAAAAAAAGCAATATCTCACTTAATGCAAACCCTACTTTTCTGTGACCGAACCAGTAATAAGTTTTGAAGAAAAACTCGCATCGAAATTCGTTACCCCTTTCCAGCCGCAACAACCATCCGCATGCTGGACTATATTTTTTTCTTTTATCAACAATCAATAGCCAAATTAAAATAATTATCGAACATCGAGGTAAAAAAGACCAATCTCAAAAAACAATTGAATTCTATTTATCCTATTTTGTTTTACATTTATTATTTTTTTTGACTTTTCCGGTGCACTTATTTTCTCAACTAGAAAGCCCAAAAAACTGTAAAAAACATTTTTTTTTTTTTTTATTGCTTTTATCAAACTTCGGTATTTATCTCTTTACTTATATCACTGCTAATCTCAGTACTCAGGCCACACAGGACCAACCTTGAAAAAACAAATTTTACGCCCCCAGCATAAGGGGCCGGCGGGGCGGGGCCAAAACTCTTACATCGACCCTGCACCACAACAACATGCAGAAACGCGTTTGCAAATAAATAACTACTCTAATGCACTCTATTAACAGAGCGATTCCTTCGCACCATAACACTACAACACTCGAAAGTTTCCACTCTAAAATCCGATACATCCTCGCACCTTCCTGATAACATATCATCTTTCCTGCTAGCGGCGGGGGGGGCTAACAATCACTCATGGCTCCAACCAAATGACTTTGACGCGCTCGTCTCGCACGCATATAATCAAATACTCATATCATACATATATATATCAATACTATATCATATATATACTACTACCTATCTACCTATATACATCAGCCTCTGTCAACCACGATCCCGTCTCGTCACGAGGCATCTTGCCTCTGAGCGCATCGGACGGATACCGTCAACGTAACGTCTGCAGATGATGCATGGTCTGTACCAAGAGTCATTTATCGCTACCGCACTCTCGAGCGCGAGATAGAGCTCCTAGTATCTGTTCCACCTCACCTACGTTCTAATAAATCCATCCTCCAGGGCTTTCAAGCTCTATTATCGAATTTTTTTCAAAAACCGTATTTGTCCTGCAGCGCGACCAAAAACGTCACTCTGAATCTCATAATCACAATTTACAAAGTCTTTCTTTAGTCTGGCAACCACAAGACTCACGGACAAGTTAACTGCTTCTCAGACGTACTAGTTAACATTCGTTTACACAACAATTTTTACCTACACGTTCAGGTCAATACAGAAATCATACAATTCTTCAAAATTATCAAATCTTGCGACCAGGTCATTGTTTTCTGCAGACATTTATATTGTGACTTCTCCTTTCTCTGTCTCTTCGTGGCCTGTCCGTCC
>CM042178.1:29869548-29912981 GCA_023376005.1 Doryteuthis pealeii | reverse complement strand
CAACAGAAGAACTCGACGAAGTATTAAAGAAACTAAAAAATAGGAAAACAGCAGCGTCTAGACGAAATACCCCCAGAAGTATGGAAGATGGAAAGTTCAACGACATACTGCTTAGGCTATGCAATGCTGTATATAGACAAAATAGAATAAATAAATGGACGGAAGGATGCATCCTCCCATTCCCAAAAAAAGGAGATCTAGGAATCGCTAAAAAACTACAGAGCATAACTCTTACTGCTATTGCAGCTAAGATATATAATGCCCTTCTTCTTAATCGCATCCGACCCGAAATAGAGAAAGTCCTCAGGAAAAACCAAAACGGTTTCCGCAGAAATAGATCACAACCTCTCAAATCCTAACTATACGACGAATCATAGAAGGGGTTAGAGCAAAAAATCTTAGAGGCAACGCCTACTATTCGTAGATTTCTCTAAGGCATTTGATTCCATACACAGAGGGAAAATGGAACAAATACTACTAGCATACGGTCTCCCCAAAGAAATTGTTGCCGCCATAATGATGCTCTACAAAGACACTAAAGCAATGGTACGCTCACCAGATGGCGACACAGATTTCTTCGACGTCACCGCGGGGTCCTTCAGGGAGATACATTTAGCACCATATATATTTATCATATGCCTAGACTATGTACTCCGAACTTCACTAGATACCATAAAAGAAAAAGGTTTCACTCTAAGAAAAAGCAAGAAGCAGGCGATATCCTGCACAAACTGTCACAGATGTAGACTATGCTGATGATCTCGCACTTCTTGCAGATACCCCGGACAGGCTGAGGCACTCCTGCACAGCCTGGAGAAGGCAGCAAAGAGCGTCGGCCTATATGTGAACTCTGATAAAACTGAGAGTTCATGAGCTTCAAAAAGAAAGGAGACATCTCCACACTTGACGGACAAGCCTCTTAAGTCGGTGGAACAATTCACATACCTAGGTAGTAATATCTCATCCACAGAAAGCGATGTTAACACTCGAATAGGAAAAGCATGGTTGGCCACCAACAAATTATCAGTCATATGGAAATCCGATCTCCCCGACAAACTAAAGAGACGATTCTTCCAGGCTGTGGTTGTGTCGGTGCTGCTGTATGCGCTGTACCACCTGGACCCTAACAAAACGCCTTGAGAATAAGCTAGATGGGAGCTGCACCAGAATGCTGCGAGCGGTCCTGAATAAGTCGTGGACGCAGCACCCACAAAAAAAGCAACTGTATGGCCACCTACCCCCCATCTCACAAACCATACGAGTAAGACGGGCTAGGCATGCAGGACATTGCTGGGAGAAACAAGGATGAGATCGTAAGCGACGTACTATTGTGGAAGCCAGCACATGGACACGCTAATGTGGACCGCCCAGTCAGGACCTACATTGATCAACTATGTATGGATGCTGGCTGCTGCGCGGAGGAACTCCCAGAGTCGATGAATGATAGGGAAGGTTGGCGAGAGATTGTCATGGATATCCGTGCAAACTGCGCGACATGATGATGATGATATATATATATATATATATATATATATATATATATATATATATATATATATATATATATATATATATAGTTATTTATTTATTTATTTATTAATATATATATAAAGAAAGAAATTCTATTTAAAGAATTTCTCATGATCTTAATCTAATTTCTATGTTCAGACATCTTGAGTGGTCCCCTGTCTAGAAGTTCCCCGGGTCCCCGTAGGTCTAAATCCGGTTTTGGGTAGGCTACATGATTATTGAAAGACCCTTGCAAATCAACAGTTTTTGTTTACTCGTTCTACCGATAACTCTCTAGCGTGTGTGTTCTGCTTATGTGTGTGTGTGTGTGTGTGTGTGCCTTTGGTTATATATGAGTATGTGTGAGTGTTTGTGTTTGTTTGTGAGTGTGTGTGTGTGTCCTTGGTTATATATGAGTGTGTGTGTGTTTATGGGTGTGTGTGTCTGTGTGTGTTGTTTTGTGAGTGCATATCTGTGTGAGTCCTTGGTTATATATGAGTGTGTGTGAGTGTGCATGTGTGTGTGTTTTTATGAATGTGTGTGTCCTTGGTTATATATGAGTGTGTGTGTGTGTGTTTATGAGTGTGTGTGTCTGTGTGTGTGGTTTTGTGAGTGCATATTTGTATGAGTCCTTGGTTATATATGAGTGTGTGTGAGTGTGCATGTGTGTGTGTTTTTATGAATGTGTGTGTCCTTGGTTATATATGAGTGTGTATGTATGTGTGTTTATGAGTGTGTGTGTCTGTGTGTGTGTGGTTTTGTGAGTGCATATCTGTGTGATTCCTTGGTTATATGAGTGTGTGTGTGTATGTGTGCGTTTTTATGAGTGTGTGTGTCCTTGGTTATATATGAGTGTGTGTGTTTTTGTGAGTGTGTGTTTTATGAATGTGTGTGTCCTTGGTTATATATGAGTGTGTGTGTGTTTATGGGTGTGTGTGTCTGTGTGTGTGTGGTTTTGTGAGTGCATATTTGTATATATGAGTGTGTGTGTGTGTGTTTTCGTGGTGTGTGTTGTGTGAGAGTGTTGTCCTTGGTTATATATGAGTGTGTGTGTGTGTTTTCGTGAGTGTGTTTGTGTGAGAGTGTGTGTCCTTGGTTATATATGTGTGTGTGTGTGTGTGTGTGACAGTGTGTGTTTTTATGAGTGTGTCCGTCCTTGGTTATATATAAGTATGTGGTGTGTTTTTGTGTTTGTGTGAGTGTGTGTGTCCTTGGTTATATATGAGTGTGTGTGTGTGTTTTGTGAGTGTACATTTGGTGAGTGTGTGTGTCCTTGGTTATATATATATGTGTGTGTGTGTGTCAGTGTGTTTTTATGAGTGTGTCCGTCCTTGCTTATATATGAGTATGTGGTGTGCGTGTGTGTGTGTGTTTGTGTTTGTGTGAGTGTGTGTTTCCTTGGTTATATATATATATATGTGTGTTTGTGTGTGTCAGTGTGTGTCAGTGTGTGTTTGTTTGAGTGTGTGTGTTCTTGGTTGTATATGAGTGTGTGTGTGTGTGAGTTTTAATGAGTGTGTGTTGTCCTTGGTTATATGTGTGTGTATGTCAGTGTGTGCTTTTATGATTGTGTGTGTCCTTGATTGTATATGATTGTTTGTGTGTGTGTGTGTGTGTGTGTTTGTGTGTCTGTGTCTGTGTGTGTGAGTACACGCAACCAAGCGTGTGTTAGGACAGCCTGCCATCCCACCCGGCCCTGATGTCTCCACAGCTTAAATCTGATTTAGCAGAGCGAGAATTTACCGCCATGTTTTTCTTATACGTAAGGCTTCCGCTCTAATCACTACGGGCGCCATTTGCAATTTCTCTCTCGCTGTTGCGTCTGTTCGCTGATTGGCCACTTGGGCAGACGAACGTTGCAGGAGAATCTTCTGATTGGCTGGCTTTTCATTTTTATTTTTCATATCAAACTTCTTTTGTTTTGTTTTTTGTTCTTTTTTTATAATTCTTTTTATTGCTTCACAAACAAAAAAATCTCCGGCAGCCAAGCAAAAGTTTTGAAAAGAAAGAAGTAAAGAAAGAAAGAATCAAAGAAAGAGTAAAAAGAAAGAAGTAATATAAAGAAAAAGGGAGGGAGAGAGAGTGAGAGGGAGAGGGTGAGAGAGAGAGAGAGAGAGGGAGGGAGGAGAGAGAGATATCCTACTAGGGACAGATGAGCAGATATCCTAAACTTTTAACAGTGCGGAAGTTAATCATGTTTTCGCATCGGACTCGAAGATCCACACGAGACACGCACCGAGAGAACCGAAAGAAGAGCCCAGCTAGAGATCAGACTTAGAAAAACTTGTTGCAGAGATTGTAACGGTCTAAAGAGAGATCCTAATCTCCTTAAGTGCCAAGAATAATCCATAACTAACACTATCACAGAGACCGGAAGAGAAGACCTGAGAACACGCCAAAAGATACAACAGGAGTACAAAGGAGAGAACGAGAGCGGCCGCGCGAGAGAACACAGACCTAACTTTATAAGGATGACAACTTAATGCTAATGTATTATCGTGCATGATGATTTAGACAAAGGAGGACACGAGAGGGTGGACCCAAGTCGACGACGAGGAACTTCAGAATAGGAAAAGATCGCCTAAGCTTTTTTAATGTAGAGGAAGGAGGGTAGAATCATATGTTTTGCGGCAAATAGAAGACAGCAGGGCCGCGATGGAGATACATTCGGAAGGCTTAAGAAAAGAGAGCGTAACTGAACGAAGATGAGACATCCCTATACCTTTTTAAGTATTCGGAAGTACAGTACATGTTATCTGAGCCAGCAAGAGCATTGTCCGAGACGGAGCAGGGACGAGACACTGAGATGAGATGAGGGCATATCTCTTAGAGCGTGGTGTGTAAGATATAGGACAGGTTTACTATAACAGTAAATAACATTGTCTATACGTGAAGAGATTAATTGATACTGAAGAGAAAAATGCAGGACCGAGATGGCCTGCCGACGTTGTAGAGGCAGGGGCTGTAATAAGCGAAAGTGGAGGTGAGAAGTGAAAGTGAAGGTAGCGAGAGAGCATCATCAGATCCTAACTATTTAATCAGTGCGCGCCATAAAACGAATAATTCATGTTTTTCGTGAACGGCAGAGCTATGTAGAGAGAGGACGGACATGAGACAGAGAACGTAGATGAGACAGGGCAGAAGGGAGAAGAGTATGAGAGAGAGAGAGAGAGAGAGAGAGAGAAGAGGATGGATGGTTGGATGATTGGATAGGGAGTTCTGTTATTGAGAAACGATTGGGGGGGATGAATAGGGCGGAAATGAACCGAAACAGACAACGAGAATCAACACGAAGAAAAGTAAGCAAGATATGAAGAATTTTCAAAGAAGAAAGAGACACCGACGAAGAAAAAGAAGAGAGCGTAGAAAAGGAGGGCGATGGGGGGGGATAAAAATTTAAAAAAGAAAGAAAGATGAATACAGTGAACAGTGAATGTTGAAGATGATAAAAGGGAGAGAAAAAGAAGAGAATAAAGTTAGGAGAGAAAGAAGAAATGAAGAAGAAAATAAGGAATAAGCCTGACAAAGAAGGTAATGAATTAAGAAGATAAGAAAATAGGACAAAGAAGAAAAGATAAGGAAAGAAGAAGAAGAAGAAGAAGAAGAAGAAGAAGAAGAAGAAGAAGAAGAAATAAGGAAAGAGGGAGAAAAAAGAAGAAGGTAAAGAATGAAGAGGATGAAGATGAGGAATGAAGAAGAAGAAGAAAAAAAGAAAATAAGGAATAAGCAAGAAGAAGAAGATAAATTTAAAAAATAAGAAATAAGGACAAAGAAGAACAAATAAGGAAAGAAGAAGAAAAAAAAGAGGAAGAAAGTAAGGGAAGAAGAAGAAGAAGAAGAAGAAGAAGAAGAAGAAGAAGACAGGGAATGAAGAAGAATGACAAGAAGAAGAAGAAGAAGAAGAAGAAGAAGAAGAAGAAGAAGAAGAAGAAGAAGAAAAGGAATGAAGAAGAAGATAATGAAAAAGGACTAATTAAATAAAAAGGAGTAAATAAAATATGAAAAAAATAAATAAATAAAACGTAAACTTCATTCACTAAAAAGATCTATTAACGATACACTCGGCCATAGATGGGACCCTAACAGATAATACCATATATATATATATATATATATATAATATATATATATATATATATATGCTCAATACGTAAGTAGAGCAAATTTATTATAAAATGGGTACAAGAGATAACCTATTCGATTCGATGGGAATCGATTTGTGTTAAGTTTTTCAATTAAAGCAAAACAAAATAAATAGATTTAAAAAAATTTTTTAATGAAACCACTTTTAAGAATTATGACCCATACAGTTGTTATGCAGCCATAATCTAGTAAAAAACATTAACACAAATCGATTCACGTCTATTGTTTACATTTTGAACCTTACGAAAAACCAACTTCCGGTGTGATAACATTTAGATCGAAAACCAGCGTTTAATGCAATAAACACACGTTTAATCGACTGCAATTAATCGATATCTCGATTAATTCAGTGGATTTAACCCTGAAGACCCTTATGGTGAAACTCGAGTAGGTTATCTCTTGTACCCATTTTATAATATATATATATATATATATATATAATAAAATAAATATATAAGGGTATTACATATCTATTTATTTGATGGCAATAGAACAGTCACAACCTTAGGTTTCATACATGCAAAATCGCATGCATTCATCAGGTGACGTTGATCCGAATACAAGGAAAATGGAAAAAATCGAAAAATTCAAAAGGTTTTCACAGGCATAAGATGTTTATGATTGGATGAAGTGATATGCGTATGCATTTAGTGTATTAGGGGATGCGTATGTGTGTTTATGGACAGTGCAAAGATGTGTATACAAATCGGTGGGTTCCACACACATTCACATTGATTTACTAGTGTGCAACGACTGAACAATACTGAAGTGTGAGCGTTTGTATTCGCATGTATATGTGTGTGTGGGTGGGTGTATTTTGTTGGACGAATCGATTTGTGTTAAGATTGCAAAACATGTAAAAATGGGTACTGTCAACGGTTTTGGTGGGGTGCGTGTGATTGCGGGGCGATACAATCAAGGATGTTAAATAATTCTAATATTAAGGTTTCAAATATGTTGTATAGTGTGGGTGGTTTGGGGTATCGGTTGTGGAAGTTGGTCAGATGTTAAGCATCTATATATTTATCTATCTCAGTCTGTTTCTATCTATATATTCATCTTAGTCTGTGTAAAAACCTTTTGAATTTTTCGATTTTTTCGATTTTCCTTGTATTCGGATCAACGTCACCTGATGAATGCATGCGATTTTGAATGTATGAAACCTAAGGTTGTGACTGTTCTATTGCCATCAAATAAATAGGTATGTAATACGTTTATATATTTATTTTATTATATTATATAATAGCTCTATTCTTTATATCGAGCACTCTCCTAATACTATTGCAATTTGGCGCACCATTCCAGTGAAAGCTGTTGCGGTGACTATCAGAGACTCATTGGCAATTCAGTCTCGAAAGACTATGATAAAAGTTTTTTGTGTGCCCCTGAAGTTGCAGCGCCTCCTGTGACTATAAAGTCCTATGTTTGAGAAACATTCTCGACCACAGATTTTGCATTTGTAGGTTGTCCCTGTTGATGATGCTCCGATGCTTTGTTGCCGTTGCTTTCTTATGACCTCTTAGCTTCATGATGTCATGTTGTATCAGGGTGACGTCTAACATGTACAGTCCTCTATGGAGATTCTGCCGCCACCGAGGGGTCTTGAGCCAGATTTTCCCAGCTGGAAGGGACAATGCCAAAGCACCTGAGATCATTTTTGCAGACATCCTTGAATCGCAGTAGGGGGCGACCAATCTGTCTTTTACCAGATGTTAGCTCTCCATACATGATGTCTTTCGGGATTCGTCCATCATCCATCCGACGTACATGACCCAACCATCGGAGACGACGTTGTCTCAGTAGAGAGTACAGGCTGGGGAGTTGAGCTCTCTCTAGGACTGCTGTGTTATTGATCCTGTCCCTCCAGGTGATGCCTAGTACACGTCTAAGGCAGCGAAGGTAGAAGTTATTTAGCCGCCGCTCTTGGTGGGAGTATAAGGTCCATGTTTCACTTCCATACATGAGGGTACTGATAACACATGCCCTATACACTTGTACCTTCGTACGGATAGTGAGCTTGTTGTTGTCCCACACTCTTGTTGTGAGCTTCCCAAAAGTTGAGGCAGCTTTTCCGATCGGCAACTGAGTTCAGCATCAAGTGACAGGTTGTCAGTGATGGTGGATCCAAGGTAGGTGAAGGTGTTTACGGCTTCCAGGGTGTAGCTGTTGATGGTGATGGAGGGAGGATTTCCAGTTCCCTGACCCATCATCTTGGTCAGACTATATATATATATATATATATATATATATATATATATATATATATATAAGTGTAATGGCTAAAACCATTCTTGTAAATGATAAATATCAACTTAGTGAAAAGGGTCTGAAATTGATTTTATTGATATGTCGATGATTATTAACGTCATCCCTAGAATATCATAATGGATGAAGAGTAAGAAAAGTTGACTCATTGGTTGATTTTAACGGCACGTCTAGGGTTATTTAATGCCTGTTAAACACCACTTAAAATTGACCTTGTGTCGCATCCTACTCGGTAGTAATGGTTGAGTAAATATGTATAATGGAAGGACGCTCTGTCTACGCGGCAGATAAATACAGTCTGAGACATGACAGAATAAACAATACCTCCCATGGACCATCTGCAAACACTGAAACGTCCCATATGCTAAGAACTTGTATGCACATTGTCCTGAACAGATGTTTGGATCTTATGGGATTTTCCAAGGTATACCGAAAGAAATATAAATTCCAAGAGGCGGACATTATGATGAAAATTTGAAAGGATAAACATAATTATAAATAATTATAGTCCCAATATTCAATAATAATAATAATAATAATAATAATAATAATAATAGTAAAAATAATAATAATGATAGTATAATAATGATAGTAAAAGTCCCAGTGTAATAATAATAATAATAATAATAATAATAATAATAATAATAATAATATGCGAATGTAGCAAACTAGCACAAAACCAGACACGACTGGGTTGGGAAGGTGATCCACTGGGAATTATGCAAAAAATTAAATTTTGACCATACAACAAAATAGTATATGCATAAACCAGAATCTGTTTTTGAGAACGAAACACATAAAATTCTCTGGGACTTTGAAATAAAAACGGATCACCTTATCCCAGCAAGAACACCAGACCTAGTGTTGATAAACAAAAAAGAATGAACTTGTCAACTGGTGGATTTTGCAGTTCCAGCAGATCACAGGGTGAAGCTAAAGAAAATGAAAAAAATGGACAAATACCTGGACCTTGCCAGAGAACTGAAAAAGTTATGGAATATGAAAGTGAAAGTGATACCAATTGTAGTTGGTGCACTTGGAACAGTCCCAAAAGGATTGGAAAAGGGTTTGGAAAGTTTGGAAATCAGAGGAAGGATTGAAACCATTTAGAACACTGCACTGCTGCAATCTGCCAGAATACCCAGAAGAGTCCTGGAGACCTGAGGAGACTTGCTGTCACTCAGACTCTATTGAAAGACCATCAGCTAATGGTGATGTGAAAACTGAAAACGAGTAAATAATAATAATGAAAGTTCCAGTATTCAAAAATAATAATAATAGGTTGTTACAAAAATAATGGCCGATTGAAGTGCTCGGTTTTGAAATGTCATTTTAACATAGAATTTGTTGTTTATTTCAGGTGAATTTTTGCATATATAATAATTAATGTGTGCTCAAAAATAAAATTTAATTTATTTTCAGATAGAAAGTATTTTTGAAAAATAGTGCTTCAAAGATGAACATGCCTTAAACATGACCTTCGCCTTCTTATGTTGCATGAGTTCAAGCTTGGGCACAATGCCTCCGAAACTGCTGCCAATATCAACAAAGAATAGGGGGGGTGAATCCACAAGTGATCGGACTGTACGAAGGTGGTTCCAGAAATTCCGCAGTGGAGATGAGAGTTTGGAAGAAGGTAGAGGACAGACATGCAGTCTTGACAATGAACAATTGCAGGCAGTTGTTAAGCAAAATCCCGACAAAGTGTCAGAGAAATGTCTCGGACACTTGGTGTCAGCATTGCAACAATTTCCCGCCATTTACAGAGTATTGGAAAGGTGAAAAAGCTCGATAAATGGGTTCCTCATGAGCTCAATGAGCACCAAAAACTTAGGCGGTTTGAAGTGTGCTCGATGCTCAGTTTGTGAAACACTAATGACCCCTTTCTTGACCGAATAGTCACTTGTGACGAGAAGTGGATCCTCTACGATAACCGTCGTAAAGGATCCACACATTTCAACAAGTGCGGGGCGCCCAGCAAGGACCTACATTGACCAACTATACGAAGAAGCTGGCTGCTCCAAAAACTTAGGCGGTTCGAAGTGTGCTCGATGATCAGTTTGCGTAACACCAATGACCCCTTTCTTGACCGAATAGTCACTTGTGACGACGGTGCTTTTCGTAACAACAAATTCTATGTTAAAATGATATTTCAAAACCGAGCACTTCAATCGGCCATTATTTTTGTAACAACCTAGTAATAATATGAATAAAAGTCTCAGTATTCAATCATAAATGTCCCAGTATACAATCATACTACTACTACTACTACTAATAATAATAATAATAATAATAATAATAATAATAATAAACATATCTTCCGATCGATATGACGGTTACAGCTAATCGAAACATGTGCTTTGAAAAGATTCCTACATATAAATGTATGCAACGGGAAATTGTCTGAATATGGCAAATAAAAACTAAAACAAACAAAGAATTAATACCAAATCTTGTTTTTTTTTTTTATATGATTTTATATGATTTTATATGATTTTTAAGCGAATAGTTCGTAGGTAAATATTTTTTCTTAAGTTTTATAAACTCGTAGAAATAATTGCCATTAACTTCATATGTAGTATTATTTGGATTATTCGGACTATTGTCCTCATCTTTATTGTTATCTGTACAACGTTTCAGCCAATATGCCTTCTTCAGGTATTTTTCGTCGGACTCGGAAACTTTCTCGAACTCGGGAACCTTCTTTTTGGATTTGGGAACCTCGAATCTGAGAAAGTTCCCGAGTCCGACAAGGAATACCTGAAGAAGGCCGGAGGGCACATCGATCGAAACGTTGTACAGATAACAATGAAGATGAGGACAATAGTCCGAATAATACAAATAATACTAAAAATAATTTTCATTAACTTCATGTGTATTAATAAATTGATAAAAATTATTTTTATCGAATTTATGTGTATTAATAAATACTGGTGTTTGATTCTTAGAAACCGTCTTCTAGACCCTATATTATAAATGAAGCAATGAAGATGAGGACAATAGTCCGAATAATCTAAATAATACTAATTATCAAGTCTCATCTAAATATTCTGAGAGACTTCATATGTATTTATCCTTAACTTCATCTGTATTAATAAGTTAGTATAATTTTTATGTTAGATTAATCCTTAACTTCACATATATATATTAATAAATTGGTAGAACTAATTTTTATGCTAGTTTTATCATATATAAGGATATATCTATCCTTAACTTCATGTTAATATTTCTTATTACTTTTGTGGCATGTTTATATTCGTTCTCTTGGAACATTTATTTCACCATAAAGAATAGGAAATAGTTTCTTCCTTTAGACTTCTCAATTAAGACAATAATCACCATACATTACTGTAGATAACATTAGTTTTCAGATTGAATAAACATTAAAATATTATTTTTCTGTGCTTTAAAGAGTTATTAATGTGGTTTGAGAATAGAGGAAAGTGTGGATATAACAACATAGACAGCTAAATTCAATTGATATTTCAACACATTGTTGGATGAAGCTTCTTCAAAACTTTATTGACATAAATACTTGTACATTCTGCTTTTATAGAACTAATTTTTATACTAGTTTTATCATATATAGGAATATATCTATCCTTAACTTCATGTTTTTGTCGGCTAAAAAAAGCCATATCAAACATCGTTTGTTTATTTACTTCTCATACTGTTGTGTAGTAAAAGTCACTATAAGAGGAATAAAACCTACTTCTAAACAAAACGAAAAATCTAGGAAAATCCGGTTGGTGCAAGGGTTACGGTCCTCGCCTGTCAGCTTGACAGTCAGGGTTCGAATCACACACAAGGCGGTCTTCCTATCTATAGCTCTGCTGATGAGGCCTAAAAGCCGAAATGTACATACAAATTGATTTTTCTAGATTTGTTTAGCCTTACTTTTGAATAGGTATGCCCGCCTAATTAATTAATTATTAATTAATTAATTTTCAAAATTAACTTCATGTGCATCTACGGAAATAAGTTTTTTATCATTAAAATCTGTGCATAATAAAATTCTTAGAAATAATTTTATGTTAGTTTCATAATTAACATCGTGTGTATCAATAAGTCGGTAGAAATTATTTTCATGATAGTTTTATACTTAACTTTATATGTATCAATAAATTGGTAGAAATAATTTTATGTTAGGTCTATCTTTAACTTCACATATATTAATAAATTGGTAGAAGTAATGTTTATGCTCGTTTTATCATAAATTTCATAGGGATAAATTTAGCCTTAACTTCATGTGTATCAATTAATTGGTAGAAATAATTTTTATGTTAGATTTACCCATAACTTCATATATATTAATAAATTAGTAGAACTAATTATTTTATCATTAACTTCATAGAGATATATGTATCCTTATCTTCATGTGTATTAATTAATTGGTAGAAATAATTATTATTTTAGATTCATCCTTAACTTGATGTATATTAATAAATTGACAAAAATGATTTTTATGCTAGTTTTATACATAACTTTTCGTGTATCAATAAATCATTAGAAATAATTGTTATATTAGTTTTATACTTAACTTCATATATATCAATAGATTGGTAGAAATAATGTTAGATTTATAATTATATGTGTGTGTATTGATAAATTGGTAAAAATAATTTTCATATTAGATTACAGGACAAAGATGAAAAAAAAAACGAAAATACCTGGAGAGAATGAAAATAAAACAAAAAAACAAAAACTGTGGAATATGATGGTAAAAGTGATACCAATTGTAATTAGAGCACTTGGAAGGGTAGCCAAAAGTTTAGAAAAGAGACTAGGGGAGCTGAAAATCAGAGGAAGAATTGAGACCATCCAGACTACAGTATTGTTAAGATTGGCTAGAATTCTCAGAAGAGTCCTGGAGACTTTAGAGACTTGTTGTCACTCAGACTCCAGTGAAAGACCATCAGCTTACGTTGGTGTAAAAAACCCGTAATAATAATAATAATAATAATAATAATAATAATAATAATAATAATAGTTGATAAACAAAAAAGAAAGAACTTGTCAACTGGTGGATTTTGCAGTGCCAGCAGATCACAGGGTGAAGCTAAAGGAAAATGAAATGAAATAATAGACAAATATCTAGACCTTGCCAGAGAACTGAAAAAGTTATGGAATATGAAAGTCAAAGTGATACCAATTGTAGTTGGTGCACTTGGAACAGTCCCAAAAAGATTAGAAAAGGGTTTGGAAAGTTTGGAAATCAGCGGAAGAATTGAAACCATTCAGAACACTGCACTGCTGCAATCTGCCAGAATACTCAGAAGAGTCCTGGAGACCTGAGGAGACTTGCTGTCACTCAGACTCCAGTGAAAGACCATCAGCTAACACTGATGTGAAAACTCAAAAGGAGTAAATAATAATAATAATAATAATAATAATAATAATAAATTAGAAATACTTATACAAACTATAAGAATATACAGCCAGAATATAGGAATGGAATTTGTGATTTGAGAATGTGCCATACTAATAATAAAAAAGGGGAAAGAGTAACGAAAAGAATAGAACTACCAAATCAGGAACGCAGAACTAATATATTAGTAGGGTAAATATTTTTCTACGAGGTCTACCCCCTCACACACACCTATTTTATTTTATAAAATATGACAAAACGAACCAACAAAAAACGATTTTTACTTTTTTTTTCTTTAAAGATAAGAGTCCTAATATTTTTTAAGAAAAATTCGGTTGGATTTTTTTTTAAAGTTTAACTCGTTGACAATCATTTTTTTCAGATTTTTGCTTACATTTTTTTTGTATATTTACTAGCAAATATATGCACCCTCCGGGTGCAAGTATTTAATTTTTAATGTAATGAAATATCGTATTAAATTAGAAAGTCTAATAAGAATGCAGATAAAAAGATTTGAAACAGAGTGGGGGTATAATAGAAAAATAGAAATTAAACTTACTCTTCCATCACTGCCATCTTTCATTGCTGAATTTTACTTATTTAACTATTTAGTTAAATTAGGAAATAAAGAATAAAATTACACTTATTTTTTCTTGTTAATGGATTTCATTTAAGATTCATTGGAGAGATTTTTGCTTATATTCATTAAAATAAAACCAAACAATTAGAAATCAATAATACTAAGCACATATTTAATAAAATCACATTTTTAATATCAATATGCAAATTAGCCTTCCCGTTCACACTGCAAACCGCTATTTTGTTGTATATATAAATACAATAGCATGTTATTTGTATGTAGATATGGACAACACTAATAAAAAGGTGAAACAATTTTATCAATAATTGAGGTTTAAATATAAATAAAATCATGAAGAATGTGATGTAAATAACGAAGGGAATTGAGACTTGAGTAGTAATATAGTTTCGGTTACAGACAGAAAAACACACAATCTCCATTATAATAAGATGTCACTTAATTCATTTCTTTTTTTTTTCTCTCGGATTATCCGCTAAAAGAACTGGGGCGCTGGGAACTTTCGCACATACCTTAATAATATTAGAGAATAAAAAAAAGAAAATTACACTTACTTGGGAATATTAGAAGCGGACACCATGAAACAGAGTTGAAAGAAAAAGTAAGAAAATTACACTTACTTGGGAATATTAGAAGCGGACACCATGAAACAGAGTTGAAAGAAAAAGTAAGAAAATTACACTTACTTGGGAATATTGGAAGCGGACACCATGAAACAGAGTTGAAAGAAAAAGTAAGAAAATTACACTTACTTGGGAATATTAGAAGCGGACACCATGAAACAGAGTTGAAAGAAAAAGTAAGACTTCTTACACTTACTTGGGAATATTAGAAGCGGACACCATGAAACAGAATTGAAAGAAAAAATAAGAAAAGTATATCTCAGAATAAGAAAACTTCTCGAAACCAAGCTCTGCAACATAAATTTCGTCAAAGGAATAGACTCGTGGGCTGTCCCCCCCCCCTGTAAGATACACTAGGCCATTTTTAAAATGGATAATAGATTGGTAGAAATAATGTTAGATTTATAATTATATGTGTGTGTATTGATAAATTGGTAAAAATAATTTTCATATTAGATTACAGGACAAAGATGAAAAAAAAAAAAAACGAAAATACCTGGACCTTGCTAGAGATTGAAAAAAAAACAAAAACTGTGGAATATGATGGTAAATGTGATACCAATTGTAGTTAGAGCACTTGGAAGGGTAGCCAAAAGTTTAGAAAAGAGACTAGGGGAGCTGAAAATCAGAGGAAGAATTGAGACCATCCAGACTACAGTATTGTTAAGATTGGCTAGAATACTCAGAAGAGTCCTGGAGACCTTAGGAGACTTGTTGTCACTCAGACTCCAGTGAAAGACCATCAGCTTACCTTGGTGTAAGATACACTAGGCCATTTTTAAAATGGATAAGGGGGGGTACCCCAACAGGGTAAAGGACAAGGAAATTGATGACGAGGCAAAAGGGGTTATAGCCGAGAGATATAATAGACAGACTGTGTATCATGAAAAGAAAGAGGAATATGACTCCCTCGCATTGAGGATGCGTAGATGTGACAATTCAAAGTTTCAAAGAATACAGAAAAAGAAAATTTCTCTGAATGTTTGAGATGAGGCTTGATGATTAGTATTATTATTATTAGTATTATCTGCATTATTATATCTCATCTTCGTTGTTATCTGTACAACGTTTCGGCCGATATGCCCTCCGGCCTTCTTCAGGTATTTCTTGTCGGACTCGGGAACCTTCTTTTCGGACTCGGGAACCTTCTTTTCGGACTCGGGAACCTTCGGGGAGGTACCCCAACAGATAGAATAAAGGACAAGGAAATTGATGACGATACAAAATAATTTAAAAATAGAAAAATAAATAACACAGCTCCTACCCCAGCCATGGTTAGCGGAATGAGAACAGGATACCCCCGTGGACTGAATAAAGGGTTAGGTTCAAAGTTCTGTGATGGCTCCGGATTACGACAAGAATGTTCCCGAGTCCGAAAAGAAGGTTCCAGAGTCCGAGAAAGTTCCCGAGTTCGACAAGAAATACCTGAAGAAGGCCGGAGGGCATATCGGCCGAAGCGTTGTACAAATAACAATAAAGATGAGGACAATAGTCCGAATAATGCAGATAATACAAAAAGTACAATGAAAAACTAATTACAGCAGCCGGTGATAGCAATTGCACAAACAGAAAAACAATAAAAGCTAAAAAAGGAAAGAAAAATAATTATATGGATCCATCAAGTGACAAACAGGACCTGGACATGACTAAGAAGAGGAAACCCAAAGAGAAAAAACAAAACAAAAACAAATCTATTTTAATAACAGCACAAAATAATACCATAAATACCAATTAAATCAAGGTGAAAATAGATAAGACACAACAGAATAGCCAATGTGGGTGGAGACGAAATCACATAATAAATGAATACAGAAAACTGGCACCAAAAATTACATGACTATGGATGAAAAAAGTGTGCAAGAAATTGAAATTTAGGTTAAATCAAACTTAACGGACCTAATTTCCACCATCGTATATCACCCCGCCGAAAGAAAAAGAAAACCCCAAAAATCAGGGAATTAACCGAATTTAATAAAATTTTCAGTGTTGATATATTAATGAATAAAAGTTGGAAATTTTGTATATTTTTAGACATTCTAAAATCCAGGTATGTGGGACCATGTCATAGGCTTTTCTGTAATCGATCCAGGCCATTGCAATGTTTTTCCGTCTATTTTTTACTTCTTTAAGAATGTATTGGTCTATATAGAGTAAGTCGTGGGTTCCTCTTTTTCCCTTGCGACATCCTTTCTATTCTTCTGGGAGAAGTTTCCGCCAATTGAGTGAAAAGTATACTTCTTCTTCTCTAACAGCAGTCAATACTTTTCCACATCATGGGTAGACAAGTTATTAGTCTGTAATTGCTGGGGACATTTCCTTTTTATGGGTCTTTCTGGATTAGTGTAGTTATCCCTTTTTTTCAACCATTCGGGTACTTCCGTTTCTTGTAGGCATCTGTTCAGTTGCTGGGCCATTCTTTTGTGGATAGACGTAATTTTTTTGAACCAATATCCATGTATGCCATCATGGCCTGGTGTTTTCCAATTTGCTACTTTCTTGAGTACGGATACTCAAATGAATAAAATAAATGAGATTAATTCGCCTAAGATGGTTTTCAAGAGTTTCGGTTTGTTTTAGGAAGAATGAATTTTATTGATTTTTTTCACATTGGAAGATTTTTTAAGTGATGCAGTTTTTGTAGACTTTCAGTCCCGTTTGTCTTAGAAAGATAAAAAAGAAGAAAATGGAAAAGAAAAAAAGAAAATCCGTTCACATAATCCAAATGACATTAATTCTGGGAAAATGCACAAGAATAAATGTTCCTAATGTCGGTAACATTTCAGCCAACTTTGGAGAAGGCACCAGAAACAAGGAATCATTTTTGTTTTAATACGACATTTCAATAACGGTTAAATTGAACTTAACGGACCTAAATTCCACCATCGTATGTCACCCCAACGAAAGAAATAATACCAAAAATCAGGGAATTAACCGAATTTAATGAAATTTTCAGTGTATCTATTAATGAATAAAAGATATAATGCACAAGTTATTTTATCTAAAAACATTTACATTTTTTCTGGTCAGTTAACTTTGAACCACGTATCTTTGAGGCATAACACAGATTTTCAAAGATATGTGGTTCAAAGTTAACTAACCTGAAAAAATGTAAAGGTTTTTAAATAGAATAACTGGTGCATTATATATTTTATTCATCAGTATATCAATACTGAAAATTTCATTAAATTCGGTTAATTCCCTGATTTTTTTTTTCATTCGGCAGGGTGACATACGATGGTGGAATTTAGGTCCGTTAAGTTCGATTTAACCAAAATCTCATATACTAAAGAAACGTTGTAAAAATTCATACAGAAAACAATATGGGTGAGAAAGGTGATCCTTTGGGAATTGTGCAAGAAATTAAGGTCTGACTATACTAAAAGAATTTTTTTTCTGCACCACCTGGACCCTAACTAAGCGACTAGAGAATAAACTAGATGGAGCTGCACAAGAATGCTGCGGGTGATCCTGAACAAGACATTGAAACAACACCCTACGAGAAAACAGCTGTACGGCCACCTGCCACATATCACCCAAACCATCCGAGTAAGACGGACAAGACACGCGGGACACTGCTGGAGAAGCAAGGACGAACTCATAAGCGACGTCCTACTGTGGAAGCCAGCACATGGACACGCCAGTGTGGGTCGACCTGCAAAGACGTACATTGATCAGCTCTGTGCGGATGCGGGATGCTGCATAGAGGACCTCCCGAGAATGATGAGTGATAGGGACGGATGGAGAGAGATTGTCATGGATATCCGCGCTGAAAGCGCGAAATGATGATGATGATGATGATGATACTAAAGAAACATTGTAAGAATTAATACAGAATTTCGAATCATTGTTCGTTTAATATTTTTAGGAATTATAATCTTATGATTCTTTTTAAATATAAGAGAACATATTTTGAACTCACAAACGCACCTTCCCAAATTTATATTTCAAACGCTGAAAAAAAAAAAATCATTGAAAAGAAAATCTAAAATAAAAGTTTAAATTCATTTCTGTTCAAAGTAAATATTTGTTGTTTTTTTTTTCCTAAATATTATTCTTGAAAATTGTTCGTTTAAAAAGCTTTTTTTTCTTCTTATCTTATCTCTTCTTTCTTTTTTTTTCTTTTTTTTCGTTTCTTATTTGCATTTTTACTCGAAGATTTTCGCTATAAGGAATAGCAAATCTCAAATTTGAATTACAATAAATTCAATTTAGATCGAACAACATCTTCCTTTATCATTTCTAAATTTCCACGCCGTAACAGTTATTTCAATAATAATAATAATAATAATAATAATAAATAATAATAATAATAATGGACAAAAGAAGAACTCAGACAGATTGACCAAAGAACGAGAAAGTTAATGACCATGCACAAGGCTCTTCACCCTAGAGACGACAGAGATAGATTATATGTGTCAAGAAAGGAAGGTTTGTCCATATACCGTTTTGTAATATGGTCAAACGTCTTCGGCATAAAATAACCCAACGGTTGACATGCCGTAAAATCCAACCACAACCAACCAACCATCCAACTAACCTGTGAACAACGAATCATTTGCAGAACCCGAACGTAACTGGTAGTTCAGCTAGTGTATATTTCTGTTGCATACGTGTTAATCAAGCGATTATCGATTGATAATTGATTTCTTCTGAAATCGCTTGACAATTCAATGCAAAACCTTCGCCGATATGTGAGCTAATTTATCTTCGTTTCTCTGTTATAAATGGATCTCAGTGCCATGAGTTTAGGTTTAATTCCGCCTGGAATTTTCAAATAAGAAACATCTATTATCATACTAGAGCTGAGTGAATCAATGATTGTTTCCCAACTGGTTTTATTCCTATCTAGTTTAATGTTAAAAAAATACATGCCAAAATATTTCTTAGTTCTTAGTTTTGAAAATAAATCAATTTTAATTTGTATGACGGAGAACGAAAAAGAGCAAGACATTGTCTTGCCTGCCGGGATCGAACCCGCGTCCACCTGCATGCAAAAACAGATGCGATTTAGGCACTGGACGGACGCGAAGTGCCCGGATGTTTCGGTAAATACGTACATAAATAACATGTGAGTCAAGCGCTGGGCAGTCAGGAGTCAGCAGTAGCAGGTTGACTGACGCGAACGACCGAGTAAAGAAATGTGATTTTGAACTGCTAAAGATTATTTCGACTACGGTGACGGATTTTGCAGCTGCTAAACGAAAACGAAGAACGTGTTGACCAGGGGAAGGTTTGGCTTGCTGGAAGTCTGTGGACTCGCTTGTTCCCCCCCCCTCTCGGTGGGAGCTTGTTGATACGAACATCTATTTCCCCCCATCTATTTCTCCCCCCCCCTTCTATAATTTGTTCTAGTCGATCCTAGAACTAAGAAATATTTTGGCATTAAACCTGGGTCGGCTAGGCAATAGTGACATAGAAATGGGGATTCCTCATATGTAATTCAGGCCACAGGTTTATATGTACATCTATGTAGTGGTTGTGAATACTGGTTGCTCAGGTTTTGTCTTCTGGAATAAAGGATAAATGGGGAAGTTTAATGCCAAAATATTTCTTTGTTCTGGTATTGAGGTATGTTTGGAAAAAAAAACATCAATTTAATGTGTTCTAGTCGTAATCTATACATATATAAAGGGCAGTTGTGTATATGTGTTTGTCCGGAGGAAACTTCGAAAATAAAACAATGATCGACAAAGTAAATATACAAACACATTGCATATATATAAATATACAAACAGGGTTTGGTTTTTGAGCAAAAATGATAGTGATTTGATTTATATTCGTGAAGATAATTTAAAAATAAAGTTCTAGTCGTAATCTCTCTATCTATCTATAGATATATAAATGGCAGTTGTGTGTATGTGTATGTCCGGAGGAAACTTAAAAAATAAAACAATTAACAACAAATATATATACACATTAAATATCACCAGGGCTTGGTTTTTTAGCAAAAATAATAAAGATTTGATTTATATTCGTGAAGATAATTAAAAAATAAAATTTAAATGATAGCAGCATGGATTCTTTTTTCATTTAACATTTTAGATAGTAGACATTAACTTTTTTTTCAGGGTAGCTGGATCATTGCAAGGTCTATTTTTTTACATAGGTATTTAAATGGGGCACCCCTTTTTTATCTCGATTAAGAAAGGACGTGTTTTTCATTTCCACCGTCAATATCCGGTTGTTTTAACAGACGATTTTTAGATTTTTTTTAAATTATAAAACTAACACCTAACCCCTAACAAACAACCGGATATTGAAGTGTAAATGAAAAACATGTCCTTTCTTAATCGAGATCAAAAATGGGTGCCTAAAGGTCATATGGTCCGAAAATTTTAGTAAAATGATTTTAATGTCTTTTTTTTTTGTTGTTTTTTTTTAATTCTCCGGATGTGTTTATTTTTAAAAATTCAATTTGCTTAGCAAAGTCACTTTTTTACTGATCACAATTATTTACTCAAAGGTCAATGGGTGACATTACGGTTCACGTTTTTTTCTAGTTTTCTATAAATGTTTCATTGCAAAAAGTTTCAACAATTTTCCCCCGTTTCGCGAAAACATTTTAAAGAAAAATTATCTTCCCTTTATTCCAGAAGACAAAACCTGAGAAACCAGTATTCGTAACCACCACATAGATGTATATATAAACGTGTGGCCTGAATTACACATAAGGAATCCCCATTTCTATGTCACTATTGCCTAGCCGATCAGGTTATTGTATAACAAATTCTAACATCAGTTATTTTTCAGAGAAGGGAAGAGAGGAAAAGGAAAAAGGTAAAAAATGAGAAAAAAGAATGAAACAGAAAAAAAAACAAAGAAAAGAAAAAATAAAAGATGAAAAAGGGACAAGAGAAAAGAGAAGAGAAGAGAAGAGAAGAGAAGAGGAGAGAGAGAGAGGGGGGAATGGAAGAGGGAAAGAGAGAAATGAAAATAGAGAAAAAGGAAAAGTGTGTGTGTGTGTGTGTGTGAGAGAGAGAGAGAGAGAGAGAGAGAGAGTGGGGAAGAGAGAAAGGAAAGAACGAAAGAAGGAGAGATAGATAGATAGATAGATAGATGTTATGATGTTGCAGTCAACTTTGTCAACCACTATATATATATATATATATATATATATATATATATATAAACGAACACTATATCATTATATATTTATAAATATGAATAAAATAACAGATGAGGAAAAATCCGACAAAATGTGAGGAAAATTTATGAAAAGGTGAATAACGAACACAAACAATTAAATTCAATGAATATTTGGCCTCTGTGTTCGTTATTCACTTTTCCATACATTTTTCTCACTCACACACACACACGCACGCGCGCACGCGCACACACACACACACACACACACGGTGGACGAGGGGATAAAATATCGGGCTACCATACGGTCAGTCTGAGTTCAACCCTAGACAAAGATAGCTGTGTCTAGCCACACTGAAGAGGCGTGAAATGCCGAAACACGTGTCTGTGGATGACATATTAATATATGCCCCATAGATTTAGTATGAGCTTTCTAATTGGTAATTTGAATTAACTCTCACTACTAAGCATATAAGGAATGATCGTTTCCCCGGAAATTTGATCTCTCAATGACCGCAAAAAACATAAACAAACTACAGCTGTCAGTGGACAAGGGAATAAGATATCAGGCTGCCAAACGGTCAGTCTGAGTTCGACCATAGCCAAGGATAGTTGTGTTTAGCCACACTGAAGAGGTGTGAAACGCCGAAACACGTGTCTGTGGTTGACATATATATATATATATATATATATATATATATATATATATATATATGCTCTTCTAGAGCGTATATTGTTAAGCCAATGTCAAGACTAGTAACATACCCCTTTCAGGGTGGTGACATAAAAATTCCTGATTCGGGTCGGGGCTGCTATCGGAGCTTATATGATGTACAAGAACCAGTAATCGGCGATGAAGATAGTGCGGCACTGATGACCACCCTTACGCATTCTAAGAATATATCTTACGACTATATATATATATATATATATATATATAATATATATATATAACCCAGAGAGAGAGAGAGAGATCTTAACTTTTTAATATAGGAAATAATCATGTTTTCGGAGAGAGAGAGAGAGAGAGAGAGAGAGAGAGAGAGAGACAGAGAGAGTTTTTGTCAGCCAAAGTTCGTGCAAAGAGAAATAAACATCAACTCAGTAATTTTGTCTAAGATTGCATTTGGGGGTGAAGTGATTGAAAAGGTTTATGAATACCTGAATGTATATATATATATATCTTATTATAATGGAGATTGTGTGTTTTTCTGTTTGTAACCGAAATTATATTACTACTCAAGTCAGAATTCCCTTAGTTATGTACGTCACATTCTCCATGATTCTATTTCTATTTAAACCTCAATTAATAATAAAACTGTTGACATTATTAATACTATTGGCCTTACCTAAATACTAATAACATGCAATTGTATTTATATATACAACAAAATACCAGTTTTCAGTGTAAACGTAAAGCTAATTTGGCATATTGATATTAAAAAAACTGATTTTAATAAAAATGTGCTTGGTATTATTGATTTCTAATTGTTTGGTTTTATCTTAATGAATATGAGTAAAAATCTCTTCAATAAATCCTAAAAGAAATTCATTAACAAGAAGAAATAACTGTAATTTTATTCTTTACTTCCTATTTTAACTAAATAGTTAAATTAGGAAAATTTAGCATTGAAAAACGGAAGTGATGAAAGAGTAAGTTTCAGTTGTTCTATTTTCCGATTATACCCCCTCCGTTTCAAATCTTTTTATCTGAATTCTTAATTAGTTTCATTAGCCTTTCTGATTTAATCTAATATTTTATTACATTTAAACTTAAATACTTGCACCCAGAGGGTGCATATATTTGCTAGTATATATATATATATATATATATATATATATATATATATATATATACTTTGGTGCGGTACCAAGTTTCTTGGTACAAGGTGATTCTAGGTGGGTCCTAATTCTCTACCCGTAGTTTGTTGTAGAGTTCAGGTTCCGTATGAGAGCTCAATGTTTAATTATTGTAAACAGAGCAAAGTTATTTGGAATAAAAAGGCCTTAAGTACCATGGGTATCGTGATTATGGACCATTTCCACTCGCGAGTATGTTCACTGATATATCAGTGATCTGAGGAAGCTCGTGAACATACTCGCGAGTGGAAATGGTCCATAATCACTATACCCATGGTACTTAAGGCCTTTTTATTCCCAAATATATATATATATATATATATATATATATATATATATATATGGACCGAAGAAAGGAGAGATAGATAGATAAATATAGGGATAGATAGATAGATAGATAGATAGATAGATAGAGAGAGAGAGAGAGAGAGAGAGAGAGAGAGAGAGAGAGAGAGAGAGAAAATGCAATTAAATTGTCAATTATAGAGAGGAAAGTTACGGAACAATCTGTGTTGAATTGAGTTGAAAGGTGGTGATGTATTGGCTCCAAATATGAGAAGCCTTTAAGTGTTGTTAAACGGCGAATCCAGCAGAGGTGAACGTGATTGGTGACTGAAATTTGGCCTTAGATGAGAATCTTAAATTGCAGACGGGCACAGGTCTGAAAGTGACAGAGTAAAAACAAATGGTCTAGAAGAGAATCTTCATATATTGAGGCTGTACCAGATCAGGTAGGCAGTAGATTGCAAATTGCAGTGAACAATAATAAGAGAGAGGGAGATATATATATATATATATATATATATATATATATATATATAGAGAGAGAGAGAGAGAGAGAGAGAGAGAGAGAGGGAGAGAGAGTAGGACAAAGTTCGAGCAAAGAGAAATAAACATCAGCTGAGTAATGTTGTCTAAGATTGAAAAGATTTATGCATACCTGATTATATATATATATATATATATATATATATTATTATTATTATTATTATTATTAATATGGAGATTGTGTGTTTGTCTGTCTGTAACCGAAACTATATTACTATACAAATCACAATTCCCTTCGTTATTTACATCACATTCTCCATGATTTTATCTTTATTTAACCTGATAAAATTGATTTACATCATTAAGACTGTTGACCATCTCTACATACACAGAAAATGCAATTGTATTTATATATACAACAAAATAGCGGATTACAGTGTGAATGGGAAGGCTGATTTGCATATTGATCTTAAAAAATTGATTTTAATAAATATATGCTTAGTATTATTGATTTCTAATTGTTTGGTTTTATCTTATTGAATATGAGCAAAAATCTCGGGGATAAATCTTAAAAGAAATCCATTAACAAGAAGAAATAACTAATATTATTCTTTACTTCCTATTTTAACTAAATAGTTAAATTAGGAAAATTTACCAATGAAAGAGGGGAGTAATGGAAAATGATGGAAGAGTTAGTTTCAAAGTTGTTCTATTTTTCAATCATACCCCCTCTGTTCTCTGCATTCTTATTCAGTTTCATTAGTCTTTCTAATTTAATATGATATTTTATTATATTAAAACTTAAATACTTGCACCCGGAGGGTGCATATATTTGCTAGTATATATATATATATATATATATATATATATATATATATATATATATATAAACAATAGAAAAACAAAGAGGAATTCATTTTGTATATATATATTACACACACACACACACACACACACACATATATATACATATATATATATAATTGAAATTGAAAGAACAACGGCTATTACGACTATCACGACCTTCCGCGTGGCGTTAAAAGAAAAAGACCACCACGAGAGGCGTGTTTATAGCATAAAAATAAGATAAAATAACGACACAAAAAAACGCGTCCATTTCTGAAAATCGTCTCTGAAGATGAAGTTTACTTTGAAATCGATAAGACAAAAAAACATTTTTTTTACATTGTAATTGCCTTCAAATCATTATATATATATATATATATATATATATATATATATATATATATATATTGAAATGAAAAATAAAGGAAAGAAAATGTTGAATGGATAAAATAAGATTTATTTTATTTTATTTTTCTGACACGTGTTTCGGCCAGGAGTTTATCCATGCATACTTGTATTCTATCTATCATTATTTTAGATACAAAATAAAATATCAATAACAATAATAGAAACAACTTCAGAAATGTTGTAGTTGCCTTCAAATCATTAATATATAATAACATACTTAACAATGCTTCAAGCAAATTACCAATTGTTTTTATCCCTACGCCTGAACGAGGCAGAATTTGCGATCACAAGAAGACTATTCCAACTATCAGAAGGATGTGCTAAAATGGGCTGCCGTATCAACTTTCTTAAAAGATGTCTCATTAATAATATAACTCCTAACACCATAAAAATATTAAACTTCCAACATGCTTTAAAATACCAAGCTTTCAACGCTCATTGGACAACCTACACAAGTTCTGTATGAGAAAATCACTGCAATATTTACACCCCACACTACATAAACAAATTAAGGAATATGAACAATTACTACCGAAACTGTCCATAACTTCCAGATCCCTATTGAATACTACTTTATCGGCTGTCAATCAAGGCTACCACAACTGTGTTGACCACAACAAGAAACGTCTTATAAAAAATTCAAATGGTTACACACAAAACAACAACAGCGACATAATAAACACCACGCAGATTTCAACATGAAACATAAGATGTACATATCTGATGATACAACTTCAACTTCAACTTCAACACCCCAAGTAACAAACCTAACAAAATCTCTTTCGAAAGATGAATGGAACTACTCAGTCTCGGACCTAAATTTATTATGTCACAAAAATTGAATAATAAACTACTACTCGATATTGAAACCAATTTCTGCAGAACGGCCTACCAACTCAAATGGTTATCCAAAATCAAAGAAGATTCTAACACAACAACGACAACTACTTTTAACACATTTCCCACCTACACTCTAGATCTCCCTATACACCCACCTCCAGCCAACAAAGAATTGGACTCTAAATTATCAAGACTCAAGAGATCAATATTCGACATACTGAAAACACATACAAGGACACCACAAAAAATGTATCTAATACTCAACGACACACTCTATCAACCTTGAAAAATAAGGAACATATACCTACCCTCCGATAAAGGTAAATAATTCTGCGTCATCTCCCAGAATACCTATAACCAATTGGCTCTAGAACACCTTAATAATAACAACATTTATTCAGAGGTAAAAAAATTCAATCAACTCAAATCGAGAATTTAATCAACAGTGCATGGATTAACATATGTAAACATAGAAATATATATAGTAAATACAAGAATAACTTCATCACTAGAAACAGTAAACTACCCATTTTCTACCACCTCATCAAAACTCACAAAACCGGCACAACACTTCAGATCAGACCAATCATTTCCAGCTTGGAAGGACCTCTTTACAAGATATCATGGCTTTTCTCACAAATACTGAAACCTCTACTTTCCACCTTTCCAGGACATGTTCAAAACTCCGATGAAGTCATCCATAGACTACGGCAATTGAATACTGGAGTAC
This sequence comes from Doryteuthis pealeii, assembly GCA_023376005.1. Classification (NCBI taxonomy): domain Eukaryota; kingdom Metazoa; phylum Mollusca; class Cephalopoda; order Myopsida; family Loliginidae; genus Doryteuthis; species Doryteuthis pealeii. The sequence continues at coordinate 29,885,940 of CM042178.1, read as the reverse complement.
TTAAACAAAATAATTACACATTCAGTTTAGATGTGGTCTCCCTGTACACCACTGTACCTGCACACCCGGCGGTTGATCTCATATCAGAACATATCATCTCTCAAAACCTTTACTGTCACAATTTAACTGCAGCAGATATACACCAGCTACTATCCAATATAGTAGACAATACCTACTTCACGTATAACGGACATACATACAAACAAATGTCAGGATTACCCATGGGATCCAGTATCTCAGGCATACTGGCCATTTCATACATGGATAAACTAGAACGACGAGCACTAACCATCTGCCCATCATGCATTTTCTTCACCAGGTATATTGACGATATACTTATGTTGGCATCATCCAAAGAAGAAGCCAATGACATAGCCGAGAAATTCCATAGTATAGATAACCACATTCAATTCCAAATAGAACATCCAGATAACACTGATTCCCTAGCACTCCTAGATTTTAGAATAAAAATATCAACTGCAGGCAAAATTTACACTAGCTTCTATAAAAAAAAAACACCACTAAGGATATCTGTGTACACTTCAAGTCAGCACTTCCACTCAGTTCCAAGACAAGTTACATTAGAAATTAAATTAATAGAATACACAATAGATGTAGTGAAGAGACAGACAAGATCACACACACAGCACACTTTATGAACACCCCCCCAAAAAAAAACAATGGCTACCCAACTTCATACATAGGCCATTTAAATAATAGAAAAACACGGACACTACACACACACTCTAACACCTGTTTCCTGAAACTACCACATTTCAGCGAAACAATCACAAAAGGCTATTCATAAAGAGGGACTAGATATCCAACTAGCCCACTCTGGGCCCTCACTACGCCAACATCTAACAAAAAACATAAGAATGATATAACAGCATGCACACTAGCCAACTGCCCAATAAGAGATCCTAACATATGTCACAAAACTTATACAATTTACCGTTTAACTTGCTCCAAATGCCTTAATTTCTATATAGGAAGTACAATTAGACCCCTTCACATTAGAATCAAAGAACATATCCACACACGTGCATCCTCATTCAATAAACATTTAATCAAATGCAAAAATAAGGACAATAGTTTTTCCGTTAAGATAGAGACAATAATACGCAACATTGGTAATCTCAGAATTAGAGAAAGTTTATTAATAGCTAAATTAGGTCCTAGTATAAACAATAGATTAGAATTAAACACTGAATACATAATTAATTAAAATACACGTTCCTTATAGTATATTGTATACATTGTATGTATATTTTACTATATATACATATATCAATTAAATAATACATAAATACATAAATAGATGAAAATAATAAAATTGAAATTGAATGAACAACGTCTATTACGACTATCACGAGCTTCCGCGTGGCGTAAAAAAAAGAACTCCACGATACGCGTGTTTATAACATAAAAAAAAATTAACGACACAAAAAAACGCGTCCATTTCTGAAAAAGTTTACTTTGAAATCGATAAGACAAAAAAACATCTTTTTGTTTTTGTTTTTTTTGCATTGTAATTGCCTTCAAATCATATATATATATATATATATATATATATATTATATATGTATATTATATATTGAAATGAAAAATAAAGGAAAGAAATGTTGAATGGATAAAATAAGATTATTTTATTTTATTTTACTGACACGTGTTTCGGCCAGGAGTTTATCCATGCATACTTGTATTCTATCTATCATTATTTTAAATACAAAATAAAATAACAATAACAATAATAGAAAAAAACAACAGAAATGTTTAGTATACAATGAAATAACGGCCTTCGTCAGAGTAAATCCTTATTCGGTTGGAATACGGAGAATTTCCGAGATGTTCGAAAAAAGAACTTTTTTGAAAACGCTTGAAGAAAGTGTTCTAACGCGATGGAGAAACAGTTATGTTGACGTCATTGTCGCATTTCAACCGATTTCATTTAAAACAATAAGGATTTACTCTGATGAAGGTCGTTATTTCTTTGTATTCTAAAAAATTTATGTAGTTTTTTTTTCTATTATTATTATTATTCTATCTTTTTTGTATTCAAAATAATAATAGATAGAATACATGTATACATAGATAAACTCCTGGCCGAAACACGTGTCAGTAAAAATAAAATTATCTTTTATTCATTAATATATAACACTGAAAATTTCATTAAATTCGGTTAAGTTGAAAATGGAGGCGAATCTGACGGTATGTTGAAATGAAAAATAAAGGAAAGAAAATGTTGAATGGATAAATAGGATTTATTTNTTCTTTATAGCAGACATAAAAGAATAAGATAAAATACACTTCGTGAACAGTCTGCACAGTATTGAGCGGAGATTGAGAATAATGATTAGACTGCCTGGCAGTCCATTTCTGAAAATCGTGCTCTGAAGATTGAAGGTCTTTACTTTGAAATCGAAATAAGACCAATCAAAAAAAAACAAGAGGATACATCTTGTGTGGTGGTTTTAGGCATTTGAATTAAGGTGTGGCCCTTCAAATCATTTATATATATATGTATATATTAGTATATATATATATATTATAATACTATAGGGGTAGTGTGTGTTAGGTTGAATGAAAGGGAATTTATGGTATACAGGAAAGGAATTTAAAATTTCGGTTGCTTAACTTGGGACTGTAAAAGTTAGTGATAGATTTTATTTTATTTTATTTCGTTTTTCTTGATACATTGTGTATTGGACCGCGATTTTGTTTCGGTGGAGGGGACTTTATTCCCAGGAGTTTTTCCTATAGCAATATGTTATCTGGTTTGTGGTTGTTGTTTAGACTAATAAAAGCAAAATTGCGGATAATTGAATTTTCTTTTCTTCAGCTGTTATCTTGGTAGGAGATTGATATATTTCAACAATAATAATAATCATTTATTTTTAGATTACTTAAAGGTGGAGTTAACACATTATCGTTTTTCTAGATACTTGATATGTTTGTTATTTTATTTTGGTTACCTTTCAACGTACGTATGCTTTTTAACTTAATATCATTTATTAGTAACATAACTGTAACAATTGCTTCAAGCAAATACCAATTGTTTTTTATCCCTAACGTCGCTATATGATGTTAGCCACGAAATTTTGGTACGATTCACAAGAAGACTATTCCATACATATTCAGAAGGATGTGCAAAAAATGGGCTGCCGTAATCAACTTTCTTAAACGAGATGTCTCATTAATAATATAACTCCTAACACCATAAGAAATATTAAACTTCCAAATGCTTTAAATTACCAAAGCTTTCAACGCTCATTGGACAACCTACACAAGTTCTGTATGAGAAAATCACTGCAATATTTACACCCCACACTACATAAACAAATTAAGGAATATGAACAATTACTACCGAAACTGTCCATAACTTCCAGATCCCTATTGAATACACTACTTATCGGCTGTCAATCAAGGCTACCACAACTGTGTTGACCACAACAAGAAACGTCTTATAAAAAATTCAATGGTTACACACAAAAACAACAGCGACATAATAAACACCACGCAGATTTCAACATGAAACATAAGATGTACATATCTGATGATTAACAACTTCAACTTCAACTTCAACACCCCAAGTAACAGACCTAAAAAAACTCTCTTTCGAAAGATGAAATGGAACTACTCAGTCTCGGACCTAAATTATATATGTCACACAAATTGATAAAAACTACTACTCGATATTGAAACGACCAATTTCTGAGAACGGCCTACCAAAACTCAAATGGTTATCCAAAATCAAAGAAGATTCTTAACACAAAACAACGACAAACTACTTTTAACACATTTCCCACCACCTACTCTCTAGATCTCCCTATACACCCCACCTCCAGCCAACAAAGAATTGGACTCTAATTAATATCAAGACTCAAGGAGATCAATATTCGACATACTGAAAAAACACACACAAGGAACACACAAAAATGTATCTAATACTCAACGACACACTCTATCAGCCCTTGAAAAATAAGGAACAATACCTACCCTCCGATAAAGGTAAATAATTCTGCGTCATCTCCCAGAATACCTATAACAATTGGCTCTGAAACACTTTAATAATAACAACATTTATTCAGAGGTAAAAACATTCAATCAACTCAAATCGAGAAATTTAATCAACAGTGCATGGATTAACATATGTAAACATAGAAATATATATAGTAAATATACAAGAATATACTTCATCACTAGAACAGTAAACTACCCATTTTCTACCACCTCAATCAAAACTCACAAAACCGGCACAACACTTCAGATCAGACCAATCATTTCCAGCTTGGAAGGACCTCTTTACAAGATATCATGGCTTTTCTCACAAATACTGAAACCTCTACTTTCCACCTTTCCAGGACATGTTCAAACTCCGATGAAGTCATCCATAGATTACAGCGATTGATACTGGAGTACTTAAACAAAACAATTACACATTCAGTTTAGATGTGGTCTCCCTGTACACTACTGTACCTGCACACACCCGGCGGTTGATCTCATATATCAGAACATATCATACTCTCAAAAACCTTTATACTGTCACAATTTAACTGCAGCAAGATATACACCAGCTACTATCCAATATAGTAGACAATACCTACTTCACGTATAACGGACATAAATACAAACAAATGTCAGGATTACCTATGGGATCCAGTATCTCAGGCATACTGGCCATTTCATACATGGATAACCTAGAACGACGAGCACTAACCATCTGCCCATCTGCATTTTCTTCACCAGGTATATTGACGATATACTTATGTTGGCATCATCCAAAGAAGAAGCCAATGACATAGCCGAGGAAATTCCATAGTATAGATAACCACATTCAATTCCAAATAGAACATCCAGATAACACTGATTCCCCAGCACCTAGATTTTAGAATATAAAATATCAACTGCAGGCAAAATTTACACTAGCTTCTATAAAAAAAACACCACTAAGGATATCTGTGTACACTTCAAGTCAGCACTTCCCCTCAGTTCCAAGACAAGTTACATTAGAAATTAAATTAATAGAATACACAATAGATGTAGTGAAGAGACAGACAAAATCACACACACAGCACACTTTATGAACACCCTCAAAAACAATGGCTACCCAACTTCATACATAGGCCATTTGAATAATAGAAAAACACGAACACTACAAACACACACTCTAACACCTGTTTCCTGAAACTACCATATTTCAGCGAAACAATCACAAAAGGCTATTCATAAAGAGGGACTAGATATCCAACTAGCCCACTCTAGGCCCTCACTACGCCAACATCTAACAAAAAAACATAAGAATGATATTACAGCATGCACACTAGCCAACTGCCCAATAAGAGATCCTAACATATGTCACAAAACTTATACAATTTACCGTTTAACTTGCTCGAAATGACATAATTTCTATATAGGAAGTACAATTACACCCCTCCACATTAGAATCAAAGAACATATGCACACACGTGCATCCTCATTCCATAAACATTTAATCAAATGCAAAAATAAGGACAATAGTTTTTCCGTTAAGATAGAGACAATAATACGCAACATTGATAATCTCAGAATTAGAGAAAGTTTATTTAATAGCTAAATTAGGTCTAGTATAAACATAGATTAGAGATTAAACACTGAACACATAATTAATTAAATACACGTTCCTTATAGTATATTGTATACATTGTATGTATATTTTACTATATTTATATCATATATCAATTAAATAATACATAAATACATTAAATAGATGAAAATAATAAAATTGAAATTGAATGAACAACGGCTATTACGACTATCACGAGCTTCCGCGATGGCGTAAAAAAAAAGAAACTCCACGAGACGCGTGTTTATATAACATAAAAAAAAAATTTACGACACAAAAAACACGTCCATAATTCTGAAAATCGTCTCTGAAGATAAAGTTTACTTTGAAAATCGATAAGACAAAAAAAACATATTTTTTGTTATTATTTTTATTTTTTGCCTTGTAATTGCATTCAAATCAATCGCGTGTTTATAGCATAAAAATAAGATAAAATAACGACACAAAAAAACGCGTCCATTTCTGAAAATCGTCTCTGAAGATAAAGTTTACTTTGAAATCGATAAGACAAAAAAAACATCTTTTTTGCATTGTAATTGCCTTCAAATCATTTATATATATATATATATTGAAATGAAAAATAAAGGAAAGGAAATGTTGAATGGATAAAATAAGATTTATTTTATTTTATTTTACTGACACGTGTTTCGGCCAGGAGTTTGTCCATGTATACATGTATTCTATCTATAATTATTTTAAATACAAAATAAAATAAAATAGCAATAATAGAAAAAAAACTACAGAAATGTTTAGTATACAAACAAATAGCGACCTTCGTCAGAGTAAATCCTTATTGTTTTAAATGAAATCGGTTGAAATACGGAGAATTTCCGAAAAAAGAACTTTTTTGAAAACGCTTGAAGAAGGTGTTCTATCGCGATGGAGAAACAGTTATGTTGACGTCATTGTCGCATTTCAACCGATTTCATTTAAAACAATAAGGATTTACTCTGTTGAAGGTCGTTATTTCTTTGTATTCTAAAAATTTATGTAGTTTTTTTCTATTATCATTATTATTCTTATCTTATCTGTATTCAAAATAATAATAGATAGAATACATGTATACAGATAAACTCCTGGCCGAAACACGTGTCAGTAAAATAAAATAAAATAAATCCTATTTTATCCATTCAACATTTTCTTTCCTTTATTTTTCATTTCAACATACCGTCAGATTCGCCTCCATTTTCAACTTAACCGAATTTAATGAAATTTTCAGTGTTGATATATTAATGAATAAAAGATATAATGCACTAGTTATTTTATTTAAAAACTTTTGCATTTTTTCAGGTCAGTTAATTTTGAACCACGTATCATTTAGAATCTGTGTTACGCCTCAAAGATACGTGATTCAAAGTTAACTGACCTGAAAAAATGTAAAAGTTTTTAAAATAAAATAACTGGTGCATTATATCTGTTATTCATTAATATATCAACACTGAAAATTTTATTGAATTCGGTTAATTTCCTGATTTTCGCTATTTTTTTTTTCTTCGGCGGGGGTGACATTCGATGGTGGAAATTAATACTATGTGAAATTCAAACCGCCTTGTTCAGGATTTGAACTCATCTTGCCGTGTCCATTTCACACACACACACACACACACACACACACACACACACACACAAATATATATACACACATACAATACACATACACAGACATATATATATATTATTTATATAAATAACTGTCTATAATATATGTTGTTTGGGATTTAGTATGAAGCATTAGGTATGAAATCTAAGAAACTCAGTTTTTGAATGTTAAGTTTGTTTTATTTCGTTAAATTATAGAGTCTATCAGTTTCCAAAGAAAGGGTTCAAACGTCCTCGAAACGAAACGTAACTGAGTTTTTTTTATATTTTACACCTAATGCTTCATACTAAATCCCAAACAATATAATATATATATTATATATATACACACACACACACATATAATATATATATATATATATATATATATATATTAAGTTAAAATATAACAAAAGACTTAGACAAAGTGTCTAACTCTCCCAAATCATCAGATATCAATAGATTACAAAAAGTCTCCATTCTCCTCAAATTTGGAGAGCTAAAAATCGACAATTTTTGGAATTAGATGCTCAAATTTTGGGGATTGTCTAACCTTAAAATAGTCCACACCTGTACAAAATTTCAGAAAAATTGAAGGGGGTGGGTGACATGGCCTGATGATTTGACATGGAATTACCCATATATATATATATATATATTATATATATATATATATATATATATAAAGATTTATACGGCATAAGATAGATAGATATGAAGACAATATAGATATATTCAGACTGAGATAGCTAGATAGATCAAAATAGATGGATAAGTAGACAAACAAATCAGACATTCCTTTTAATTGCATTGTCGTGTAGCGTTTTTGAACGAGATTCTACAATCCTTTTCGAGTCTGCATAGTTTTCTCTTTCAGTGGTGCGAAAAACAAACAAACAAACCCCCTAAAGATGGCCACGACGTGTCGTTCCTGCCTGGTTCCCATCGTTTTCCGCTCTATTTCTCACAAGATCAATAAATAAACGTCCATTAAGCGATTCTGTTTTATAAACAAATTGTGTATTTGACAATTTCATCAGTGGCCAAACGAGTCGGATCGAAAAAGTTCAATACATTCCAGCTGACTTCTCTTTTGTAGTGGAAGGAAAACCGTGCCATAGTTGATTTTGTAACCTGGTTAGCGATTGAATAGCACCACTACTATTCTTCTACAAGGATGGCTTTAGCATTAAATTACCCATGAAGGTTGTTATTTTTATATTTTAAGTCATTGAAAGAAACAACTTTTTAGTATTATCTGCATTATTCAGACTATTATCCCCATTTTCATGGTTATCTGTACAACGTTTCGGCCGATGTGCCCTCTGGCCTTCTTCGGGTATTTCTTGTCGGACTTGGGAACTTTTTTGTCGTAATCGGGAGCCATCAAGGAACTTTGAACCTAACCTTTTATTCAGTCCACGGGGGTATCCTGTTCTCATTCTGCTAACCATAGCTGGGGTAGAGACGTTAAGCTGTGTTAATTATTATTAATAACGCAGATAATACTAATCATCAAGCCTCATCTCAAACATTCAGAGAAACAATTTTTCCTTTTTCTCAATTCCATTTGTGAGGAAGGGTTCCTCATAGTGTAGTGGCTAACGTGCTGAACTGTGAGATCATAGTAAGCGTGTTCAAATTCCAGTTGCGTTATTACATTCACTTTCGGACTAACACCCATTGAAAAAAACTATGACTCAAAGGTTATGACGTGGAACCATGATGGTGGTTTGAGTCATTAGTTATGGAAAAGTTTGAATAGTTGCGTGATAGGTAATGAGAAATTTCGAAGGATCATGTCAGAAAACACGCGTGGCATTGTTTTGGATTGGAAGAGGAATCAGTTGGCGAAGGGGAGAAAGTGAGAGGTGAAAGAGATTCAGCCTGGCCGTCGAAGGGTTAAGACGGGCTGAGGCCTGGTCACTTCTGCGCGGTGATAATGGACATAAAGATAAATTAAAAACTGCTTGATTAAGTAAAAAAAAAAAGATGTCTTTATAATTCATTTGATTTAAACAAGCAAAGTCCAACAGAAGCCCTTAGAAGAACTCAACTCTCTTAGTTAGAAGTCTACCCAACTAGACAACAAGATGGCAGCCGGAGGAGATGGTAGAAGGACCAGCAAGAAACAATTAAGATCTCCTCACCAAGTAAGTCTAATATCTTTCTAATATATCTATATGATTTTTTCCAAGCATTTAGTAGCCCTACAACTAAGGAATAATTAAAGACAAATTTCGTGTGATCAAGGTCACCAACAAAAAAGCCTTAAGACATTTTAAGTTGAAAATCTCAGCTTTAGTATAATAATAGATAGATATAGGAGAGAGAGAGAGAGAGAGAGAGAGAGAGAAGAGAAGAGAGAGAGAGAGAGAGAGAGAAATGAACAAATCATTCTATATACATATGTGTGTGTATATTATATATATATATATATTATATATATATATAGAGAGAGAGAGAGAGAGGGGGAGAGAGAGAATAAACGGAACAAATTATATATAGAGGAAGAAAGACAGTAAAATGAATGGTTAGAACTTTCCAATCAAATTACTACCAGATGACATAACTCATAGCCTTAAATAGTCTAAGATTAAAGACATCAACAGTTGATTAGTGAGCTGATTATTATGCGGACTGATCTTACTTCGTTTGGCTATACCGCATTTGACCCTCCTCTACTTCTTGTAAGTTGTCTTGTTAATTGTTTTGTAACTTATTGCTCTGTATTTTTGTATGTATCCGTTAGCACCGGATACTGGTGTTGAACAAATATATCAAGCACTCAATTTACTCAGTGTATCATTTCACCTCGAAGATACAAAAAAAAAGAAAAAACAACCAACCTTCATCACAATTTTTACTGAGATGTTTGGTTTCCTTGTTAAATGGCATTTCAACGTTCATGGGGTTATTTAATATCAGAACCATCCTTAGAACAGAGGTACTACTTTACCCATAAATGGTGGGATAACGGATGTTTATACATTTACCAAGTTATGAAGAAAAGAAGAAGAAGAAGAAGAAGAAGAAGAAGAAGAAGAAGAAGAAGAAGAAGAAGAAGAAGAAGAAAGTAAAAGCGTAAAGAAGAAGTAGAAGTAGAAGGTAAGAGCGAAAGAATGAAGAAGAAAAAGAAAGTAAAAGCGAGAAGAAGAAGAAGAAGAAGAAGAAGAAGAAGAAGAAGAAGAAGAAGAAGATAAGAGCGAAAGAAAGAAAGAAAGAAGAAGATAAGAGCGAAAGAAAGAAGAAGATAAGAATGAAAAGAAAGAAAGAAGAAGAAGATAAGAAAGAAAGAAGAAGAAGATAAGAATGAAAGAAAGAATTAAGATAAGATGAAAGAAAGAATGAAGATACGAATGAAAGAAAGAAAGAAGAAGATAAGAAGAAAGAAAGAAAGAAGATAGAAGAAAGAAGAAGAAGAAAGAAAGAAAGAAGAAAGAGAATGAAGAAAGAAGAAGATAAGAATGAAAGAAAGAAAGATAAGAAAAGAAAGAATGAAGAAAGAAGAAAGAAAGAAGAAGATAAGAATGAAAGAAAGAATGAAGAAGATAAGAAATGAAAGAAAGAAAGAGAAGAAGAAAAGAAAGAATGAAGAATATCAGAAAGAAAGAAAGAAAGAAAGAAGAAGATAAGAATGAAGAAAGAAAGAAGATAAGAATGAAAGAAAGAAAGAAGATAAGAAATGAAAGAAAGAAGAGATAAGAATGAAAAGAAAGAAAGAAGAAGATAAGAATGAAAGAAGAAGAAGATAAGAATGAGAAAGAAAAGAAGAAGATAAGAATGAAAGAAGATAAGAATGAAAGAAAGAAGAAAGAAAGAAGAAAGAAAGAAAAGAAAGAAGATAAGAATGAAAGAAAGAAGAAAGAAAGAAGAGAAGATAAGAATGAAAGAAAGAAAGAAAGAAGAAGATAAGAATGAAGAAAGAAAGAAACTTTCCAATCAGATAACTCTCACTCTCGCACACACCAATTAGCGATGTTAATGTGGGGATGTGACATGTATCACATTTGGTACCGAGGCCAACATAGTCTCACATATGGTACATGCTAAACATAGTTTCATAAAAGTATAAACTCCCTCATCCTCCAGTTATGTGTTAAATAGTACCACTACTGTTCTTCCACAAGGATGGATTTAGCATTAAATTACCCATGAAGTTTGATTTGTCAATAAACAAAGAAATTAAACCCATCTCACTGACAAGCTAAAGCGACATTTCTTCCAAGCGGTGGTTGTATCAGTGTTGCTATACGGCTGCACCACTTGGACCCTAACGAGGCGCCTTGTGAATAAGCTGGACGGGAGCTGCACAAGAATGCTGCGTGCAGTCCTGAACAAATCGTGGAAGCAGCACCCCACGAGGAAACAGCTATATGACCACCTGCCCCCCATCTCACAAACCATTCGAGTGAGACGGACAAGGCATGCCGGGCACTGCTGGAGAAGCAAGAATGAGCTCATAAGTGACGTTCTCCTGTGGAAGCCAACACACGGACATGCTAGTGTGGGCCGTCCATCAAAGACCTACATTGACCAACTAAGCAAAGATGCAGGTTGCTGCGCAGAGGACCTCCCTGGGAAAATGAATGATAGGAAAGGTTGGCGAGAGATTGTCATGGATATCCGTGCTAATAGCGCGACATGATATATATATATATAGAGAGAGAGAGAGACAGAGAGAGACAAAGAGAGACAGAGACAGAGAGAGAGACAGACAGAGAGACAGAGAGAGAGACAAAACACGAGTTTTAAAAATGTGTTTAAAAAACCGAGTAACCATAAAGAATGAATAAAACAAAAACGTCTTCGGCATAAAATAACCCAACAAGGGTTGACATGCTGTAAAACCCAACCAGCCAACCAACTTTCACAGCTTTCACCCTATGCGAGACTAGGTAACTATCCATAATTTGACTAAAACGAGAATAGAGCTGTTATTCATAACATTGCTCTAGTTAAAAAAAATCCAAAGCTAAAAGGTTTACCAAGTGATATGTGATCGCTAGTTTATGCTGAATTCAAAAATACCATTCATTGTGTTTGGTCAGGTCTGGTTTTTAAGATGTGTTTGAATACTTCATAACGAGTTCATCACTGCACCAGAGATTGCCATTCAAAAATTGGTCTGTTCAACCACTCGCGCAGTTGCAGCTAATAAAAAGTGGACACTACGCTATCATCTTTAGTTGACGGAAAGATGCCTACAACAATATATATATATATATTATATATATATAACTTAGTTCAAATATAAATCTATTTCGGCAATAATTTTTGTTTTTTCAAATTACTTTTTCTGCGTTTGTTAAATACGACAGCTTATGGGCACACGCACACTCACAATTTTAAGAAATTTTATGGTTAGTGCATGTTGGTCTTGTTTTAAATTTGATTTCTTTACTTAAACTTCATCTATTTTATGTTCCGATTGTCGGGGTTTCGTATTCGTATACATGGATAGGCAAATGTTCTTATATTTCTTAAAAGGTTTTGTATATATGTTTAGAATTATTTGCATGTTTACATTTGAATATAATTTCGTTTCTTTTTATTTAATATTTACATTTGAATATTGGCAGCCTTCCGTCTACGAGAGACGATGGAGTAGTGTCAAGGTTTTTTTAAAAACTTTGAACTACTTAGCCTGGGCGGGTTCATATGGAGGATGAGCTGTTGTCCATGCAGCAAATCCCCCCTCTTCACACTGCCACTGCTGTGATCCAAAGGAAAGGTAAGGGACCAATGCAGTTTGAAAGCGGTAGTGTCACAGGAGTTAATGGGTAGAACTGGATTTCAGCATCAGACCAGCTTAGGGACTCCGGCTCCTGATTTATTTTCGGGGTTTACTCTCCTAGCCTTTCCTTGAAAGGCAGCAGATGTTCTGTGTCGGACTTCTCCTTGAGTTGATGGGTTGCCGACCAAGGCTAAGGAGCCCCTTCAAACCCAGTTGGGGATTTTTGAGAGTAGTAAGTTCCCCAACACTACTACTAGGATTGGGGAACTACATTTGAATATAGTTTCTTCCGGTTTTTGAATTTTATTATTGATACTAGCAACAGAAAACACCCTCCGGGCGTCGTAAAAATTAATTTTTGTAAGACATTGCCTGAGAGGGTGGGAGTTAAAAATTCAATGTCAGAGGGTTTGTATCATAAGTAAGCAAAATCCTCATATTTATTAAAGGGGTAAAAAATAAAACAATTTGAAATGAAAACTGAGCCCCGTCCCTCTCAAATAAAATGCTGCGTGCATGTAATAATCAAACAATTATTTTGAATATTTTCCACATGAATTTTTACACAAAAATCGTAGGTATTTATTTATTTGTAAACTTTTTAGTTAACTTCTTGTTACTGTAAAAAAAAAAAAAAAGGACGAGAGTAAAAAAAACATTTTAAAAATTGCTTACTCAAATTTTGGGTGTATATAGCATAAGAATATTGTGACGTGAGCTATGACGTAGAGCTATGACGTAGTTTTTTGTTACAGACAGAAATACAGACAATCTCCATTATTAATAGAGATATTGTAGACTGAATACTCTCTTTATGACCAATTCACTCAAGCGCATTTTTCTTTTTCCAAAAAAAGAAAAGATCCTCAAAAAAGTGAAAGTTATTTTTTAAAAACAAGACCTTGAGGACAGAAAAAAACACAACTAATTTCGATGAAATTGTAAGTGGACATAAAGTCGCTGACCACTTTAAATAAAAATTTGCATTTTGAATTGAATGAATTTAAGGTCGTATAAAATTGGTTGGTTGGAAAACCAATACACCGAAAGGGAAAATCGCATTTCGCTCTTCCACAAAAAATCAATATATAATAGAATCATTGGGTTGGTTGAAAGAAAGACAGGGTCCATTTAGACACAATATGTATATTGTAAACTGAACACCCACTTTATGGCCAATTCATTCAATCGCATTTTTTTTTTAAATTTTCTTTCTTATTTTTAAATAAAAAAGATATGCTCAAAAAAGTGAAAGTTATTTTTAAAAACAGAACTTTGAATACAGGAAAAAAAATAGTTTCGATGAAAATGCAAGTGAACATAAAGTCACTGACCACTTTAAATTAAATTTATATTGTAAATTGAACGTAAGATGACATTTATTATTTTAAAATCCTGTAAGTGTTTACGGCCGGTTTAGCTCAGTCGGTAGAGTGTTCGGCTGGGAACTCAAATGTTCCTGGTTCGATAACGGCCCTCGCCAACTAAGCATATGGGTAGCACAGGGATCTGTGCGGTAAAATGAGGAGCTGCTGGTGTGGCGCTTCGCTTCAGACACTTAAAAACAATCTCTTGCGCTAGTGAAAATGGATAGACTCCCTCGCTGTTTGGCTGATACCGATTTAGGCCAGCCCAACGACTCATTTTTTTAGTCTTGTTAACTTTTTATTATTATTATTACTTTTACTAGAAAATATATGCACCCTCCGGGTGCAAGTATTTAAGTTTTAATGTAATAAAATATTGTATTAAATTAGAAAGGCTAATGAAACTAAATAAGAATACAGATAAAAAGATTTGAAACAGAGGGAGTATAATAAAAGATTTGAAACAGAGGGAGTATAATAAAAAATGGAACAACTGAAACTTACTCTTCCATCACTCTCGTCTTTCATTGTTATTTTTTCTAATTTAAGTATTTAGTTATAAGAGGAAGTAAAGAATAAAATGACACTTATTTTATCTTGTTAATGGATTTCATTTAAGATTCATTGAAGAGATTTTTGCTTATATTCATTAAAATAAAACCAAACAGTTAGAAATCAATAATACTAAGCACATATTTATTAAATTCGATTTTTTAATATTAATATGCAAATTAGCCTTCCCGTTCACACTGTAAACCGCTATTTTGTTATATATATATAAATATAATTGCATGTTGTCAGTATGTAGACATAGTTAACAGTATTAATAATGTAAGACAATTTTATTAATAATTGAGGTTTAGATAAAAATAAATTCTTGGAGAATGTGATGTTAATAACTAAGAGAATTGTGACTTGAGTAGGAATATAGTTTCGGTTACAGACAGAAAAACACACTATCTCCATTATAATAAGATTTGTGGGTTTTGATTCTTTTCGTTTAGTTTCAAAAATTTTTTTAGAATTTTTTTTTTTTAGTTTTTCATTCGTAAAGGATTGTAGATGGTTAACCATCTATACATATTGTTATAGGTGATATAACCTATGGACATAAATGGAATGCACCGACGATTACTATAAGTACCAGGAACAATTGTGGCTTGACACGAAGCAAATGCGAGTCAGATCGTAACTGTATTGGTCGGACGCAATTTCCACTTTCTTTGCTGTAAATTTCTACTCCTTTTGTTCAATACATTTGTATACTTTGTTACCAGTCGTTTGTCTTATTTTTTTTTAACCCTTAAAACCCCACAACGATGAAATTGCAAGTGAACATGAAGTTATTTTTTAAAAACAAGACCTTGAGGACAGAAAAAAACACAACTAATTTCGATGAAATTGTAAGTGGACATAAAGTCGCTGACCACTTTAAATAAAAATTTACATTTTGAATTGAATGAATTTAAGGTCGTATAAAATTGGTTGGTTGGAAAACCAATACACTGAAAGGGAAAATCGCATTTCGCCATTCCACAAAAAATCAATATATAATAAGAATTAGTGGGTTGGTTAATAGAAAGACAGGGTCCATTTAGACACTATATGTATATTGTAAACTGAACACCCACTTTATGGACAATTCATTCAATCGCATTTTTTTTTTAATTTTCTTTCTTATTTTTAAATAAAAAAAATATGCTCAAAAAAGTGAAAGTTATTTTTAAAAACAGAACTTTGAGTACAGAAAAAAAAATTGTTTCGGTGAAAATGCAAGTGAACATAAAGTCGCTGACCGCTATAGATAGATAGATAGAGAGATAGAGATAGAGAGAGAGAGAGAGAGAGAGAGAGAGAGAGAGAGAGAGAGAGAGAGTATGAACAGATTGAGATAGATAGATATGAACAGATTGAGATAGATAGATAGATAGATAATAGATAGATCTGAACATACTGAGATAGATAAATAGATGAATCTGAACAGAGAGATAGAGAGAGAGAGAAAGAGACAGAGAGACAGAGACAGACAGACAAAGAGATAGAGAGAGGGAAAGAGAGAAAGAAAGATTCATACATGCATACGTAATCACTCTGTCAGTTAGATA
>CM042178.1:29817048-29864548 GCA_023376005.1 Doryteuthis pealeii | reverse complement strand
AGGAACAAAAAAAAAGAACAAGTGAAGCCGAAGAGGAATAATGAAAAGAAGGAAAGAAAATAATACAGAAAAAGAACTAGAAGAAGAAGAAGAAAAAGAAGAAGAAGAAGAAAAAGAAGAAGAAAAAGAAGGAGGATGAAGAGGAAGGAAAAACATACAGGTAAATTCAAAATGGCGCATATCAAAATAAATTAACCGAAAAAAAAATTCCCTTCATACGTGGCTAATACTTATGGACGGAAATCATCTTTTACAACTCGTCACACGCATAAAAGAAAATTGTACATCTTTACAAAACACCAATTTTTTTTTCTTTGAAAAAGCAACGTTTCGCTGGCAAGCTTATACTATTTAAAACTTTCTGGTGAAACCGAAAAAAAAGAAAATCCTTATGCTTAAAAATTGTGTAACAAAACAAAATCTCTTCTAACACCTTGGGGGCGGGGCTGGGTTTATTGCCCAGCGCCTGAGCCGCCGCCCCCCCCCTTGAGGGGAATGCCAAGTGGATCGACGCAATTTTTGTTCTTTCCCACCCATGAGCTTCGACTTGTGGGTGGGCCCACGTTAAAACGAGGCCTTGTGCCCAGTCCATACAAGTGGGGTATGAGGCAAATACCCTTCTCTCTCTCTCTCTCTCTCTCTCTCTCTCTCTCTCTTCTCTCTCTCTTTCTTTCTTCTTTTGACATCCCAATTGTTACGTTCTAATAACACATTAGGGTTTATTGCATTCCTCATAGGGGCCGGTTAGCTCAGTCGGTAGAGTGTTCGGCTTGAAACCATAAGGTTCCTAGTTCGATACCGGTCCTCGCCGACTCAGCGTATGAGTAGCACAGGGATCTGTGCGGTAAAGTAATGAGCTGATGGTAGGTGTGGCGCTCCACCTCAGATGCAAAAACAATCTCCTTGGTCTAACGCTATTGAAAAGGGGATAGACTCCCTCGCTGACTGGCTGATACCGACTTTAGGCCGCCCAGACGACTTTACTTATATTCCTCATGAGTTTGTGTATTCGTATAACTGAAAAAAAAATCCCTCTCTCTATTTTTTATTTGCTTTTTAACAAAACAAAACAAAAAAACGCCAGTTCCTTTTCTTTTACGTGTCTTCATTATTTGTAAAGGCTACTTCACTCTTTCTTTATTTTTTTTATTTTTACTAGCAACAGAAAACACCCCCCGGGCGTCGTAAAAATTAATTTTTGAAAGACATTGCTTAAGAGGGTGGGAGTTAAAAATTCAATGTCAGAGGGTTTGTATCATAAGTAAGACAAATCCTCATATTTATTAAAGGGTAAAAAAAAAAAAATTTGAAATTAAAACTGAGTCCCGTCCCTCTCAAATAAAATGTTGTGTGCATGAAATAATCAAACAATTATTTTGAATATTTTCCACATCAATTTTCCACAAAATCGTAGGTATTTATTTATTTGTAAAGTTTTTACTTAACTTCTTGTTACTGTAAAAAATAAAAAGGACGAGAGTAAAAAATACAATTTTCAAAATTGCTTACTCAAATTTTGGGTGTAGCATAAGAATATTGTGACGTAAGCTGTGGCGTAGTTTTTGTTACAGACAGAAATACAAACAATCTCCATTATAAATAGATTTTATTTTTCAAAACAATTTATTTTTTTACGTGTCTTAATTCTTTTTCACGGTTATTTCTGTCATTCATTATTTTCATTTTATTTTTATTTTATTTTTAAAAAGAAAAACGACAGTTCATTGTTTTTACTCTACCTTATTCTCTTTTTTTAAAGTATTTCTTGATATTTCATTTCATTTCTTTTCTTTTTTTTGTTCTTACCAAAAACTTTCATCGTGTTTTCATTCCATTTAACGGCTATAACTGTCTTTCTCTATTTTTTCTTTTCTCGTGATCTTTTAACGAACTTTTTTTTTCTCCATGTTTTCATTCATTCTAACGGCTAATTAGTGTTTGTTTGTTTTGTTTTACGGCATATCAACCTCAGTGGGTCATTTAATGCCGATAAAGTTTTGAAATAAATCAATTCTTAATGGATAATACAATTTTTTATAAATACATTTTTCTATTTAACCCATATATGGGACCCTAATAGGTACTACCACTCCGGGTCAGAGTGGACCAGGGAGCAATGGTGATGAAGGGTGCTCCACATTCCCCAAACCTCCAAAACTGGAACCTCACCATCAGATAGAGTTTAACGTCATTCCCAGGACATGTAGATCCGCAGCCACCACCTTCTAGCACCCATAGGATAAAAAGGGGTTGGGGCCTGCCATAAGGGCAATAGGGTTGGGAAAATCATATAGGTGCTAGGGCTTGACGTGACCAGCCGATTGATCGGAGAGGGTCTCTCCGACCGCCCGTCTAGCCCAAGATAGGGCCAAAGTGGAGTATTGTATGTCATGAATTGCTCATCCACCTGGGCTCTATCCTTAAGTATCACAGGTCGCCACCCACGGCCAACAGGTGGCCCCATTGGGGGAGTCTTACCCCTCTGAAGAGGTGCAGTCGGTGCATTCTAACGCCCAACTGACAAGGCGGGCTAATTAGTGTCTTTCTGTATTCCTTTTCTCTTCTTTCCATTTTTAATAAGAAATAACTTCAGTTCATTGTTTTACGTATCGTTATATTTGAGAACTTCTGTCATTCGATTTTCTGTTGTTTTTCTATTACTTTTTTTTTAATTTGTTTTCCGTGGCTTCATTCTTTTTAACGGCTATTTCGTTTTTCTTTATTTCTTTACTCTGTTTCTGATATATCCGGGTAAGGGATATATTACTAAGTTTTAGTAAGGTATATAGCATAATGGTTGGGCCTTACTTAAATATGAACACTATATTTGTGGCCGTGTGTCAAACAGAAAGAAAGCTTAATAGTTGTAATATGATTCTCGACTTACCGGGTGGTCTCTTTGAAGAATCGGCCCGAAAAAGAAATAAAAACATAAACGAGATTTTGGGACGTGGGGTCTACTTTAACGAAAATCCCGACTTCTTGACTGTTAATAGTTCTTTGATCCGAACGGCCGTGAACTCACAGTGACCGTAGAAGAAATCGAATGATTAGAACGAATCGAACATTCTTTTCCTTCTAGGAAGAGATGGATTATTCGAGAAAAAGATCCTTCTAGATTGGTTCTGTTGAGATAATATATAAGGAGACCCTTGGCTAGGAGATGGGCAGTTGGTCTAGGAGTTGGGCAGTGGAGTTGGTGTTGGAGTTGGAGCTGGAGCTGAGATCGGGGGACAAACTGTTGTCGCTGAAAAAGAAAAGGGCTGTCCTGAGATTTGCCGACTAGAAAAAGTTGTCACTCAAGTATTGAAACTCTAAGGACCATATAAAGATTACACTCTCTCTCTCTCTCTCTCTCTCTCTCTCTCTCTCTCTCTCTCTCTCTCTCTCTCTCTCTCTCTCTCTCTCTCTCAAAGTTAAGATAGCCGAAATTGAATTTATTCTATTAAACTCCTGAAAGATAAACTTGGTCATCATTTACTACAAAAATAATACTACGGACGGTATTATGAATGAAAACAAACAACGATATTTCCCTGACCACAAGAGACCCGTGGGGATAAAAGCAATTGGCCGTAACAAGAACCACTTGACTTGTAAAGTGATACTCCCTTGACACTGACCAAGCGAAGAAGTGTGGAAGATTTTATTTTGGGGTCGGCTGACTAGCGAGCAAAGGACTGCTAGATCCCTCTGTGTGACCAACAAGCCAACGTACCGGCTCCGTATATACGACTGGTGTCGAGCCCTGATAGAAAGTCCTGATTGAGTGTTTTCAAGACACGGTGTGAAAAGAGGTCGCTGGTATACTCGCAGGTAAGTAGAATCTGGTGTTAAACAAAGTTACATGATCAGTAGGTTCCACCAAAATACGTCACGTGATCAGTTTACGCAATATTGAAGGAAGAAACGTAAACATTTTGAATTTCAAAAAAATCTCGAACCTCCCCCCCCAAAAAAAAACAACCAATGTATAAAAAATAAACTTAATTCAAAGATCAAATTATCTGATTGGAAAAAAATTACTCACCGTGGACCATATGACCTTTAGGCACCCCTTTTTGATTTCGATTAAGAAAGGACAAGTATTCAATAACACCGTCAATATGTGGTTTTAAACAGACGATTTTTAGTTGTTTTTTAGATTATAAAACTAATCCCTAACCCAGCAAACAACCGAATATTGACGGTATATATGAAAACCTGTCCTTTCTTAGTCGAGATCAAAAAGAGATGCCTAACGGTAATATGGCCCCTCACTGTTACCTCGAAAAATAAGTAAGGGTCAGTTTCTTTACTGATATTTTTAGCAGTAATAATAGTAGAAGTCTTCCGAATAGTCGGTGTAGTAATAGTAGTAGTCTTGTAGTAGGCATCTCTACCACTATAGTGTTGAGTATTTATGGTGGACACTAACCAATCAGAGTATAGTGCAGTGGTACCTAGGTATTTGCATATTCATTACATCAGTTTCTTTTTTTTTTAACTAAAATAACGACAGTTCATTTTTCATTCTTTTTAACTAGTATTTTTGCCTATCTTGATTTTTTTTTCTTCTTGAAATTTAATTTCAAGAAGAAATTTTCTTCGGCGTGTTTTCATTCATTTTAAAGGCAATTTCAATTTTTATTCTATCTTTCTATATATTTTACTTTCTCAAGAATTTCTTTATATATATATATATATATATATATATATATATATATATATATATATATATATATATAGTCAATTATAGTCGTTAATTAATTCTGCATGCTGGATTTCCGGTTTCGATTTCATTCAAAGATCAAATTATCCAGTTGGGGAAAAATTACTCATCATTATCGTAAAAAATAAGAAAATCATTCGGTTTATTTACAACACGGCCAGTTTCTTTATTGATATCATTTTTTAACAGAAGTCTGTATTTATGGTTCTTTTATTAAAAATCTCTTGTTACATATTAATTGGATCCCTATTACTTTTTAAGGTAGTATAGAAATCTTATGGCGATCAGTACAGCTGATGGCCTTGAGAGTGAGTGACAATGCTTGACCTCACTCTCACCTTGCGTTCTGGATAATCGTGAGAATCGGAAGTGATAGAAGGCTTCCGGTTTAAGGAGTAAGCAACTCAGAGTTGCAGTAGACAGTTAGAGTTAGGCAGTTGAGAGTTAGGACTGAAGCTAGCAAGATGTGACTCTCCGCGCGCATTTGTCTGGTCCTGGGGTTCCAGAATAAAATAACATCAAAGGTAAATCGAAGTCTTGTTGTTATTACTAAAAGCTAACAATGACACAAGGCTTCTGATAAGAAATGATCCCCAGCAGAACCAGACACGGAATCCCAGATAAGAAAGACCAGACGAGACCATTAGAAGACCAAGATTAGACGATCAGAATAGACCAGAGTATGACGTAACAAATATATCTATTTGGTACCGTGACGAACGGCTACGTAACACTTTGCCATTGAGACTTATAAAAATCTTCTGATTAATTATCTAGACTCTTATCTTTATTGAAAAAAAGTAAAATCGTTTTTGCCGGTTCATTTTTTCATATTACAATAAAATAATATAGGGGGGAGCAGACCTCATAAAAAATATTTCCCCTAATATATTTTAGAAAAAAAAAACTATTTCAGACACATATTCATCCAAAAGTAAGTAATTATGGAAATTTTCGTGAAAATTGATCATTAATTTATTTTTCATAGAATTATTTAAAAAAACATAGTTATAACTTGTTTTTTGCTACGTTAAATTTCAATTGATTTAACGGTGCAAAAATGTAAACATTGTTTTTCGTTTATAATTTTCATTATTTTTTAAGCCGAAAAATTTTTTTACAAATCATTTGGAATTTATTTAATGATTCTTCTTTCGAGTGAATAAAAACAATTCAAGTTAATATTAACCTTTTTGCAAGTTTTATTATGTTAGATATAGTGGGGGGTAAATTTCACGAGGATAATTGGTGGTACCCACGGAAAACTTCAAAATAGACAACATTTACGCTTAAGAAAAAAAGTATGATATTTAGGAGTCTATGGGCATTCATTTAGCCGCTTTTTTCCCCACTCTTTTTTTTTACAAATTAAAAGTCATCTTTTTCGCCTTGGGAAACCTACCTAATATATGCATGTTGAATTAAACAACAGACACATCTGTTTAACAATTTTATTTGCGATTTTTCAAGTTTTCTGGCCAACTTTTTAATATTTGAGTGGAATTCGTAGATTAGTCCACCAAAGTTCATGTCCCGAGTACTTTCGGCGCTTCAAAGTGCCATCATCAGGGGTTATGTGTTCCAGTTTTTTTTCAAATTATATTAATGGATGTTGAGGCTGGAATATATACAGGTTATTCACGTAGTGAATTTTCAGCTTAAACAAGTGACACGCGCGATATCTGTTGTCAGCCTCTTACGGTAGGATCGCAGTGGCGGAAGAGCTGCCGTGGGTGGTTTAAAGTTAACAAAGGGCTAATAACGCAAAAAATATTTGTTTTGAGGCTATTCACAATGGCGTCAAATCAAACAGAGTGTTCCAGATTTGAATGTTTCTGGATGATTTGACATGGAATTGCCCAGGACAGTATAAACACTTACATACTGAGCATATTCTCATGAAATGCTGTGATGTTTATTGGATACATCAATTTGGTAATTAACCATTGAACCCAACAATAAACCTAAGTAATTCACCGTTTCTAAATTACCACTTTCCGACCAAAGGAGAGGGGATGGTTTTCTCTTGATAAATCAACATGGTCCCCATTAGAATTGCTTTCTTTCATTTTTGCCGCTGTAATAAGTGTAGTATGGGCTCTGTAGCCTTGATAGGCAACTGATCTAGGAGAATAACAAATCATAACTTAATTCTTACCCATACATTGCACAAGTTAATAGAGGGCACACGACCAGTAGGGAGACCACGCCTGTGCTTTAAAGAGGTCTGCAAGAGGGATATGAAGACATGCCACATCGACACCAAACATGGAGGCTTACGCAGATGACCGTATGACCTGGCGCCTCCTCGTCAAACAAGGAGTGAAAAGGAGTGAAAAAGAGGGGAAAGAAGCCGTTGCAGAAAAGAGTGCCACAGGGAAGGAGAGACAACAGCATCTCCAGCAAGCATCACCGTTTGTTTGCAATCACTGCACCAGAGATTGCCATTCAAAAATTGTTCAGCCACTTGTGCAGTTGCAGATAAAAAAAAATGAGAGTTTAAAAAAAAATTTTTTTTTTTTAAAGAAGAAAAGAAAGAAAAGAAAAAAAAGGAAATTAGTCTGAAAGTGTTTATGTTGTATTGAAACAATGGCGGAATTAACGAGAAAAACCCATAAAAATGTTTTCAGCGGATTAAATGTCAATTTAAAAAAATCACTTAATCAAAATGGCGGTCTCACCAAAAAGTCTCTGACGTCTTTGACGTCTTTCATTAATTATAAATGATAAATCCAAATCGAAGTGTTCGGCGTAAGGTATTCGATTACTTGCTTCTGATCAATCCCTTTCACAACAGTGAGAAGCGGTGGGGGGTGGCTTTAAAACATCCGTCACTATGGAAACTGAATTCAACTGAGGCGCCAATTACCGTGTTTGACTGGTTGGAATTTACGGCAAAAAAAAAAGGTTAAGCAACGATGAACGTGTTCAATACTTAAGTGGGGGACCACCAACGCAACATCAGGTTCTCGAAGCAACGTAAGTCAGAAATGACAAGAATAGGCATTAAATAACCCTAAAAGGGTTGATATGCAGTAAAATCAACCAATCAACGTATGGTCGAATGAGGTAATCATACATACATCTTATTATAATGGAGATTGTGAGTTTGTCTGTCTGTAACCGAAACTATATTACTATACAAGCCACAATTCCTTTAGTTATTTACATCCTATTCTCCATGATTTTATTTTTATTTAAACCTCAATTATTAATAAAATTGTTTTACTTACACTTTTGACCATATCTACATACTGATAACATGCAATTGTGTTTATATATACAACAAAATAGAGGTTTACAGTATGAATGGGAAGGCTAATTTGCATATTGATCTTTAAAAATTGATTTTAATAAATATATGCTTAGTATTATTGATTTCTAATTGTTTGGTTTTATCTTATTGAATATGAGCAAAAATCTCGGGAATAAATCTTAAATGAAATCCCTTAACAAGAAGAAATAACTGTAATATTATTCTTTACTTCCTATTTTAACTAAACAGTTTAATTAGGAAAATTTACCAATGAAAGACGGGAGTAACGG
The DNA here is from genome assembly GCA_023376005.1 of Doryteuthis pealeii. Taxonomy (NCBI): domain Eukaryota; kingdom Metazoa; phylum Mollusca; class Cephalopoda; order Myopsida; family Loliginidae; genus Doryteuthis; species Doryteuthis pealeii. The sequence continues at coordinate 29,856,291 of CM042178.1, read as the reverse complement.
AAAATGATGGAAGAGTTAGTTTCAAAGTTGTTCTATTTTCCAATCATACCCCCTCTGTTCAAAATCTTTTTATCTACATTCTTATTCAGTTTCATTAGCCTTTCTAATTTAATATGATATTTTATTATAAAATTTAACTAAGATACTTGCACCCGGAGGGTGCATATATTTGCTAGTATATATAAAGTAAAAGTAAAGTCGTATATATATATATATATTATATATATATATATATATATATATATATATATATATATATATAAAATCTGCATTTTTTGGGCGCTGGAGGAAGGGTAGGGTTAAAATCAGAAAATTATACTTAGCTTTAAACGCAGATTTTACTAATTGGATGCACAGGTGCAAGTGTTACAGGTACAAAAAAAAACCTGAAGAGTTCCAAATATAGAGTGTGTGACAAATAAAGATCTGTAAAATTTTGGGGTCATCAAAAGTAGAAAAGTTTAAGATTCTCACTGTTAAGATTAACCTACTAAGATAGATAGATAGATAGATAGATAGATAGATAGATAGATATCAACATACTGAGAGAGATAGATAGATAGATAGATAGATAGATAGATATCAACATACTGAGATAGATAGATAGATACATACATAGATAGATAGTTAGATATCAACATATTGAGATAAATAGATAGATAGATATCAACATACTGAGATAGATAGATAGATAGATAGATAGATAGATAGATAGATAGATAGATAGATATCAACATACTGAGATAGATAGATAGATAGATAGTTAGATATCAACATACTGAGATAGATAGATAGATAGATATCAACATACTGAGATAGATAGATAGATAGATAGATAGATAGATACAACATACATAGATAGATAGTTAGATATCAACATATTGAGATAGATATAGATAGATAGATAGATACATACATAGATAGATAGTTAGATATCAACATATGAGATAGATAGATAGATATCACATACTGAGATAATAGATAGATAGATACATACATAGATAGATATCAACATACTGAGATAGATAGATACATAGATAGATAGATAGATAGATAGATAGAGATAGATAGATAGATAGATAAATAGATATTAACATACTGAGATAGATAGATGGATAAATAATAAATACAATGGGTTGAACAAACACAACTTAACTAGATTAATCAACATAAACTACAGACACAGTGATTCGGATTTCCAGAAAGGCTTCGCGCAAGGATTAATCACCGCAACTACCACTTGTGATATCGATGATCCAGTCCTACCCCGGAGGTACATTACCGCTCTAAAAGGCCTATCGAACAACAAACCAATTCTCATCCCATCATCAGACAAAAGTGGAGGTGTTGTCATCATGAACTCCACACAATACAACGATAAAATGTTAGAACTACTATGTGGCCAAAACACCTACTAGCACATCTCTCAACAAACAATCACACAAAACGCGAACATTTTCAACAAATCTTACAAAAAACTAGTAAAACATGCTAACAGATCCTGGTCCTCACTAATTGAGTACCTCCCCACAATCTATGGTCTACCTAAAACACACAAACCTGGATTTCCACTAAGACCAATAATATCTGGTATCGGAACGGCTCCCCACAATCTATGGTCTACCTAAAACACACAAATCTGGATTTCCACTAAGACCAATAATATCTGGTATCGGAACGGCTCCCCACAATCTATGGTCTACCTAAAACACACAAACCTGGATTTCCACTAAGACCAATAATATCTGGTATCGGAACGGCTCCCCACAATCTATGGTCTACCTAAAACACACAAACCTCGATTTCCACTAAGACCAATAATATCTGGTATCAGAACAGCTCCCCACAATCTATGGTCTACTTTAAAACACACAACCTGGATTTCCACTAAGACCAATAATATCTGGTATCGGAACGGCTCCCCACAATCTATGGTCTACCTAAAACACACAAACCTCGATTTCCACTAAGATCGGAACACAATCTATGGTCTACCTAAACACACAAACCTGGATTTTCCACTAAGACCAATAATATCTGGTATCGGAACGGCTCCCCACAATCTATGGTCTACCTAAAACACACAAACCTCGATTTCCACTAAGACCAATAATATCTGGTATCGGAACGGCTCCCCACAATCTATGGTCTACCTAAAACACACAAACCTCGATTTCCACTAAGACCAATAATATCTGGTATCGGAACGGCTCCCCCAATCTATGGTCTACCTAAAAACACACAAACCTCGATTTCCACTAAGACCAATAATATCTGGTATCGGAACGGCTCCCCACAATCTATGGCTACCTAAAACACACAAACCTCGATTTCCACTAAGACCAATAATATCTGGTATCGGAACGGCTCCCCACAATCTATGGTCTACCTAAAACACACAAACCTCGATTTCCACTAAGACCAATAATATCTGGTATCGGAACGGCTCCCCACAATCTATGGTCTACCTAAAACACACAAACCTCGATTTCCACTAAGACCAATAATATTCTGGTATCGGAACGGCTCCCCACAATCTATGGTCTACCTAAAACACACAAACCTCGATTTCCACTAAGACCAATAATATCTGGTATCGGAACGGCTCCCACAATCTATGGTCTACCTAAAACACACAAAAACCTCGATTTCCACTAAGACCAATAATATCTGGTATCGGAACGGCTCCCCACAATCTATGGTCTACCTAAAACACACAAACCTCGATTCCACTAAGACCAATAATATCTGGTATCGGAACGGCTCCCCACAATCTATGGTCTACCTAAAACACACAAACCTCGATTTCCACTAAGACCAATAATATCTGGTATCGGAACGGCTCCCCACAATCTATGGTCTACCTAAAACACACCAAACCTGGATTTCCACTAAGACCAATAATATCTGGTATCGGAACGGCTCCCCACAATCTATGGTCTACCTAAAACACACAAACCTGATTTCCACTAAGACCAATAATATCTGGTATCGGACGGCTCCCCACATCTATGGTCTACCTAAAACACACAAACCTGGATTTCCACTAAGACCAATAATATCTGGTATCGGAACGGCTCTCCCACACAATCTATGTCTACCTAAAACACACAAACCTCGATTTCCACTAAGACCAATAATATCTGGTATCGGAACAGCTCCCACAATCTATGGTCTACCTAAAACACACAAACCTCGATTTCCACTAAGACAAATAATATCTGGTATCGGAACAGCTCCCCACAATCTATGGTCTACCTAAAACACACAAACCTCGATTTCCACTAAGACCAATAAATCTGGTATCGAACAGCTCCCCACAATCTATGGTCTACCTAAAACACACAAACCTCGATTTCCACTAAGACCAATAATATCTGGTATCGGAACGGCTCCCCACAATCTATGGTCTACCTAAAACACACAAACCTCGATTTCCACTAAGACCAATAATATCTGGTATCGGAACGGCTCCCCACAATCTATGGTCTACCTAAAAACACACAAACCTCGATTTCCACTAAGACCAATAATATCTGGTATCGGAACAGCTCCCCACAATCTATGGTCTACCTAAAACACACAAACCTCGATTTCCACTAAGACCAATAATATCTGGTATCGGAACAGTCCCCACAATCTATGGTCTACTTAAACACACAAACCTGGATTTCCACTAAGACCAATAATATCTGGTATCGGAACGGCTCCCACAATCTATGATCTACCTAAAACACACAACCTCGATTTCCACTAAGACCAATAATATCTGGTATCGGAACGGCTCCCCACAATCTATGGTCTACCTAAAACACACAAACCTCGATTTCCACTAAGACCAATAATATCTGGTATCGGAACGGCTCCCCACAATCTATGGTCTACCTAAAACACACAAACCTGGATTTCCACTAAGACCAATAATATCTGGTATCGGAACGGCTCCCCACAATCTATGGTCTACCTAAAACACACAAACCTGGATTTCCACTAAGACCAAAATATCTGGTATCGGAACGGCTCCCCACAATCTATGGTCTACCTAAAACACACAAACCTCGATTTCCACTAAGACCAATAATATCTGGTATCGGAACGGCTCCCCACAATCTATGGTCTACCTAAAACACACAAACCTGGATTTCCACTAAGACCAATAATATCTGGTATCGGAACGGCTCCCCACATCTATGGTCTACCTAAAACACACAAACCTCGATTTCCACTAAGACCAATAATATCTGGTATCGGAACAGCTCCCAACAATCTATGGTCTACCTAAAACACACAAACCTGGATTTCCACTAAGACCAATAATATCTGGTATCGGAACAGCTCCCCACAATCTATGGTCTACCTAAAACACACAAACCTCGATTTCCACTAAGACCAATAATATCTGGTATCGGAACGGCTCCCCACAATCTATGGTCTACCTAAAACACACAAACCTGGATTCCACTAAGACCAATAATATCTGGTATCGGAACGGCTCCCCACAATCTATGGTCTACCTAAAACACACAAACCTGGATTTCCACTAAGACCAATAATATCTGTATCGGAACGGCTCCCCACAATCTATGGTCTACCTAAAACACACAAACCTGGATTTCCATAAGACCAATAATATCTGGTATCGGAACGGCTCCCCCAATCTATGGTCTACCTAAAACACACAAACTGGATTTCCACTAAGACCAATAATATCTGGTATCGAACGGCTCCCCACAATCTATGGTCTACCTAAAACACACAAACCTCGATTTCCACTAAGACCAATAATATCTGGTATCGGAACAGCTCCCCACAATCTATGGTCTACCTAAAACACACAAACCTCGATTTCCACTAAGACCAATAATATCTGGTATCGGAACGGCTCCCCACAATCTATGGTCTACCTAAAAACACACAAAACCTCGATTTCCACTAAGACCAATAATATCTGGTATCGGAACGGCTCCCCACAATCATGGTCTACCTAAAACACACCAAACCTGGATTTCCACTAAGACCAATAATATCTGGTATCGGAACGGCTCCCCACAATCTATGGTCTACCTAAAACACACAACCTGGATTTCCACTAAGACCAATAATATCTGGTATCGGAACGGCTCCCCACAATCTATGGTCTACCTAAAACACACAAACCTGGATTTCCACTAAGACCAATAATATCTGGTATCGAACGGCTCCCCACAATCTATGGTCTACCTAAAACACACAAACCTCGATTTCCACTAAGACCAATAATATCTGGTATCGGAACGGCTCCCCACAATCTATGGTCTACCTAAAACACACAAACCTCGATTTCCACTAAGACCAATAATATCTGGTATCGGAACAGCTCCCCACAATCTATGGTCTACCTAAAACACACAAACCTCGATTTCCACTAAGACCAATAATATCTGGTATCGGAAACGCTCCCCACAATCTATGGTCTACCTAAAACACACAAACCTGGATTTCCACTAAGACCAATAATATCTGGTATCGGAAACGGCTCCCCACAATCTATGGTCTACCTAAAAACACACAAACCTCGATTTTCCACTAAGACCAATAATATCTGGTATCGGAACGGCTCCCCACAATCTATGTCTACCTAAAACACACAAACCTCGATTTCCACTAAGACCAATAATATCTGGTATCGGAACGGCTCCCCACAATCTATGGTCTACCTAAACACACAAACCTGGATTTCCACTAAGACCAATAATATCTGGTATCGGAACGGCTCCCCACAATCTATGGTCTACCTAAACACACAAACCTCGATTTCCACTAAGACCAATAATATCTGGTATCGGAACGGCTCCCCACAATCTATGGTCTACCTAAAACACACAAACCTCGATTTCCACTAAGACCAATAATATCTGGTATCGGAACAGCTCCCCACAATCTATGGTCTACCTAAAAACACACAAACCTCGATTTCCACTAAGACCAATAATATCTGGTATCGGAACGGTCCCCACAATCTATGGTCTACCTAAAACACACAAACCGGATTTCACTAAGACCATAAATATCTGGTATCGGAACGGCTCCCCACAATCTATGGTCTACCTAAAACACACAAACCTCGATTTCCACTAAGACCAATAATATCTGGTATCGGAACGGCTCCCCACAATCTATGGTCTACCTAAAACACACAAACCTGGATTTCCACTAAGACCAATAATATCTGGTATCGAACGGCTCCCCACAATCTATGATCTACCTAAAACACACAACCTCGATTTCCACTAAGACAATAATATCTGGTATCGGAACGGCTCCCCACAATCTATGGTCTACCTAAAACCACACAACCTCGATTTCCACTAAGACCAATAATATCTGGTATCGGAACGGCTCCCCACAATCTTATGGTCTACCTAAAAACACACAAACCTGGATTTCCACTAGACCAATAATATCTGGTATCGGAACGGCTCCCCACAATCTATGGTCTACCTAAACACACAAAACCTGGATTTCCACTAAGACCAATAATTATCTGGTATTCGGAACGGCTCCCCCACAATCTATGGTCTACCTAAAACACACAAACCTCGATTTCCACTAAGACCAATAATATCTGGTATCGGAACGGCTCCCCACAATCTATGGTCTACCTAAAACACACAAACCTGGATTTCCACTAAGACCAATAATATCTGGTATCGGAACGGCTCCCCACAATCTATGGTCTACCTAAAACACACAAACCTCGATTTCCACTAAAGACCAATAATATCTGGTATCGGAACAGCTCCCCACAATCTATGGTCTACCTAAAACACACAAAACCTGATTTCCACTAAGACCAATAATATCTGGTATCGGAACAGCTCCCCACAATCTATGGTCTACCTAAAACACACAAACCTCGATTTCCACTAAGACCAATAATATCTGGTATCGGAACGGCTCCCCACAATCTATGGTCTACCTAAAACACACAAACCTGGATTTCACTAAGACCAATAATATCTGGTATCGGAACGGCTCCCCACAATCTATGGTCTACCTAAAACACACAAACCTGGATTTCCACTAAGACCAATAATCTGGTATCGGAACGGCTCCCCACAATCTTATCTATGGAGCTACCTAAAACACACAAACCGGGATTTCCACTAAGACCAATAATATCTGGTATCGGAACGGCTCCCCACAATCTATGGTCTACCTAAAACACACAAACCTCGATTTCCACTAAGACCAATAATATCTGGTATCGGAACGCTCCCCACAATCTATGGTCTACCTAAAACACACAAACCTCGATTTCCACTAAGACCAATAATATCTGGTATCGGAACGGCTCCCCACAATCTATGGTTACCTTAAAACACACAAACTCGATTTCCACTAAGACCAATAATCTGGTATCGGAACGGCTCCCACAATCTATGGTCTACCTAAAACACACAAACCTCGATTTCCACTAAGACCAATAATATCTGGTATCGGAACGGCTCCCCACAATCTATGGTCTACCTAAAAAACACACAACCCGATTCCACTAAGACCAATAATAATCTGGTATCGGAACGGCTCCCCACAATCTTGGTCTACCTAAAACACACAAAAACCTCGATTTCCACTAAGACAATAATATCTGTATCGGAACGGCTCCCCACAATCTATGGTCTACCTAAAACACACAAAACCTCGATTTCCACTAAGACCAATAATATCTGGTATCGGAACGGCTCCCCACAATCTATGGTCTACCTAAACACACACAACCTCGATTTCCACTAAGACCAATAATATCTGGTATCGGAACAGCTCCCCACAATCTATGGTCTACCTAAACACACAAACTCGATTTCCACTAAGACCAATAATATCTGGTATCGGAACGGCTCCCCCACAATCTATGGTCTTACCTAAAACACACAAACCTCGATTTCCACTAAGACCAATAATATCTGGTATCGGAACGGCTCCCCACAATCTATGGTCTACCTAAAACACACAAACCTCGATTTCCACTAAGGTACGAACGGCTCCCCACAATCTATGGTCTACCTAAACACACAAAACCTGGATTTCCACTAAGACCAATAATATCTGGTATCGGAACGGCTCCCCACAATCTATGTCTACCTAAAACACACAAAACCTCGATTTCCACTAAGACAATAATATCTGGTATCGGAACGGCTCCCCACAATCTATGGTCTACCTAAAACACACAAACCTGGATTTCCACTAAGACCAATAATATCTGGTATCGGAACGGCTCCCCACAATCTATGGTCTACCTAAACACACAAACCTGGATTTCCACTACCCAATAATAATCTGTATCGGAACGGCTCCCCCACTATGACCAATAATATCTGGTATCGGACGGCTCCCCACAATCTATGGTCTATCTAAAACACACAAACCTGGATTTCCACTAAGACCAATAATACTGGTATCGGACGGCTCCCCACAATCTATGGTCTACCTAAAACACACAAACCTCGATTCCACTAAGACCAATAATATCTGGTATCGGAACGGCTCCCCACAATCTATGGTCTACCTAAAACACACAAACCTCGATTCCACTAAGACCAATAATATCTGGTATCGAACGGCTCCCCACAATCTATGGTTCTACCTAAAAACACACAAACCTGGATTTCCACTAAGACAATAATATCTGGTATCGGAACGGCTCCCCACAATCTTATCTTCTAACAAATTACTAACTTCTCTTTTAGGCACCATTAGCATTTCCCATATTAAAAAAAACTCTAATGATCTAATAAACACAATCAACAACATAAACATGCGCAATAAACTTTTAAGTAGTCTTGACATCAAATCATTATATACTAATATTCCTGTCGATAAATGCATCACACGTTTAGAGAATCATCTAAAAAAATCTAACATCAACTTACCCCTACCTACTCAAACCATTATAAAAATCTGTAAATTATGTACCAAAAATTGTTTCTTCCAGTATAACGGCACTTTTTATAGACAAAAGTTTGGTTTACCTATGGGATCGCCCCTTAGTGGCATCCTTGCATGTGTTTTCCTCGAATTTCTAGAGTCTGGACCTTTCCAATACATTCTACCTACAGATTCTAATTACTTCCGTTATATCGACGGTGCCGTAATAAAGTTAAAGAAACCAGTCTGCCCTAATATTTACCCATAATTGGAGGGGAAATAGTTGGATTAGCATCTTTCCCTGTAAACTGACATTACTGAAGAAAATCCAAGATGGCCATGTGTCAGATTCGATCTTGACACACTTCTTGTCTCTACTTCAACACTTCCGGTTTGCGGTTTAAATTATGAATAAAACACCTATGTGAAATTCCAAGCTGGACTCCCTGGAGGCTTTCCTTACACGACTGGTCAGAAGAGGACTTATTATTCAAAAAGTCGTGAAAGTGCTTAAAGACATGATAATCAACGCGATTTGTTTCAAAAAAATATTTACATTTACTTGTCGATAAAAACATAGCTTACTTTTAACGCTTTAAAACCACTAAAAAATTTGTCGAAATTTGTTCAATCTGCTAAATTCTTTTTTTCAGTTTTTCATTTTATTTTACTATATTTCCAAACAATTACAAATAGAAAATCAAAATACTTAGATATCCTTTTTTTATTTTAACTAAAAACAAGGCCTTAAACTAACATAAATAAAAAATCTGAAGATTTAGATATTGTTTTGTATTTTAATAACAAAACAAAAAATTATGGCATCGTAATTGTACGATCGAAATACGTCACGTGATCAGTGCAGGACATATTCAAGAAATGCAATACCCTTTTCCTGATAATTTACGTTTTCTTTTTTTTTAATTTAATTTATTTTTTGTACAGTTTATAATACAAAACAAAAATCCAATGCTATGCTTCAAAATTATAGCTGTATTGTTTCATTATTTTTTTTAAAGAAAAATTGCGAATTTTTTTTTATTCGCTTCCAGTAATTTAAATTTTGTTTTTGCTTCATAGCTTTTAAGCGTCGCTCAATATCTATTGGACGTGATGATACCCAATTTGGATTCAGAGTTTTCCTTCTCTTAAACTGATTGCCATATCAAAGTTAAAGAGACCAGTCTACCCTACTATCTACCCATAACAAGGGAGAATAGTTGGATGCATACCCTTTTTCAGAGATATTTGCGCTATGTGAAATGCAATCAGCCTTCTCCTGGATTTAAACTTGTCTTGGTAAATGCATTTCCTATAATAATAACCATTACAAACTATTAAATTATGAATAAAACAGCTGTGTGAAATGCAAACATATACTTTAAAATAAACACTAAAACACTTGTAAAATACGTCCAAATTTACCTGTTTTGACTATGTTTTGACGCATGTAAAAGCAAAAACATAAAAAAAACTCTTGTAGAATGTAAATGTCCGTCCCACAGAGGTGTTAAACAACCAGTTTGGCTTCCCCGAGTAATTTTCAAAAAGGTTATGCTGCACCATGCACACAAAAGACCATACAGACCACACCGTATTTCAAAAAACAATTATTTATTTTTCATACGGCGCATGCCATTGAAACTTTGTTGGCACGTAGGGACTTGGACATAAACTGGACTATATCTTAGTAATTTTTATGCTAAGAATGCGGTTCCAAATATACCGCCAAAAAATTTGCTCTGTGAGAGAACTCCAAAGGGTTGTGACCAAACCAAACGGTCACCTCAAAGGGAAAGGGAGAATTTTGGTGAAACTCCCTTAGCCTGCCTATTTGCCAAAATCACTTCTCCAAGTCCAAGACACTACAAACTTTTATTTTTTACTAAAACCTTTTGCTTTTACTGCACAACAGCAGTGATTCTCTTTTACAAGCAACACAAACGCAAAATAGGCACTCCAAACAATCTCAAAAATGCATTTACGCATATTTAGAGTTTTTTAAAACCCAATAACTATTTCTTCAAAGGGAAAATCTTACAAGTGGGAAGACAGGTCTCAGGGTACCTTTACAGGGGAAGGGCGAAGTGGAAAGGGAAGGCGTAAATCAGGCCTGAACCATGAAAAGACAAAAAATTACTACTAATTACTACTAAGCTGCCTAAAATATCGATGTATAATTTTTTTATTTTCACTGATATTCTAGACGCTAATTATATACAAAACAAAAAAAAAGTAATTTTTTTTTTTTTTTACATTGAATTTTTCAATTTTCCGTACTTATTTTCTAATCATTTTCTAATGAGAAAGTTTTGAATTAAGACAACTGATGCATTATAAAATTCATTCATTGATAAATCAACACTGATAATTTCATTAAAATCGGATAATTCTCTAAATTTTCTTCTTTTTTTTTTTCAATCGGGTTGGGGGAAATTTTCTTTTGGAAAATACGGATATGACGTCATTTTTGGCAATACCTTCCTAATCCCAATAATTGAAACTATGAAATTAACGTTCCAACTGTTGTTTTTTTAGCAAGGGTCCATGCCCGTACACCTTCCATGATTTGAACTCGAGTCGACGTGTTTATCTCCTGTGACGAGAACCTTGAAAAAAAAACCAATGTAGCAAAGAAATAAGTATGAGAGCATTGACTGCTGTGATATCACAGTCCAACATGTTGTCTACTACGCCACGGGGACATCCCCAACCCCATTGACTTTTTTTTTTTAATTTCGTCATTTAAAGTCAATTTGATTCGTCCATCGCCTTGCAGCAGAATCCATCTTACAATTGACCATAATTCTTTTGAAAGCAGATTGACATTTATGTCGACAATGGTTTGACAATAGAGCAATTAATGTCAAAGAAGGTAGCTCAATTTAAGGTATTTTCCTATTGGCCACTCATTGATCAATTCAATTTAAGAACCAAGATTAGGACAATAGTTAGACTAGATCAGTGTATAATGAAAACAGCAATATTTTTGTTGAAGTGGTAGCTCAATGCAAGGCATTTTCCTATTGGCTGCTCATTGTCCAATTCAATGATAATGTATAGAAACATACCCGCTATAGTTTAGGATTGGGTAAAGGTTGTTTTGAAAATTATCATAATCAAAATTGTGAGCTTTATTGTTTTCAAGCTCTGTCGGCTGTGGTTTAAAAATACACGGACTGCATCTCTGCAGAGCAGTAAAACCACCACAATGGGGCCACCTGTTGGCCGTAGATGACGACCCATTATGCAGCACATGACATGCAACATCACTTTGGTCTTTATTTAGATTAGATGGGCGGTCGGAGAGGCCCTTTCCGATCAACTGGCTGGTCATGTCAAGCCCAAACCCTAGCCCTATATTATTTTCACGACCGTATTCCATTGGCAATTCAGTCTCGAAAGACTATGATAAAAGTTTTGTGTGCCCCTGAGGTTGCAGCGCCTCCTGTAACTATGAAGTCCTATGTTTGAGAAACATTCTCGACCACAGATTTTGATTTGTAGGTTGTCCCTGTAGATGATGATGTCACGATGCTTTGTTGCCGTTGCTTTCTTATGGACCTCTTAGCTTCATGATGTTGTATCAGGGTGAATTCTGACGTATACAGGCCTCTATTACCCTTAGGGCAAACCTCCAGTCCATTTTATTATATATGCGCTAAATTACGATGGCCGAGGGTCTTAGTGTCCGGAGTATGGCGATAAATTGCATCTGATGGTGAAGTTCCAACTCTGGAGAACTGGGGAGTGTGGAATACTCCTTCATCGCCATTACTCCCAGGTCCACTCTGACTCGGAGTGGTAGTAATTGTTAGGGTCCCATCTATGTGTTAATTAGAATAAAATAAGTTTTAAAAAAAAATCTTTTTAATGAATACCCATCAAGAATGAATAAAACAAAGCGTCTCTGGCATAAGATAACCCAACAAGGTTGAAATGCCGTAAAATCCAACCAACCTATCCCTTCTCTATGTCTACAACTGGTTTGAATTAAATTTTTCCTTCCCTATCTCGGTTGCTTTATCAAGGTTAAAGAGTCCAATCTGACCCTACTATTCACCCATAGCTGGAGGGAGAATAGTTTGATTCATACGTTTCCCAGGGGTATCAGCGCTATGGGAAATACAAACAGTCTTTATTTATCTTAATTTTTTAGATGAGGATTGGTAATTTGTATAATTGAGATTTTTCGGACTGTTGTCCTTGTCATATTATATATGTTATATACACAAGGTTTCGGTTGGTGGGCTTTCCGGCCTTCTTCAAGTGTTTCTTTTCACGGAACTTCGAATCGAACCCTCTATTCAATCCACCGGGGTAGACTGTTCTCAATCCGTTTACTATGACCGGGTACAAGTGTTAAGCTAGGATAAGTATTCTGTTATTATCGCCCGTGGCCAGGATTGAACGTGCAACCTACAGATGATTGTCACTTAGAACTGTATTAACTCAACTCGTATATCCGTTACGCTATGTGTCCAGCTGGACAACAGCCCGAAAAAATCTAAATAAACAAATAGCCCTGTTCATGATTTGAACACGGATAGCCGAGTTCATACGATGACAACCATTACGCCACGATCGCCTCCAGATTGATTGATATGCCATTAAAATCAATCAATCATAAAAAAATGAAATGCCTGTTAAACTGACACCACTGAAGAAAATCCAAGATGGCCGTGTCAGATTCCATTTTGACACTTCTTGACTCTAATTCAACACTTCCGGCTTGTGGTTTAAATTATGAATGAAACAGCTTTTTCCATGTGTGTGTGTGAGAGAGAGAGAGAGAGAGAGAGAGAGAGAGAGAGAGAGAGAAGAGATGTTTTTATCAATGCAATGCCAAAGAAGCGTTGAGTAATTTAATACAATACAATAAGGTGTGTGTCGTCTGCAAGCACGATGAGCTACCGCCATCTTGAACCTTATTTGTTGTTGGTTCGTTGTTAATGAAATTCATTGAAAATGTTTGCAATTTTGTTCAGAATTTTTAGAGCCGGGACCTCATCGTGCTGTACCTGAATTCGTTCTTGCATCGTGTTATACCAAGATCTTTTTGGTGTACTAAACATGGAAGATGTTTTGCTTTACACGACCAGGTCGACTTTGGTTTCTTTTGTGTCCTCGTTCGTTGCTACTATAGATCTTCATCAGATTTCTTTCAGCAGTTGGTTTTGTTCGATTTCTATTCGTATTTTCTTTGCAGAAGAAAAATACTGCCTCCTGTTTTCTGTCGTGTGCGTTAGAAGTGCACCTCCGCAAAGAATGCGGCTTTACGCGGAGTCTTGGTGCCAGAGTGTCTGATTTTGATTTCTACTGGAAATGGAGAATACAAAATCGAGGAGAGAGAGAGAAGGATTGAAAATTTAAAGAAGACAAAGGAAGAAATGGTAGGAAAATGAAAAACTGGAGGACAAAGGCAAAAATCTAGAATGAAAAAAAAATGGAGGAGAAAGAGAATGGGTAAAATTAAGAAGGAAAAAGGAAGGGAAAAGGCAAAAATTTAAAATGAAGAAAAGAAAATGGAGGAGCAGAGACGATTAAAAACTTAAAGAAGGAAAAGGGAAGGGGTTGGCGAAAAGGAAAAAAATGGAGGAAATCGGAAAATTTTAGAATGTAGAAAAAATGTGAGAGAAGGAGTGAAAATTTACAGAAGTAAAGAAAAAGAAGGGGAGAAAACTAAAATGAAGAAACACAATGGAGAATGGAAGAGAAGAAGTGAAAATTAAAGAAAGAAAAAAGAAAGAAGAGGGAAACGCAAAAGAAGGAGAAACTAAAATGAAGAAACAAAATGAAGAATGAAAGAGAAGATGTCGATATTTAAAGAAGGAAAAGAAGGGAAGGAAAAAGCTGAGGAAAAGGCAAAAATCTAAAATGAAGAAAATAAAATGGACGAGGAGAAAGAAGGAGTGAACTTCTAAAGAAGGAAAAGGGAAGGAGTGGGCGAAAAGAGAAAAATGGAGGAAAAGACAAAACTTTATAACGTAAAAAAGGAGAAGGTGTGAGAAGGAGTTAACATTTAAAGAAGTAAAGAAAAAGAAAGAGGATACAACTAAAATGAAGAAAACAAAATGAAGAATGAAAGAAAAGGAATGAATAGTTAAAGAAGGAAAAGGCAAAAAGAGGGGATGAGTTTAGGAAAAGGCAAAAATCTAAAATGGAGAAAACAAAATGGAGGCAGAGAAAGAAGGGGTGAAATTTTAAAGAAGGGAAAATAAGGAAGTGGAGGAAAACGCAAAAGAAGAAGGAGAAAACTAGAATAAAGAAAACGCGATGGGGGAGAGATAGAAGGGTTGAAAATTTAAAGGAGGGAAAAGTATTTCTTATTATAAGGTGTATAGTAATAACCTACTCGAGTTTCACCATAAGAATCTTCAGGGTTAAATCCACTGAATTAATCAAGATATTAATCAATATCTTGATTAATTCAGTGGATTTAACCCTGAAGATTCTTATGGTGAAACTCGAGTAGGTTATTACTGTACACACTATAATATATATATATATATATGAGAATTGTTTAATGAGAAAAGAATTGCAATATTTTAGAGTGAAGGAAATGTAGGATAACTGTCCTGTGAGTTTTTTATTATTAGCAGAGTATGTTTGGTTTGGTTTGTTTTGTTTTACGGCATATCAACCTCAGTGGGTCATTTAATGCCGATAAAGTTTTGAAATAAATCAATTCTTAATGGATAATACAATTTTTTTATAAATACATTTTTCTATTTAATCCATAGATGGGACCCTAACAGGTACTACCACTCCGGGTCAGAGTGGACCAGGGAGCAACTGGAACCTCACCATCAGATAGAGTTTAACGTCATTCCCAGGACATGTAGACCGCAGCCACCGTCTTCTAGTACCCATATGATAAAAAGGGGTTGGGGCTTGCATAAGGGCAATAAGGTTGGGACAATCATATAGGTGCTAGGCTTGACGTGACCAGCCGATTGATCGGAGGGGGCCTCTCCGACCGCCCGTCTAGCCCAAGATAGGGCCAAGTGGAGTTATGCATGTCATGAACTGCTCATCCACCTGGGCTCTATCCTTAAGCATCACGGGTCGCCACCTACGGCAAACAGGTGGCCCTTTGGGGGAGTCTTACCCCTCTGCAGAGGTGCAGTCGGTGCATTATAACGCCCCACCGACAGGGCGGTATTAGCAGAGTAAACCCAAATTGTTTTCAACTTAGAATATGCTGACTGTGTCCCCCACCCCAAAAAGGGGGAGTCCTGGGTAAGAGACTAAACCACATCTGATGTTGAGGCTCCAGTTCTAGAGATCTATTGAGTATGGAGTAACCTTTCACTGGCATTACTCTCAGGTCACTCAAGGGGGGGGGGCAGATGTAAAGGCAAGAATCTAGAAAACAAAACGGAGGTGAAGAGAGAAGGAGTTTAACATTTAAAAAAGTAAAGAAAAGAAGGAGGAGAAAACTAAACTGAAGAAAACAAAATGGAGAATGAAAGAAAAGACGTTGAAAAAGAAAGGGAGAGAAAGAAAGAAAAAGGAAGAGGTGTGGGAAGGAAAAATGGAGGAAATGGACAAAAAAATATAGAATGAAGAAAAAAATGGACGAGGAGGAAGAAGGAGTGAAATTTTAAAGAAGGAAAAAGGAAGAAGTAGAGGGAAAACGCAAAGAAGGAGGAGAAAACTGAAATGCAGGAAAATGAAGGAGGTGAGAGAAGGAGTGAAAATTTAAAGAAGGAAAAAGGATGAAGTTGAGGAAAGGAAAAAAAATGAAAAAAGGCAAAAATTTAGATGAAGAAAAAATTAGATTAAGGAGAAAGAAGGAGTGAAAATTTAAAGAAGGAAAGAAAAAGAAAGATGATAAAACTAAAATGAAGAAAACAAAATGGATATTGAAAGAGAAGTGGAAATCTAAAGAAGGAAAAAAAGAAGGAGGATAAAACTAAAATGAAGAAAACGCAATGGAGAATGAAGAGAAGAAGTGGAAATTTAAAGAAGGAAAGGAAAGAAGGAGGGTAAATAAATGAAAAATGCATGGAGAATGAAGAGAAGTGGAAATTTAAAGAAGGAAAGAAAAGAAGGAGGGTAAAACTAAATGAAGAAAATGCAATGGAAAATGAAAGAGAAGAAGTGGAAATTTAAAGAAGGAAAGAAAAAGAAGGAGGGTAAAATTAAAATGAAGAATGCAATGGAGAATGAAAGAGAAGAAGTGGAAATTAAAGAAGGAAAGAAAAAGAAGGAGGGTAAAACTAAAATGAAGAAAATGCAATGGAGAATGAAAGAGAAGTGGAATTTAAAGAAGGAAGAAAAAGAAGGAGGGTAAAAGTAAAATGAAGAAATGCAATGGAGAATGAAAGAGAAGAGTGGAAATCTAAAGAAGGAAAGAAAAAGGAGGCTAAAACTAAAATGAAGAAAATGCAATGGAGAATGAAGAGAAGAAGTGGAAATTTAAAGAAGGAAAAAAGAAAGAGGTGGTAAAGGAAAAAGTCGAGGAAATGTCAAAAATCTAGGATGAAGAAAATAAAATGAAGGGGGAGAGAGAAGTGAAAATCTACAGAAATAAAGAGTAAGAAGAAGAGAGAGAAGGGGTAAAAATAAGAAGGAAAAAGGAAGTAAGGGAAAAGGAAAGAAATTGAAATGAAGAAGAGAAAATGGAGGAGCAGAGAGGATTGAAAACTTAAAGAAGAACAAAGGAAGAAGGAAAAAAATTGGAAGGAAAAGCAAAAATCTAGAATGTAGAAAAAACGGAGAAGGTGAGTGAAGGAGTGAAAATTGAAAGAAGTAAA
Source organism: Doryteuthis pealeii (assembly GCA_023376005.1). NCBI lineage: Eukaryota > Metazoa > Mollusca > Cephalopoda > Myopsida > Loliginidae > Doryteuthis > Doryteuthis pealeii. Next base: position 29,838,619 of record CM042178.1, on the reverse strand, counting down.
GAAAAAGAAGGAGGGAGAGAAAACTAAAATGAAGAACATCAAATGGAGGATGAAAGAAGGAAAAAGGAAGAAGAGGGGGAAGGAAAAAATGGAAGAAAGGCTAAAATCTAAAATGAAGAAAACAAAATAGACGAGGAAGAAGAAGGAGTGAAATTCTAAAGAAGGAAAAAGGAAGAAGAGGGTGAAGGAAAAAATGGAAGAAAGGCTAAAATCTAAAATGAAGAAACAAATGACGAGGAAGAAGAAGGAGTGAAATTCTAAGAAGGAAAAAGGAAGAAGAGGGGGAAGGGAAAATGGAAGAAAGGCTAAAATCTAAAATGAAGAAAACAAAATGACGAGGAAGAGAAGGAGTGAAAATTCTAAAGAAGGAAAAGGAAGAAGAGGGGGAAGGAAAGGAAGAAAGGCTAAAATCTAAAATGAAGAAAACAAAATAGAGGGAAGAAGAAGGAGTGAAATTCTAAAGAAGGAAAAAGGAAGAAGAGGGGGAAGGAAAAAAATGGAGGAAAGGCTAAAATCTAAAAATGAAGAAACAAATAGACGAAGAAGAAGGAGTGAAATTCTAAAGAAGGAAAAGGAAGAGTAGAGAAAAAGGCAAATGAAGAAAAGAAAATGGGGGCAGAGAGGGTTGAAAATTTAAAGGAAAAAGGAAGAAGTGGGAGAAAAGGGAAAAAAATTAGAATGTAGAAAAAATGGAGAAGGTGAGAAAAGGAGGGAAAATTTAAAGAAGTAAAGAGAAAACTAAAATGAAAAAAACAAAATGGAGAATGAAAGAGAAGAAATGAAAATTTAAATAAGGAAAAAGGAAGAATACGGGGGAAATGCAAAAGAAGGAGAAAACTAACTGACTGTGACCCCCCCCCCTACTGGTTAGAGAATGTGACTTTATTTCTCCTAGAACTGTTATTACACCAAGGTTAAAGAGAACTGTCTGCCCTACTATTTACCCATAGCTGGGGAGTGAAGAGATGGACTCATTGTTTTTCCAAGGGCATTGGCGCGAAAGTGAAAAAGAAACAGTCTCGTCCAGGATTTGAAGTCGGGTCACTGAGACAATTTCTTAAGGCGATAACCGTTAACTCCCAGGAAGGAGGGAAAGTAAGAGGAAGGACAGAAAAAGAGGAACGAAACGAAATGATGGGTGAGAATGGGAGGAAGGGGAGGAGCAAATGAAAATAGTAAAATATTATAAGGGGAGATGAGAAAAAAAAAAGAACTAACTTGAAAAACTAAACTAAAGGAGGAGAGTAAAATAAGAGGAAGAGTAGAAGGAAGAGGAAAACAACGAAATACGTATGAGAGTGGGAGGAAGGGGAGGGGTAATGGGAAAAGACGAAAAGATGAGAAATACGAGAAAAAAGGATAAATCTACAAAAATTTGAATAAAGCTACAAAAAAAAGAAAGAAAAAGGGAAGGCTAAAAAAAAAAGAGGGAGAAAAATAAAAAGACGGATGCAAGTGGGAGGAAGGGGAGGTGCACATAGGAAAAAAAAGGATAAACAGCAGGAATCGTAAGGAAGGGAGGAGAATTAGAGGGGGTAGATTCTAAGGGTTGTCGTGACATGCTGATTGATTACTTTATCCTATTAACCTATAGAATTGAACCCTAACAGGTACTACCCTACCGTTTAGGTTTGGTTTGGTTTGGTTTGTTTACGGCATATCAACCTCAGTGGGTCATTTAATGCCGATAAGTTTTGAAATAAATCAATTCTTAATGGATAATACAATTTTGTTTTATAAGTACATTTTTCTATTTAACCCATAGATGGACCCTAACAGGTACTACCACTCCGGGTCAGAGTGGACCAGGGAGCAATGGTGATGAATGGGGTGTTCACATTCCCAAACTCCAGAACTGGAACCTCACCATCAGATAGAGTTTAACGTCATTCCCAGGACATTAGACCCGCAGCCACCGCCTTCTAGACCCATATGATAAAAAGGGGTTGGGGTTGCCATAAGGGCAATAGGGTTGGGAAAATCATATAGGTGCTAGGGCTTGACGTGCCAGCCGATTGATCGGATGGGCCTTCTGATCGCCCGTCTAGCCCAAGAAAGCCAAAGTGGATATTGCAAGTCATGGACTGCTCACTCCACCTGGGTTCTATCCTTAAGCATCACGGGGTCGCCACCCACGGCCAACAGGTGGCCCATTGGGGAGTCTTACCCCTCTGCAAGAGGTGCAGTCGGTGCATTCTAAAAGCCCCCAGCCGACAGGGCTATCCGTTTTAAGGGGGACTGTGATAAAGAGAGACTTCAGAGTCCCCAGAGCCTAGAGAATTGAAAACTGCACCATTCAAATAGTCTAACGTCATACCAAAAACAACAAAAACTCTTGAGCCCACCATTTTCTAGCACATATATGATAAAAAAGTGGAGGCGCGTGGACTAAGTTGGTTAAGTCGTAGGAATGGACTCGTCGACCCGAGTTCAGTTTCCTGGGCGAGCTGTTTGCATTTCACATGGCGCTTAATACCCTGGGAAAGGTATGAATCCATTTCTCCTCCCAGCTATGGCAAATAGCAGGGCAGACCGGGCTCTTAAACATGGTTAGGTAATCAGTCTAGGAGAAGGAAAATTCTGATTCAAACCAGTTAAACTCCGCTTAATAAATTTGACCTTGTGTCACATCCTGCTCATGTAGAGGGGTTGTAAAAAAAAAAAAAAAAAAAAAAAAAACAATAAATATATATAATATATATATATTATATATATATATATATATATATGATAAAAAGGGTTTTGGTTGGCTAAGTGTTTACGTACTGAGGTTTTCACGGAACCAAATCGATATATGTTGTAAACCCTTCATTACTTCTTTACTTCTTACTTGCTTCTATATCTTGGACATCTATTCGTCTGGCCGGCTTTGGTTCTTCTATCACTATCTTGGTCTGGATCTTCTAAGGTCTGACTTTCTTGGGGACTTCGGGTCTGCGTTTCTGTTAGGGATTTTCCTTATCAGAAGCCCTGTGTCATTGTTAGTTTTTTAGGTAAATAAACACAAGACTTCGATTTACGTTGATGTTACTATTATTGTAAATCCCAAAACCAGACATCTGCGCACATCCTACGACTCGGCTTCTAACTTCTTACTGACTGAGTTACTTAATATTCTTAAACTGGAAGACAGGGTCTTCTATGCCTTCCGGTTCTCACGATTTATCCCTGGAAGGCAAGGTGAGAGTGAGGTCAAGCTCCGTCACTCACTCTCAAGGCCATCAGCTGCACTAATCGCCATTATATTTCTACACTATTGCCATAAATATTAGGTGTCCTAATAATTATGTAAACATAAAGGCAATAGGGTGGGACAATCATTAATAGGTGCTAGGGGCTTGAAGTGACCAGCCGATTGCAAAAGAAGGACGAAATAAAATGGAAGAGGTGAGAGAAGGAGTGAAATTTAAAAGGCAGGAAAGGAATGAAGTGGGAGGGGACAAGTAAAAGAAGGGAGAGAAACCTAAAGAGAAATGGAGCGAACAAAAAAGGGGAGGTGGCGGAAGAAAATCAAAATGAAGAGGAAAGAAAAAAAAAGAAGAGAAGAATTAAACGTATGTATTACCCAACGCTCTCTGCCATGGAGAGAATTTGTAGTGAGAGAGAGGACCTGCCTTGTGCAACACGGTGTGACGGAGAGGGTGCGGGGTGAAAGACTTGCCGTTATTCTCGAAGGAATCGGGCTAAGCTTTGCCTGGCGTGTAAGACTGGCCTAGAGGTCGAACCGCTTCTTCAGAATGTGAGAGTGTATTTAAAGGGGTGTATTTAAAGGACTTATTCTCACAGAACCAGGCAGAACGACTTGCAGTAGTATTTTGTTGTCGAGACGAGCGGGACAAAGAAATAGTTTTGGATATTGGATTTTGGAGCGAGATACAATTGGGAGTGGTTGTATCTGTCGATTGGAGCCTGAGTCAGACTACGAAGAAGAAGAAGGAGTTGAATTCTAAAGAAGGAAAAAGGCGAAGTAGAGAAAAAGGCAAATGAAGAAGAAAATGGAGGAAGCAGAAAGGAAAACGGAAGAAGGTGGGGGAAAGGGAAAAAATTTTAGAATGTAGAAATGGAGAAGGTGAGAAAAGGAGGGGCAAATTTAAAGAAGGTAAAGAAAAAGAGGAGAAACTAAAACGAAGAAAACAAAATGGAGAATAAAAGAGAAGGGAAAATTTAAATAAGAAAAGGTGAAGAAGGCGGGAAAATGCAAAAGAAGGAGAAAACTAAATGAAGAAAACCAAAATGGAGAATAAAAGAGAAGTGAAAATTTAAAGAAGGAAAAGGAAGAAAAGTGGAAAATGCAAAAGAAGGAGAAAACTAAAATGAAGAAAACCAAAATGGAGAATAAAAGAGAAGTGAAAATTTAAAGAAGGAAAAAGGAAGAAAAGTGGAAAATGCAAAAGAAGGAAAAACTAAAATGAAGAAAACCAAAAATGGAGAAATAAAAGAGAAGTGAAAATTTTAAAGAAGAAAAGGAAGAAAAGTGGAAAATGCAAAAGAAGGAGAAAACTAGATTGAAGAACATAAAATGGATGATGAAAGAGAAGAAGTGGAAATTTAAAGAAGGAAAAAAGAAAAAGTAGAGAAAAACGCAAAAGAAGGAAAAGAAAACTAAAATGCAGAAAATAAAATGAAGGAGGTGAGAGAAGGAGTGAACATTTAAAGAAGGAAAAATGGAGGAGAGGGCGAAATGGAAAATAATGAAGGGGAAGGCAAAACTCTAGAATGTAGAACAAAAATGGAGGAAGTCCAAGGAGTGAAAATTTAAAGAAGTAAAGAAAAAGAAGGGAGAGAAAACTAAAATGAAGAAAACGAAATGGAGAAGGAGAAAGAAGGGTTGAACATTCAAAGAAGGAAAACGGAAACTGTGCATGAAAAGGCAAAAATCTAGAATGAAGAAAACAAAATGAAGGAGGAGAGAGGAGTTAGAATCTAAAGATATCTATTAATAATGGAGATTCGCTTCCGGTTGTTGTCTGTAACAAAAATTACGTCACATTCCCCAAAATCGTCATAACAGAATAAATACACCCAAAATTTGAACATGCAACATTAGATACACATACATATTTCCACTTCACATAAATTTAGGAATACAAATTAAATTTAATAAATATCTATTAATAATGGAGATTCGCTTCCGGTTTTTGTCTGGAACAAAAATGACGTCACTCTTACGTCACTTACCCAAAATCGTCATATCTATTAATAATGGAGATATTAATAACATAGAATTTGAACATGCAGCATTAGACAGTCCTCATTGGGTTTTTTTAAAACAAGTTTTAATAAATACATGACTGGTATTATATATCTATATATAGTTTGTTTTATTTTAATACAATATTTAAAGTTTACATTTCAAATTGTTTTATTTTTAATCCTTTAATGAATTTTGATGATTTTACTTACTTAGGGTACAAACTCGCTGACATTGAATTTTTTACTCCCACCCCTCAGGCAATATGTTTCAAAAATCTATGTTTACATCGCCCGTAGGGCGTTTTTTATTTTGTACTAGTAAAGAGTAAGAAGTGGATGAAAACACAAAAGGAGTTTGGTTGGCTGGTTGGTTGGTTGGTTGGTTGGTTGGTATGTCATGTCAAACCTTGTTGGGTTATTTTATGTCGAAGATATTGTTTGATTCGTTCTTGTTGGGTATTCAATTTCTTAACACATTTTAAAACTTGTTTTTGATCTATTTCACCCATGGATGAGACCCTAACACGTACTACCACCCCGGACCAGAGTGGACCTGGGAGCACTGATGATGAAGGGATATTTCACATTCCCCGGAGCTCCAGAATTGGAACTTCACCATCAGATAGTTTTGTTGTATACCCTTTTCTTACTTCTTACTTCTGGTCGTATTTTCTTCTGGCCGGCTTTGTTATTTCTTCATCTATCTTGGTCTGGTTTCTTCTAAGGTCTGGACTTTCTTGGGGACTTCGGGTCTGGTTTCTGTTAGGGATTTCTTCTTATCAGAAGCCCTGTGTCATTGTTAGTTTTTAGTTAACAAACACAAGACTTCGATTTACTTTGATGTTACTTTATTTTCAATCCCCAACCCAGATATCTGCGCAGGTGAGACTTACGTCCTATGAACTCGGCTCCTACCTCTAACTGACTGAAACTTACTTACTATCTAAACCGGAAGAGAGGGTCCTCTCTACCGGTTCTCACGGTATCCACCGGAAGGTTAGGACTGAGGTCAGCCTTGTTACTCATCCTTCAAGGTCGTGGGCTGTAGCTTATAACGGCCATTTTGATTTCTACACTATTGCCATAAATATTAGGTTTCTAATAATTATTTAACAGTTTAACTCCATACCCACGACATTAAAACCCTCAGCAACCGCCTTCTAGCACATATGTGATAAAAAGGGTAGGGTGTTTGCCATAAGGGCAATAGTGTTGCGGCATGCGTGTAGATTCTAAGGTTTGTCGTGACATGCTGATTGATTACTTTATCCTATTTAACCTATAGATTGAACCCTAACAGGTACTACCACTCCGTTTTAGGTTTGGTTTGGTTTGGTTTGGTTTACGGCATATCAACCTCAGTGGGTCATTTAATGCCGATAAAGTTTTGAAATAAATCAATTCTTAATGGATAATACAATTTTGTTTATAAGTACATTTTTCTATTTAACCCATAGATGGGACCCTAACAGGTACTACCACTCCGGGTCAGAGTGGACCAGGGAGCAATGGTGATGAATGGGGTGTTCCAATTCCCCAAACCTCCAGAACTGGAACCTCACCATCAGATAGAGTTTAACGTCATTCCCAGGACATATAGACCCGCAGCCACCGCCTTCTAGCACCCATATGATAAAAAGGGTTGGGGATTGCCATAAGGGCAATAGGGTTGGGAAAATCATATAGGTGCTAGGGCTTGACGTGGCCAGCCGATTGATCGGATGGGGCCTCTCTGATCGCCCGTCTAGCCCAAGAAAAGCCTAAAGTGGAATATTGCAAGTCATGGACTGCTCACCCACCTGGGTTCTATCCTTAAGCATCACGGGTCGCCACCCACGGCCAACAGGTGGCCCCATTGGGGGAGTCTTACCCCTCTGCAGAGGTGCAGTCGGTGCATTCTAAAGCCCCAGCCGACAGGGCTATCCGTTTTAGGGGGACTGTGATAAAGAGAGACTTCAGAGTCCCCAGAGCTAGAGAATTGAAACTGCACCATCAAATAGTCTAACGTCATACCAAAAACAAACAAAAACTCTGAGCCACCATTTTCTAGCACATATATGATAAAAAAGTGGAGGCGCGTGGACTAATGGTTAGAGTCGTAGGAAATGGACTCGTCGACCCGAGTTCAGTTCCTGGGCGAAGCTGTTTGCATTTCACATGGCGCTAATACCCTTGGGAAAGGTATGAATCCATTTCTCCCTCCAGCTATGGGCAAATAGCAGGGCAGACCGGGCTCTTTAAACATGGTTAGGTAATCAGTCTAGGAGAAGGAAAATTCTGAATTCAAACCCAGTTAAACTCCGCTTAATAAATTGACCTTGTGTCACATCCTGCTCATGTAGAGGGGTTGGTATATAATATATATATTATATATATATATATATATATATATATTATATATGATAAAAAGGTTTTGGTTGGCATAAGTGTTACGTACTGAGGTTTTCACGGTACAAATCGATATATGTTGTAAACCTTCATTACTCTTTACTTCTTACTTGCTTCTATATCTTGGACATCTATTCGTCTGGCCGGCTTTGGTTCTTCTATCATCTATCTTGGTCTGGAATCTTCTAAGGTCTGGACTTTCTTGGGGACTTCGGGTCTGGTTTCTGTTAGGGATTTCTCCTTATCAGAAGCCCTGTGTCATTGTTAGTTTTTAGGTAATAAACACAAGACTTCGATTTACGTTGATGTTACTTTATTTGTAAATCCCCAAACCAGACATCTGCGCACATCCTACGAGCTCGGCTTCTAACTTCTTACTGACTGAGTTACTTAATATTCTTAAACTGGAAGACAGGGTCTTCTATGCCTTCCGGTTCTCACGATTTATCCCTGGAAGGCAAGGTGAGAGTGAGGTCAAGCTCCGTCACTCACTCTCAAGGCCATCAGCTGCACTAATCGCCATTATATTTCTACACTATTGCCATAAATATTAGGTGTCTAATAATTATGTAACATAAAGGCAATAGGGTTGGGACAATCATATAGGTGCTAGGGCTTGAAGTGACCAGCCGATTGCAAAAGAAGGACGAAATAAAATGGAAGAGGTGAGAGAAGGAGTGAAAATTTAAAAAGGCAGGAAAGGAATGAAGTGGGAGAGGGACAGTAAAAGAAGGGAGAGAAACCTAAAGAGAAATGGAGCGACAAAATAAAGGGGAGGGTGGCGGAAGAAAATCAAAATGAAGAGGAAAGAAAAAAACAAAGAGAAGGAATTAAAGTATGTAATTACCCAACCTCTCTGCCATGGAAAGAATTTGTAGTGAGAGAGAGGACCTGCCTTGTGCAACACGGTGTGACGGAGAGGGTGGCGGGCGTGAAGACTTGCCGTATTCTCGAAGGAATCGGGCTAAGCTTTGCCTGGCGTGTAAGACTGGCCTAGAGTCGAACCCGCTTCCTTCAGAATGTGAGAGTGTATTTAAAGGGGTGTATTTAAAGGACTTATTCTCACAGACCAGGCAGAACGACTTGCAGTAGTATTTTGTTGTCGAGACGAGCGGGACAAAGAAATAGTTTTGGATATTGGATTTTGGAGCGAGATACAATTGGGAGTGGTTGTACTGTCGATTGGAGCCTGAGTCAGACTTGACTGTGACCCCCCTACTGGTTAGAGAATGTGACTTTATTTCTCCTAGAACTGTTATTACACCAAGGTTAAAGAGAACTGTCTGCCCTACTATTTACCCATAGCTGGGGAGTGAAGAGATGGACTAATTGTTTTTCCAAGGGCATTGGCGCGAAAGTGAAAAAGAAACAGTCTCGTCCAGGATTTGAAGTCGGGTCACTGAGACAATTTCTTAAGGCGATAACCGCTAACTCCCAGGAAGGAGGGAAAGTAAGAGGAAGGACAGAAAAAGAGGAACGAAACGAAATGATGGGTGAGAAGGGGAGGAAGGGGAGGAGCAAATGAAAATAGTAAAATATTATAAGGGGAGATGAGAAAAAAAAGAAGTAACTTGAAATAAATCGTAAGGAGGAGAGTAAAATAAGAGGAAGAGTAGAAGGAAGAGGAAAACAACGAAAATACGTATGAGAGTGGGAGGAAGGGGAGGGGTAATGGGAAAAAAGACGAAAAGATGAGAAATACGAAAAAAAAAGATAAATCTACAAAAAATTTGAATAAAGCTACAAAAAAAAAAAGAAAGAAAAAAGGGAAGGCTAAAAAAAAAGAGGGAGAAAACAATAAAAAGACGGATGCAAGTGGGAGGAAGGGGAGGTGCACATAGGGAAAAAAAGGATAAACCAGCAGGAATCTTAAGGAAGGGAGGAGAATTAGAGGGGCGGGACAGAAAGAGAAGGAAAACAACAAAAGATGAATGAGAGTGGGAGGTAAAGGAGGGGTAAATGAAAAAAAAAGCAATGAAAAAAGACGAGAAATAGAAAGAAGAGAATAACCTGCTAAATTTTTCAGAAAGAAAGAAGAAAGAAAGAAAGAAAGAAAAAGAGAAAGGAAAGAAGAAAGAAGAAAGAAAGAAGAAAGAGAGAAAGAGAGAAAGAGAGAAGAAAGAAAGAGAGAAGAAAGAGAGAAAGAAAGAAGAAAGAGAGAAAGAAAGAAAGAAAGAGAAAAAAGAAAGAAAGAGAGAAAGAAAAGAAAGAAAGAAAAGAAAGAAAGAAGAAGAGAAAGAAGAAAGAAAGAAAGAAAGAAAGAGAAAGAAAAAGAAAGAAAGAAAGAAGAGAAAGAAGAAAGAAAGAAGAAGAGCAGAAAAAGGAGTAAATAAAAGACGGGGAGAATGGGGGGGAAGAAGGAAGTAATTGAAAAATGTATTTCAAAAAAGAAGTGAAAATACGAAAAAGAAAAAACCTGTAAAAAAATTACAAGAAAGGGAGGAAGGAAAGTAAGAGGAAGGGCAGAAGGAAGAGGATAACGACAGATGAGAGTGGGAGGAAGGGGAGGTATAAAAGAAATAGAGGAAAAAAGACGATAAATACGAAACAAAAAAAAAAGAATAGACCTGCAAAAACCATAAGTACGAGGGGAAAGTAAGAGGAAGGGCAGAAGGAAGAGGAAAACAACAAAAAGATGAATGAGAATAGGATGAAGATGAGATATAAAAGAAAAAAAATACGAGAAATACGAGAAAAAAGATCTGACAAAAATTTGAATAAACCTGGAAAATTTCGTAATTTGAAATCATTTCCCAAATAAAGATTTTTTTTTTTTGCTTTTTTTATTTTTTTTTTTTTCGAAAGCAACTCCCAGAAAACTTCGACTGCAGATGGGTCTAGATCTCTTTCCGCATTCACACTGCCATTATCAGATTCTTGATAACGATCGTTGTCTTTTATGAATATTCCCGATCAAAAGATTTTCATCATCGCTATTTTCGAACACCTGAACTACTTCTCGTACCGTAAACAATAACGTACTTACAATTTACTTAATGTAGTCATGAATGAATATATATATATATATATATATATATATATATATATATATATATATATATATATATATTCATAGAGGTTCTTCACAACAAATGAACATGCTACTATCAAACACACTCGCCTACCCGGATTTTAACAGCATGTTAAACCCACTATAACACTTGAACATTTATAACTCTTCTATAATGCTCCCTTTCTAATAATGTATCAACAATTTCTTCAAATAATAAATTTTCTCCTGAAGATGACCGAAGGTCGAAACTAGTTGAGATTAAACAACAAACAAGAAATATTCCTGATTGTCTTAATAATAATTTTTGTTCACACTATATATATATATATATATATAATATATATATATATATATATAAATATATATATATATAAACAAATATGGCTATTTTCAGCCGACAATATTTGGGAGAATATGTGCTTAATTGAAGTCAAACCTAATTTTTTTGAAAGTTAATTCATTAATGATTAATTAGGCGGGATTTATCTACTTAAATTTAAGGCTAAACAAATCGAGAAAAATCAATCTCTGTATGTACATTTCAGCCTATTAGCGATGAAAAACTTAAAACTTAAATGTAAGGCTAAACAATCGAGAAAAATCTCTGTATGTACATTTCAGCTATTAGCGATGAAAAACTTAAAACTTAAATGTAAGGCTAAACAAATCGAGAAAAATCAATCTCTGTATGTACATTTCAGCCTATTAGCGATGAAAAACTTAAAACTTAAATGTAAGGCTAAACAAATCGAGAAAAATCAATCTCTGTATGTACATTTCAGCCTATTAGCAATGAAAAACTTAAAACTTAAATGTAAGGCTAAACAAATCGAGAAAAATCAATCTCTGTATGTACATTTCAGCCTATTAGCGATGAAAAACTTAAAACTTATATGTAAGGCTAAACAAATCGAGAAAAATCAATCTCTGTATGTACATTTCAGCCTATTAGCGATGAAAAACTTAAAACTTAAATGTAAGGCTAAACAAATCGAGAAAAATCAATCTCTGTATGTACATTTCAGCCTATTAGCAATGAAAAACTGCGAGGTCCGTTTGGTGTGGGGGTAAGAGGCTTGCTTGTCGATCCGACATACAGGTTTCAAGTCACACACGAGGCGATCTTCGTATCTATAGCTCTGCTGATGAGGCCTAATAGGCTGAAATGTACATACAGAGATTGATTTTTCTCGATTTGTTTAGCCTTACATTTAAGTAGTTAAATCCCGCCTAATTAATCATTAATGAATTAACTTTCAAAAAAATTAGGTTTGACTTCAATTAAGCACATATTCTCCCAAATATATATATATATATATATATATATATATATATATTCGTTTGGAGGTTGATTTTGAAGGTTATCACAATGCAGATGTAAAGAATATGGTAACAATGGTGTTGTGTGTTAACCTGTATTTTATTCTTGAATTTTCGAGATAAAATCTCTTTTTCAAAAGATCACTGGAACTGAAGCAGTCTAGTTATGGCATTTCTAGTTAACTAGAAATGCCATAACAAGACGACTTCAGTTCCAGTGATATTTCGAAAAAAATATATACACAATGCTTCAAGCAAATTATAAAACTCTCTTATATATATAATATATATATATATATATATATATATATATATGAGGTAAAATAAGGAATGAAAGAACAAAACTCAGACAAAAATGTGTAGTATATTTCGCTGGAACGTTAAGTTGCGCTTCCTCAAGTCTTTATTGAATCATTAGGATCATACAAGTGTTTTATAGAAGATTAAGTAGGTCGGTGGGTAAGTTTTGTGGTGAGGGAAAGAATTTGATTGGGTATGGGAGAAATCTTTCGGGAGATAAGGTAAGAGATAGAAGGGAAAGGATTAAAAGGCTTGAGGAAGCGGAACTTTACGTTCCAGCGAAATATACTACACATTTTTGTCTGAGTTTTGTTCTTTCACTCCTTATTTTACCTCATTTTGTCGGATTCATTCCAATCCCATTTTCCCCATATATATATATATATATATATTATGATATATTAATAATTTGAAGGCAATTACAATGCGTATAAAAAATAAAAACAAAAATATGTTATTTTTGTCTTATCGATTTCGAAGTATGAACTTCATCATCAGAGGTTCATATCAGAAATGTACGTACTTACGTTTTTCGTTGTGTGGTTATAATTTCTCTTCTTTTTTCTTTTTCCTCTCCTTTTTTTTTCTCTTTCTTCTTCTCCTCCTTTCTTTTTTCCTCATGTTATGAATGAAATGGGCGAATAACTGTGAAAAATGTCTCTGATGATAACGTTACTTTGAAATCGGTAAGACAGACTATTATTTTATTTTATTATTATTACACGCATTGTAATTGCTTCCTGATGATAAATATATAATAACATACTTAACAATGCTTCAAGCAAATTACCAAATACATACATATATATATATATATATATATATATGTCTCAGAAAGATAATAAACACAGGGTGGCAATCCCTCACTTCAGACACTGAAGTTCTGCAACAAGCCAAAACGTCCAGCATAGAAATGCGCATTATACGTAACCAGATGCGCTGGGCTGGGCATCTTGTCAGAATGCAAGACAGCAGACTCCCGAAGCAATTGTTCTACGGAGAACTGCAATGTGGGAAGCGTCCGAGGCACAAGCCCAAAAAGCGTTTTAGGGATGCTATCAAAAACAACATCAAAACTCTCAACATAAACGTTCATGAATGGGAGAAAATAGCTATGAATCGCGCAGGATGGAGAAAACTTGTCTATGATAGCTGCAAGGGCTTTGAGGTAAAACGGCTCGAACACTCCATCCTGAAGCGGTCCCTACGCAGGGGCACATTACAAACGTCATGGATACATTTCCTACATTTAAGCCGGACTGTATATGTGATGCGTGTGGCAGGGCCTGCCTGACAAAGGCTGGGTTTCTTAGTCATGTACGGTCGCACACGAGAGGAAACCGGGGAAGAGGCTCATATGTATAACAGCAAATAAAAACAAAGCTGAACGCCTGGGCACCGCGCAATCACCGCCGAACTTGTAGAAATGGCCTTATTCTGTCAAGAAGTGGCAATCGCCATATATATATATATATATATATATATATATATATATATATATATATATATATATAAAGTGTATAATGAATGGAAATGAATCCGACAGTATGCTAAAACATTTATGGAAAAAACAGATGATAATATTAGTGTGCTGACAGATATCTGTTTCGACCTTTTAATAAAACGGTCATCCTCAAGAGCGATTATATTTATGAAAGAAAGAGGGAATAGTTTACCGTTTGGCATGAGAGGCACAAACCACGTTCTTGTTTTCTATCATTTTCTAAATTTTCTATCATATAATATATATATATATATATATATATATATATATATATATATCATTCAATATACCAAACTTATTGGTAAATCCTCGCGGGGAGAAAAAAACCAGCAAATAGTTTGATTGTAAAAATATACTACCAAACATCAACCGGGAAGAAAAAAATCTTTGGAAAAAAGAAAAGACCAAGATAATCGTACCAACAGAAAATAATCTATTAGTACAATACTTTGGCCAAAAGAAAAAACAATTTATATGCATATTATATATATATATATATAAGATATATATATTCATATAAAAACCGCCAGGATATACTAAAGCTAATAAGTAAAAAGTGGTCAATACCTAAGTAGAGCAAATAATAAAGATGATCTGACTGAGTCAGATCTTAGCCCTGAAGAGCATTAAGCGAAACTTTTAGTAGGATCGTCTGACTGATTAGATTTATCTTCATATATATATTATATATATATATAGTAGAAGTGGCTACCCAGCATCGCCTTCGTAGGGGAGGGGAGTAAAAGAAAGAGGGAATAGTTAATCGTTTGGTACACGAGAAGCGCAAACAACGCTGGATTGTTTAACTTGTGATCACTGGAGGTTCATTTTTGATATGATAAAGACCGCAACACCATGGATTTGTTAATCTTACGAATTCCTGGAACTTTCCGTATCTTCCTTAATTGTACTGTGGACTTACATTTAAACTTGCTTTAGTGGCTGGATTGCATCCTAAACATTTTTGATACATCTATTTGTACTTCTAACCTCATTGAGTTTTTCTCATGGATATTTAATACTTCTAGTTTTAAATATAACATTTATTTTATTTTTAACACAAAATACGCATTTTTACAAAAAATTAAAAAGAGATTGCGGCCCAGATCGAGAGTGTTGTTTGTGCCTCTCGTGCCAAACGGTAAACTATTCCCTCTTTCTTTAATAAATATAGTTGCTCTTGAGGATGACTGCTTTATTAAAAGGTCGAAACAGATATCTGTCAACATACTAATATTATCTTTTGTTTTTTCTATAAACTTTCTATCATATATATTAAAAGAATATATTGGAATATATCATGAACAATTTTGATACTCATTATACACTTTTATATAATTTTACATCAAACTCTTTTGAGTTTTAATATGAACTATAATGCTTCTGATTTTTTTAAATAAAATTTATTTTATTTTTAACACAGATCACGCATTGACTAAAATGCATTAACTAAATCTGGATTGTTTAACTTCATCACTGGAGGCTCAATTCCGAATATGATAAAGACCGCAACACCATGGATTTGTTAATCTTACGAATTCCTGGAACCTTTCGTATCTTCCTCAATTGTGCTGTGGACTTACATTTAAACTTGCTTTAGTGGTTGGATTGCATCCTAAACATTTTTGATACATCTCATTTTTACTTCTAACCTTATTGTGTTTTTCTCATGGATAGAATGCACCGACTGCACTTCTGCAGAGGGGTAAGATTCTCACAATGGGGCCACCTGTTGGCCGTGGGTGGCGACCCATGATGCTTAAGGATAGAGGCCAGGTGGATGAGCAGTTCATGACATGCAATACTCCACTTTGGCCCTATCTTGGGCTAGACGGGCAGTCGGAGAGGCCCCCTCCGATCAATCGGCTGGTCACGTCAAGCCCTAACACGTATATGATTTTCCCAACCCTATTGCCCTTATGGCAAGCCCCAACCCCTTTATATCATATGGGTACTAGAAGGCGGTGACTGCGGGTCTACATGTCCTGGGAATGACATTAAACTCTATCTGATGGTGAGGTTCCAGTTTTGGAGGTTTGGGGAATGTGGAGCACCCCTTCATCACCATTGCTCCCTGGTCCACTCTGACCCAGAGTGGTAGTACCTGTTAGGGTCCCATCTATGGGTTAAATAGACAAATGTATTTATAAAAAAATTGAATTATCCATTAAGAATTGATTTATTTCAAAACTTTATCGGCATTAAATGACCCACTGAGGTTGATATGCCGTAAAACAAAACAAAACAAAACAAAACAAACAAAAAATACGCATTTTTACAAAAATATTTGAAAAGACATTCCGGCTCTGAACGAGAGCGTTGTTTGTGCCTCTCGTGCCTAACGGTTAACTATTCCCTCTTTCTTTCATAAATATAGTTGCTCTTGAGGATGACCGCTTTATTAAAAGGTCGAAACAGATATCTGTCAGCATACTAATATTATCATTTGTTTTTTCTATAAATTTTCTATCATATATTATATATATATATATATATATATATATATAAATCTAATGAGTCAGACGAACCTACTAAAATTTTCGCTTAATGCTCTTCAGGGCTAAGATCTGACTAAAGAGACTAGGAGCAAACTCATTAAATATAGTACGAAAAGAAAAGGGGGAGACGATAAATACGTACTATATTTAATGAGTTTGCTCCTAGTCTCTTTAGTCAGATCTTAGACCTGAAGATCATTAAGCGAAACTTTTAGTAGGTTCGTCTGACTCATTAGATTTATCTTTATTATTTGCTCTACTTAGGTATTGACCACTTTTTACTTATTAGCTTTAGTCTCCTGGCGGTTTTGTATGAATATATATATATATATATATATATATATATATATATATATATATATATGCATATAAATTGTTTTTTCTTTTGGCCAAAATATTGTACTAATAGATTATTTTTTTGTTGGTACGATTATCTTGGTCTTTTCTTTTTTCCAAAGATTTTTTTCTTCCCGGTTGATGTTTGGTAGTATATTTTTACAATCAAACTATTTGCTGGTTTTTTTCTCACTGCGAGGATTTACCAACAAGTTTGGTATATTAAATTATATATACTAGCAAACATATGCACCCTCCGGGTGCAAGTATTTTAGTTAAATTTATAATAAAATATGATATTAAATTAGAATGGCTAATGAAACTGAATAAGAATGTAGATAAAAAGATTTTGAACAGAGGGGATATGATTGAAAAATAGAACAACTTTGAAACTAACACTTCCATCATTTTCCGTTACTCCCGTCTTTCATTGGTAAATTTTCCTAATTAAACTGTTTAGTTAAAATAGGAAGTAAAGAATAAAATTACAGTTAATTATTCTCGTTAATAAATTTCTTTTAAGATTTATTGAAAAGATCTTTGCTCATATTCATGAAGATAAAACCAAACAATTAGAAATCAATAATACTAAGCACATATTTATTAAAATCAAATGTTTAAAATCAATATGCAAATTACCCTTCCCGTTCACACTGTAAACCGCTATTTTGTTGTATATATAAATACAATTGCATGTTATTAGTTTGTAGATATGGTCAACCGTATTGATAATGTAAAACAATTTTATAATACCTGAGTTTTAAAAAGAAATTAAATCATGGAAAATGTGACGTAAATAACTATAGGAATTATGATTTGTGTAGTTATATAGTTTCGGTTACAGACAGAATACCACACAATCTCCATTATAATAAGATATATATATATATATATATATATATATATATATATATATATATATTATGGATAAGATATTAAAAGAATGATAGAGAAATAAGACGTGACAACCAATTTGGTGGAGTGTAGATAATGTGTTTATTATGACGTTTAACTCTTTGCCTACTTGTCATTATTGTTATATACACAACGTTTCGGTCGATGTGTCCTCCGGCCTTCTTCAAGTGTTTCTTGCCGAACTTGTGAAACTTCTCGTCAAAATCGGGAGCCTTCGCGTCGTAATAGGGAGCTTCCACAAGTCTTTATTCAATCCACCGGAATATACTGTTCTCCCGCCAACCATGACCGGGTGCAAGTATTAAGCATGGAAACAGCACCCCACGAGAAAACAGCTGTACGGCCACCTGCCCCATATCACAGAAACCATCCGTGTAAGGCGAACTAGACACGCCGGACACCGGTGGAGAAGCAAGGACGAACTCATAAGTGACGTTCTTCTGTGGAGACCATCACATGGGCACACCAGCGTGGGCCGAACAACAAAAACATAAATTGACCAGCTCTGTACGGATACTGGATGCTGCGCAGATAACCTCCCGGAAGCAATGAATGATAGGGAAGGTTGACGAGAGATTGTCATGGATATCCGTGCTGTCGGCGCGACATGGTGATGATGTTAAGTATTCTATGTTATTATTACCCGTGGTCAGGATCACAGCAGCTTTTTCACCACTGCGATCCTACCGTAAACCGTATAATTGAGCAGCAGGACTCAGATTATAATAATGATTGGGCTTTATTTGAATAGAATGAGTTCTGGTATGAACTTTGAAATATTGAATCATACGGTTAAAAAAAATACCAAGAAAATTTATTCATATCAAAAGGACAATGACAAATAACGGGGGCGTAATGGTTATCGTCGTAGGAAATGAATATGGCAACACGAGTTCAAATCCTAGACGAGGATGGTTGCATTTCACATAGCGCTAATTCCCTTGGGAAAGGTATGCATCCACCTTTCTTCCTCCAGTTATGGGTAAATGGTAGATTAGACTAGTCTTTTTAACCTTAAGATGGTAACCAGTCTAGGAGAAGGAAAATTCAAACCTATTAGACTCGGCTTGAGAAATTGACCTTGTGTCACATCCTGCTCGTGGCGTTGGGCTCGAGTCAATGCATTTTTCCGGTGTTTGCCAAGAAGCAAAGCAAATTTATCATGCTTATACTCAACTCGAGGTGAGTCTAGTGGCTTTCTTTCTACCATCACCCTCGAGCTGAAGTGTTGAGAGTTTGATTGACAGGTGTGAGGTCAGGGGTCAGCTCGATTTAAACATGCCAGGGATTTTTATTTTTATTTTTCATAAGTCGGATTTCTGGATTACTACAGAGCGGCCATATTGGCGGGGAGTCTTCGATATTTTCATTTTTTTTTTCTCTTAATTAAACTTTTCTTTATTACACTTTCGATGTTATTATAATCTCTTCTCTCTCTCTCTCTCTCTCTCTCTCTCTCTCTCTCCCTCTCTCTCTCACTCACACACACACTCTCTCTCTCTCTCTCTCTCTCTCTCTCTCTCTCTCTCTCTCTCTCTCTCCCCTTTATTATTTTTTCTTTAAATTACTTCTTTCTTTTTACTCTTTCTTTACTTCTTTCTTTTCACTATTTCTTTCTATATTTCTTTCTTTCTTGTCCCTACTTCTTTCTTTCTTTCTTTCTTTCTATCTTTCTTTCTTTCTTGACTCTACTTCTTCTTTTCATTATTTCTTTCTTTCTTTCTTTCTTACTCTACTTCTTTCTTTTCACTATTTCTTTCTATCTTTCTTTCTTTCTTGACTCTACTTCTTTCTTTCTTTCTTTCTATCTTTCTTTCTTTCTTTACTCTTACTTCTTCTTTTCACTATTTCTTTCTATCTTTCTTTCTTTCTTGTCTCTACTTCTTTCTTTTCTTTCTTTCTTTCTTTACTCTATTTCTTTCTATCTTTCTTTCTTCTTGTCTCTACTTCTTTCTTTACTTTTTTTTCTTTCAATCTTTCTTTCTTGACTCTACTTCTTTCTTTTCATTATTTCTTTCTTTCTTTCTTCTTTCTTCTTTCTTTCTTTCTTTACTGTACTTCTTTCTTTTCACTATTTCTTTCTATCTTTCTTTCTTTTTTTCTTGTCTCTACTTCTTTCTTTTCTTTCTTTTTTTTTCTTTACTCTACTTCTTTCTTTTCATTATTTATTACTTTCTATCATTCTTTCTTTCTTGTCTCTACTTCTTTATTTTCTTTCTTTCTTTCTTTACTCTACTTCTTTCTTTTCTTTCTTTCTTTCTTTACTCTATTTCTTTCTATCTTTCTTACTTTCTTTACTCTACTTCTTTCTTTCTTTCTTTACTCTACTTCTTTCTATTCACTATTTCTTTCTTTCTATCTTTCTTTCTTTCTTTTTTTCCTTACTCTACTTCTTTGTTTTCATTATTTATTTATTTCTTTTCACTCTTTTTTCTTTCTCTTACTTTCTTCTCAATTGTTCTTTCTTTCTTTCTATTCTCAATTCCACTTCCTTTTCTTTCTCAAATTATTCATTCCTTTGCTTTTAAGATATCACATCTTCTACACGGCCTCTATTTATTTATTTATTCTATTTTATTTCCTTTTTTCCTTCCTTCCTTCTTCTTTCTTTCTTTCTTTCTTTCTATTATTTGCCTCTTTCTTTTGTCTCTTATGAAGTAATTTTTCTTTCTATTTCAAATTCTTTTTTCTCAAGTTTTTTCTTCCGTTAAAAGACGGTTTGAAGACTCATAGTGAAGTCCAGATTAAATTATAAACCCATTGATAAATAATGAAACCAAACTGTAAACTGTATTATGTACTATATCAATGGATAGTAAAAGACTAATATATCAATGAATGTTAAAATGATACTATATCGATGCGATTACTACAAAGCAGAACTATTGTGAGGTGTTTCGATATTTCCTTTAGGCGATGCAAGGGGTAAAAGCTGTTTGGAAATTCATGTCCAGACTGAATTATTAACCCATTAATAAATAAATGTTAATATTGTTAATGTGTATTATACTATAGTATATCAATTCATTGTTAAAATAATACTATATCAAAATATCAATATATCAATGCATTGTTAAAATAATGGTATATCAATGAATTGTTAAAATATAACTATGTCAATGCATTGTTAAAATGATACGATATTAAAATATTAATATATCAATTCATTGTTAAAATAATGGTATATCAATGAATTGTTAAAATATAACTATGTCAATGCATTGTTAAAATGATACGATATCAAAATATTAATATATCAATTCATTGTTAAAATAATGGTATATCAATGAATTGTTAAAAATATAACTATGTCAATGCATTGTTAAAATGATACGATATCAAAATATTAATATATCAATTCATTGTTAAAATAATGGTATATCAATGAATTGTTAAATATAACTATGTCAAATGTTAAAATGATACGATATCAAAATATTAATATATCAATTCATTGTTAAAATAATGGTATATCAATGAATTGTTAAAATATAACTATGTCAATGCATTGTTAAAATGATACGATATCAAAATATTAATATATCAATGCATTGTTAAAATAATGGTATATCAATGAATTGTTAAAATATAACTATGTCAATGCATTGTTAAAATGATACGATATTAAAATATTAATATATCAATGCATTGTTAAAATAATGGTATATCAATGAATTGTTAAAATATAACTATGTCCATGCATTGTTAAAATGATACGATATCACAATATTAATATATCAATTTATTATTAAAATAATGGTATATCAATGCATTGTTAAAATATAACTATGTCAATGCATTGTTAAAATGATACGATATCAAAATATTAATATATCAATTCATTGTTAAAATAATGGTATATCAATGAATTGTTAAAATATAACTATGTCAATGCATTGTTAAAATGATACGATATCAATGCATTGTTTAAAAAATACTATAGGAATGCATTGTTAAAATGATACTACATCAATACGATTATTACAAAGTGTACATATTTGAGGGGGGGAGGGGCTTCGACATTTTCCTTAGACTTTGCAAGGAGATTCCTCCTCCTAATGCAAGACGGTTTGGAAACTCGCGTAACTAGCCTGCCTGAATCAT
>CM042178.1:29791732-29801732 GCA_023376005.1 Doryteuthis pealeii | reverse complement strand
TTATTAGCATGTAGATATGGTCAACAGTGGTTTCGGCCTCTGGACCATTGATATGATTAACGGCGTCGATCCCAGGGGGCCATCCCTCCAGGCAACACCTCCCCCCCTTGATTTAAAGGGACAGGGCTGGGTTTATTGCCCAGTGCCTGAGGCGCCCCCCTTGAGGGGGAATGCCCACGGGATCGACGCAATTTTTCACCCGCCACCCCATGAGGTTTGTGGGTGGTCCCACGTTAATAGGGCCTTGTGCCTGACCCGTACAAGTTGGGTACGTGGAAAATATCAACAGTGTAAGTAATGTAAAACAATTTTATTAATAATCGAGGTTTAAATAAAAATAAAATCATGGAGAATATGATGTAAATAACTAAAGGAATTGTGACTTGCATAGTAATATAGTTTCGGTTACAGACATACAAACACACAATCTCCATTATAATAAGATATATATATATATATATATATATATTATATATATGTGTGTGTGTGTGTGTTGTCAGTGGTGCATATGTGTGTATGCACGAATGTGTACCTATGTACATAGATTGATAATATAGATAGATGTGGATATAGATAGATATATATGAACAAAGATAAGAACGTTATTTCCAAGGTGAGTAACATGATATTACATGGTGACCCAGAAAAAAAACAGAACCCAAATTATTTATTTTCCCATTAAACCAACCCTAACCCTAATCCTAACCCCCCTAGTTGAGTAACATAATATTACAGGGGGACCCAGAAAAAACAGAACCCACAAATTTTGTAATAAAACTGTTAATTTTCATTTTTTTTTAAGTTTAAGTCCAACAACGCTTAGGGTTAGGGTTGGGATTGGAGTTTAGGGTTATTTTGATGGGAAAATAATATAGATAGATATTCATAAAGAGACGATAATATATATATATATATAGAGAGAGAGAGAGAGAGAGAGAGAGAGAGAGAGAGAAAAGAGAGAGAGAGTAGGGTGAGAGAGAGAGAGAGACAGACAGACAGACAGAGAAAGAGAAAGAGAAAAAGAAAGAGAAAGTAATAGATAGGTAGATATGGAGACAGATTTTCTTTCGTTAGGTTTGGTTTGTTTTACGGCATATCAACCTCAGTGGGTCATTTAATGCCGATTAAGTTTTGAAATAAATTCATTCTTAATGGAAACGCATTTTTTTATAAATACATTTTTCTATTTAACCCATACTAGGGACCCTAACAGGTACTACCACTCCAGATCCGAGTGTGCCGGGGAGCAATTGTGATGAAGGGGTGCTCCACATTCCCCAGACCTCCAGAACTGGAACCTCACCTTTAGTTAGAGTTTAACGTCATTCCCAGGACATGTAGACCCACAGTCACCACCTTCTAATACCCATATGATAAAAAGGGGTTGGTGCTTGTCATAAGGGCAATAGGGTCGGAGCAATCACGGTCAGCAGGTGGTTCTATTTGGGGGAGTCTTGCCCCTCTGCAGAGGTGCAGTCGGAGTTTTCTAACGCCCCAGCCGACAGGGTGGAGATAGATAGATAGATAGATAGAATGGTTTGATGTAGAGTTACTAAATTTATTATGCATACTTTCAGTACCGGATAAGAAAAGACTTGTTTTTAATGAGGATTGGTTTGGTTTGGTTTGTTTAACGGCATATCAACCTCAGTGGGTCATTTAATGCCAATAAAGTTTTGAAATAAATCAATTCTTAATGGATAATACAATTTTTTATGAATACATTTTTCTATTTAACCCATAGATGGGGCCCTAACAGGTACTACCACTCCGGGTCAGAGTGGACCAGGGAGCAATGGTGATGAAGAAATGCTCCACATTCCCCAAACCTCCAGAACTGGAACCTCACCATCAGATAGAGTTTAACGTGATTCCCAGGACATGTAGACCCGCAGCCACCGCCTTCTAGCACCCATATGATAAAAAGAGGTTGGGGATTGCCATAAGGGCAATAGGGTTGGGGAAATCATATAGGTGCTAGGGCTTGACGTGACCAGCCGATTGACCGAAGAAAGAGAAGAAGAGAGAAGCGGAGTCAGACACTCCGAAATTAGGGAGCTCGCCACAGCTCGGGGCCCTTGATACAACTTTACCCATACACTCTGATGCCTTGCCACTCGGTACGAAATTGATAACTTAGCCAAAGACTAGCTGTAGATCGCCAATCAGCTGGACAAGAAATCACCTCGCTCCTTTGTAAAATAAATGTATATAAATTGTACATAAGCATCCAAAAGGCGTTGTATTCAATTGTTTTGTTGATCCGTTGACAGCTTTTGGTTATTTAATCTTATTTCAGCCGAGTTGGTAAAAGGAACGAAACCAGCTCTTTTTCAGCCTTCCTTTAAAATCAACAGACAACATAAGAACGGGAGGTTGGAACGGGCAGTTTCGACGACTGTAATACTGAGCCGGAGCATCGTTCTCATACATACATAACATACATACATAATCCGGACCCTGTACTCCGACATAGTATTATATAAATGATAATGCGAGACCAGGTTTGTTATAAAATTAATAAGGATTTATTAAAACACAGAGTAGAAAATGTTTCTACTCTCAAGCGAACTTAACCAGGAACTCTCTGAACGCTCAGCGTTTCAAATGTACACAAACTCTTTTGACTGATGAAAGGGAAGCAACTCTATTTTTGTTTTAAGTCTATTTCGTTAGGTGTTCCAAACAGAACGCATTGTGACTTTTGTAAAGTCTGGGAATCTAGTTTCCACCATATGCGTAAATTAATTGATATATGTTACTAATTGAGTTGTCTGTTATTTTCCTACCGAATGTTCTACGTTGGGTTATTCATCTTTAAGTAGCTCAATGCTTTATAAGAACAGGAGCTTGTATTGGCATTTCAGTCTCGGAAGACTATAATAAAGTTTTTGTGCCCTGAAATTACAGCGCATCCTGTGACTGTGAAGTCTGAGGTTTGAAAAACATTCTCGACCACAGATTTCGCATTTAAAGGTTGTCCCTGAAGATGTTGATGTGCCGGTACTTTGTTGCCGCTGCTTTCTTCTAGACCTCTTAGCTTCATAGTGTTGCGTCAGGGTGACTTCTGACATGAACAGTCCTCTACGGTGATTCTGCTGCCACCGAGGGCGGTCCTGAGCCAAATTTTCCCAGCTGGAATGGCAATGCCAAAGCACTTGAGATCGTTCTTGCAGACATCCTTGAATCTCAGCTGGGGGCTTATGTCTCCTTGAATTCTTATAGGTGGTAACCTCGACGTGATTCGAACACGCAACCTTCTGATGTGTAAATCAGAATAACGGTTTTTTGGAAAAATACAGGGAATTTGATAGACAGATTTTGACCTGTGTTTTGACCTCGGCTTCGAGTCACAAGAGCCGTGAGAAACTTAGTTTAGGAAAATCAGTTTTTGACCAGGCGCTGAATCAATCTTCTCCATTCGGATATTGCAATATTCGGATATTCCGTCTTGGATTGCAATATCCGGATGGAGAAGATTGATTTGATTTACGAGTAAATTGTGGCATAGGTGGGACGAATTAAACTTGTAAGTCAAGGTATGAATGTACGTCTTATTTACCATTGACGTCGAAAGGTCGATGTCGTCTACTAAATAATTTACGATTTAATCATCTACATCTGTGACTCGATTTTATGATTTCGAAAAGCCAACCCGGACACACAGTGCATTGTTTATGAGTAACGGTCCAGGAAATTACTAAAAAACTCTGATTAACCTGTTACGAATCAGAGACCTTACAGACCGATCAATTCCTGGATCAATTCTTAGATCAATGAAATTAAGAACATTGGCATTGATCAGACAGTTTTTATACAAGTCCATTCTGATTAAATAGGTAAAATTCTTTAGAAATCTGTTATAAACATTGTCTTGATATTTTCTCTGTTGGTGATCAGACAGTGTTTAGACGAGTCCATTCTGATTAAATTAGTAAAATTCTTCAGAAATCTGTTATAAACATTGTCTTGATATTTTCTTTATTGGTGATCAGACAGTTTTTAGACGAATCCATTCGGATTAAATTTGTAAAATTCCTAAGTAATCTGTTATAAACATTGTCTTGATATTCTCTCTATTGGTGATCAGACAGTTTTTAGACGAGTCCATTCTGATTAAATAGGTAAAATTCTTCAGAAATCTGTTATAAACATTGTCTTGATATTTCTATATTGGTGATCAGACAGTTTTTAGACGAGTCCATTCTGATTAAATTAGTAAAATTCTTCAGAAATCTGTTATAAACATTGTCTTGATATTTTCTCTATTGGTGATCAGACAGTTTTTAGACGAGTCCATTCTGATTAATTAGTAAGATTCTTCAGAAATCTGTTATAAACATTGTCTTGATATTTTCTCTATTGGTGATCAGACAGTTTTTAGGCGAGTCCATTCTGATTAAATAGGTAAAATTCTTCAGAAATCTGTTATAAACATTGTCTTGATATTTTCTCTATTGGTGATCAGACAGTTTTTAGACGAGTCCATTCTGATTAAATTAGTAAAATTCTTCAGAAATCTGTTATAAACATTGTCTTGATATTTTCTCTATTGGTGATCAGACAGTTTTTAGACGATCCATTCGATTAAATTTGTAAAATTCCTAAGGAATCTGTTATAAACATTGTCTTGATATTCTCTCTATTGGTGATCAGGACAGTTTTTAGACGAGTCATTCTGATTAAATTAGTAAAATTCTTCAGAAATCTGTTATAAACATTGTCTTGATATTTTCTCTATTGGTGATCAGACAGTTTTTAGACGAGTCCATTCTGATTAAATTAGTAAGATTCTTCAGAAATCTGTTATAAACATTGTTTTGATGTTTTCTCTATTGGTGATCAGACAGTTTTTAGACCAGTCCATTCTGATTAAATTAGTAAAATTCTTCAGAAATCTGTTATAAACATTGTCTTGATATTTTCTCTATTGGTGATCAGACAGTTTTTAGGCGAGTCCATTCTGATTAAATAGGTAAAATTCTTAAGAAATCTGTTATAAACATTGTCTTGATATTTTCTCTATTAGTGATCAGACAGTTTTTAGACCAGTCCATTCTGATTAAATTAGTAAAATTCTTAAGAAATCTGTTATAAACATTGTCTCTGTTGGGGATCAGACAGTTTTTAGACGACTCCATTCTGATTAAATTAGTGAAATTCTTCAGAAATCTGTTATAAACATTGTCTTGGTATTTTCTCTGTTGGTGATCAGACAGTTTTAGACGAGTCCATTCTGATTAAATTAGTAAATTCTTCAGAAATCTGTTATAAACCTTGTCTTGATATTTTCTCTATTGGTGATTAGACAGTTTTAGGCGAGTCCATTCTGATTAAATAGGTAAAATTTTAAGAAATCTGTTATAAACATTGTCTTGATATTTTCTCTATTGGTGATCAGACAGTTTTTAGACGAGTCCATTCTGATTAAATTAGTAAGATTCTTCAGAAATCTGTTAAAAACATTGTCTTGATATTTTCTTTGTTGGTGATCAGACAGTTTTTAGACGAGTCCATTCTGATTAAATTAGTAAGATTCTTCAGAAATCTGTTATAAATATTGTCTTGATATTTTCTCTATTGGTGATCAGACAGCTTTAGACGAGTCCATTCTGATTAAATTAGTAAGATTCTTCAGAAATCTGTTAAAAACATTGTCTTGATATTTTCTCTATTGGTGATCAGACAGTTTTTAGACGAGTCCATTCTGATTAAATTAGTAAGATTCTTCAGAAATCTGTTATAAACATTGTCTTGATGTTTTCTCTATTGGTGATCAGACAGTTTTTAGACGAGTCCATTCTGATTAAATTAGTAAGATTCTTCAGAAATCTGTTATAAACATTGTCTTGATATTTTCTCTATTGGTGATCAGACAGTTTTTAGACGAGTCCATTCTGATTAAATTAGTAAGATTCTTCAGAAATCTGTTAAAAACATTGTCTTGATATTTTCTCTATTGGTGATCAGACAGTTTTTAGACGAGTCCATTCTGATTAAATTAGTAAAATTCTTCAGAAATCTGTTATAAACTTGTCTTGATATTTTCTCTATTGGTGATCAGACAGTTTTTAGGCGAGTCCATTCTGATTAAATAGGTAAAATTTTTAAGAAATCTGTTATAAACATTGTCTTGATGTTTTCTCTATTGGTGATCAGACAGTTTTTAGACGAGTCCATTCTGATTAAATTAGTAAGATTCTTCAGAAATCTGTTAAAAACATTGTCTTGATATTTTCTCTGTTGGTGATCAGACAGTTTTTAGACGAGTCCATTCTGATTAAATTAGTAAGATTCTTCAGAAATCTGTTAAAACATTGTCTTGATATTTTCTCTATTGGTGATCAGACAGCTTTTAGACGAGTCCATTCTGATTAAATTAGTAAGATTCTTCAGAAATCTGTTAAAACATTGTCTTGATATTTTCTCTATTGGTGATCAGACAGTTTTTAGACGACTCCATCTGATTAAATTAGTAAGATTCTTCAGAAATCTGTTATAAATATTGTTTGATATTTTTCTCGTATGGTGATCAGACAGTTTTTAGACGATCAAGCGTCCTCCTGTCTATACGGAATCTATTACGCTCTGGACCAATGCCCACTTAGACTCAGCCAATCGCGTACCTGCACTCACACATGGTCATCTGATCGCCCGCGTCGCGCCAATAAGTACTCTATGATGCCGAGCCCCTCCACATGTACCGTGATCTATGAACACCGGTATCTGCAAAAACCTCTCTATAGCATACTAATGACTGTGTGACTGATTCTGTGTGTGTGGATGTGTTTTATTTCTAAAGTTGAAATGAATCAATGATTGTTGCCATAAGGCGGGGGGGGGCCTTTTTTTCGTTATATTTTACCCCGGCACCAAAAACTTAAATTAAAATTCTCTATTTTTTTATGTTTATATACTTCTCTTACTTCTATCTCATTGTCGTCTATCCCTTCTGGCCCGGCTTTTGCTATCTTGATTTCGTCTATCAATCTATCTTTGTCTGGCTATACTCTTCTAAGGGTCTCGTCTGGTCTTCTATTGAGGATTCCGGGGTCTGGTTTCTGTTGGGGATCATTCCTTATCAGAAGCCCTGTGCCATTGTTAGTTTTTAGTAATAAACACAAGACTTCGATTTACGATGATGTTACTTTATTCGTAGATTCCCCAGACCAGACAATGCACGCGGATCCCTACATCTTGCTAGCTTCGCTTCTAACTTCTAACTCTACTGACTATATCCTTAAACCGGAAGGGGGCTTTCTATCGGGGTTCCGTTTCTCACGGTCTATCCCGCAAGGCAAGGTCAGAGTGAGGTCAAGCATTGTCACTCACTCTCAAGGCCCTCAGCTGCACTAATATGATTTCTACACTATTGTCATAATCATTAGGTATCTAATGATTATGTAACAGATTGTTTGCTAAAGGCTTTTTTCCCTATTTAGTTGAATGACACAAAATTCAACTTATTGCCCAGCTCACTGTGCCGTGAGAGGAAAAAGGTTGAAAAACTCCGAGCTAGATTCATACCTTTCCCAATGTTATTAGCACTGTAGGAACTGAAAATAGCCAAGTCCATAATTTATTACGGTCAAGTCACCGGTTCCCACTAGATCACCGAAGTTAAGCAACAATGAGCCTGTTCAGTGCTTAATTGGGTGACTAATTAAACAAATGCAGTTACTGTAAGCAAGCCGAGTCCTTTGTTTATGAAAAGAAAATATTGATTCGGCATTAAAAGGATCCTAAAAGTGCTTATATGCTGTAGAACAACTAACCAAAAACTTGTCCAGGATTTGAACTCGTGTAACCGAGTCCACTCCCTACAATGATAACCGTTATGCAACTAGCGCCTCCGAATTGTATATTTAGTTCGCTATTAAACGCAGATTTATCTACCGCTGACGATGCAAAAACAAGGAGAGCTATCGGCGTTGTCTGGCATTTAAAAAGTTAAAAATAAATTTCTTGTCTATAGATTAATAAAGATTCTTTATCTATACGTTTGTTTTATGTTCTTTTATTCTATATTGCAAACTGTTCCTCTGTTGAGGGGTTGGTTTGGTTTGTTTTGTTTTACGGCATATCAACCCCAGTGGGTCATTTAATGCCGATAAAGTTTTGAAATAAATCAATTCTTAATGGATAATACAATTCATTTATAAATACATTTTTCTATTACCATAGATGGGACCCTAACACGTACTACACTCAGGTCAGAGTGGACCAGGGAGCAATGGTGATGAAGGTGCTCCACATTCCCCAAACCTCCAAAACTGGAACCTCACCATCAGATAGAGTTTAATGTCATTCCCAGGACGTAGACCCTCAGCCTTCTAGCACCCAGATGATAAAAAGGGTTGGGCTTGCCATAAGGCAATAGGGTTGGGACAACATATAGGTGCTAGGGTTTGACGTGACCAGCGATTGATCGGAGAGGCCTCTCCGACCCGCCCGTCTAGCCCAAGATAGGCCAAAGTGGGTATTGCATGTCATGAACTGGCTCATCCACCTGGGCTCTATCCTTAAGCATCACGGGTCGCCACCCACGGCCAACAGGTGGCCCCATTGGGGGAGTCTTACCCCTCTGCAGAGGTGCAGTCGGTGCATTCTAACGCCCCAGCCGACAGGGCGGTCTGTTGAGAGAGATTTCTTTATGCGAGCCATACTGCTGCCGTATGCGCTAGGCAACATTATAAATGACAGACGAACTCAGAATTGATCGCTGCATTTAAGTATTGCTTCGAAAGGAACCGGTTTGGCTCAGTCGGCAGAGCACAGGCCTAAGCTAATCACAAGGTTCCTAGTTCGATATCGCTCCCCGCCAACCCAGTGCATGAGTCGAAAAAAATTGGATAATCTGATCCGTGTGGCAAAGTGGGGACCTGACGGTAAATGCACCGCTTCACCTCAACAATAACAGTCTCCCTGATTTAGCAAAAAAGGGGATAGACTCCCTCGCTGCCTGGCTGATACCGACAGTAGGCCACTCCGCCAACTTTACTTCTTTTTTTTTTTAGTATTTCATTAATATTTAAAAGTTTACCTTTTAAACTGGCCCTCTCAGTTGTTAGAGTGTTCGGCTAGGAATCACAAGTTTCTTGGTTCGATACCGGCCCTCGCCAACTCAGCGGATGAGTAGCACAGGGATCTGAGCGGTAAAGTGAGGAGTTGATGGTAGGTGTGGCGTTCATCAGATGCTAAAATAATCTCCTTGGTCTAGCGCTAGTGAAAAGGGGATAGACTCCCTCGCTGTCTGGCTGATACCGACCTTAGGCCGCCTCGAGGACTTTACTTACTTTACTTCCCTTTTAAATGTTCAATGATAATTCTTCTGCTGCCTTTTCATTTAAAGACAAATTCATGTACGTAGGTCCTTACTTTGCGTACAAATAATTATTTCTATTTCGCGGGTTAATTTCGTTGGAGGTTTTGCAATTAATTTTGATTATTCCAAAATTTATTTCCAAGTTACAAAAATTGTTATCGTACAAAAAAAAAAAAAAATTCGTCACAAAAAAAAAATTCACGTAAAAAATCACCAAAAACAATCGCAGTAATTAAAAAGCGGGTCTGGATTCGATCCAGAATGTGTTTTAATTCGCCCACGGAGACGGCCTGATTCCCAAATCGGTATGATATGTTGGGCTACGGCCTCTAGTAGTAAAATTAGAAAAATGTGACTCACTGACATTCGCATTTTTTATAAGAGATTAAAATTTAAGGATTATGGGTCTGCATTCGATCCAGAATGTTTTTTAATTCGCCCACGGAGACGGCCTGATTCCAAAAATGGTATGATATGTTGGGCTACGGCCTCTAGTAGTAAAATTAGAAAAATGTGACTCACTGACATTCGCATTTATTATTAAAGATTAAAATTTAAGGATTATGGGTACGGATTCGGCCAAGAATGTTTTTAATTTACTCACTGGGTCGGCCCGATTCCAAATTGGTATGATATGTGGGGCTACGGCATATAGTAGTAAAATTAGAAATACGT
>CM042178.1:29774232-29786732 GCA_023376005.1 Doryteuthis pealeii | reverse complement strand
CCATCATCAGAGGTCATAGAAGTACTTGTGTTTTTTAGTACTTATCCCACGGTGCTGGCGTAATCGTTTGTTGTTATTAAGTTGAAGGAACGCCAGATATTTGAAATGTTCGGTTCTTTCCGTGATAACATGTCGGCCCGTTTGTACGTGCGCTCGTGCAGTTTCTTCGAAATTCTTTTAATTTTAATTTTTTTTTTTTTTACTATAAATTAAGCCTCGCTCAGGCATAGTGAAATAAGGGTTTGTTTTTTTTTTAGTTTGTTTGAAGCATTGTATGTATGTGTAAAATATAAATTTGAAGGCAATTTACAATGCAATGGAATAAGTGTTGAAAATGATGCTTATTTACTTTTTTATTCCTTGTTTCAAATGCATATATATATATATATATGTATATAATATATATATACTAGCAAATATATGCACCCTCCGGGTGCAAGTATTTAAGATTTAATGTAATGAAATATCGTATTAAATTAGAAAGTCTAATAAGAAGGCAGATAAAAAGATATGTAACAGAGTGGGGGTATAATAGAAAAATAGAAATGAAACTTACTCTTCCATCACTCCCATCTTTCATTGCTGAATTTTACTTATTTAACCATTTAGTTAAATTAGGAAATAAAGAATAAAATAACAGTTATTTTTTCTTGTTAATGGATTTCATTTAAGATTCATTGAAGAGATTTTGCTTATATTCATTAAAATAAAACCAAACAATTAGACATCAACAATACTAAGTGCATGTCTATTAAAATCACATTTTTAATATCAATATGCAAATTAGCCTTCCCGTTCACACTGTAAACCGCTATTTTTTGTATATATAAATAGAATTTCATGTTATTTGTATGTAGCTATAGACAACACTAATAAAAAGGTGAAGCAATTTTATTAATAATTGAGGTTTAAATATTAATAAAATCATGGAGAATGTGATGTAAATAACGAAGGGAATTGTGACTTGAGTAGTAATATAGTTTCGGTTACAGACAGAAAAGCATACAATCTCCATTATAATAACTAGCAAATATATGCACCCTCTGGGTGCAAGTATTTGAATTTTAATGTAATGAAATATGTTAAATTTGAAATACTTTTGAAACTAAATAAAAATCCAAATAAAATGATTTGAAACAGAGGGGGTATAATCGAAGAATAGAACAACTTTGAAACTAAGTCTTCCATCAATTTCCATCACTCCCTCCTTTTACTGCTGAATTTTCCTAATTTAACTATTTAGTTAAATTAGGAAGTAAAGAATAAAATTACTGTTATTTCTTTATATTAAAGGATTTCTTTTAACATTTATCCCCGAGTTTTTTGCTCATATTCATTAAGAAAAAAACAAACAATTAGAAATCAATAATACCAAGCGCATATTTAATAAAATTAAACTTTTAATATCAATATGCAAATTAGCTTTCCTGTTCACACTGTAACCCGCTATTTTGTTGCATATATAAATACAATTGCATGTTATTAGAATGTAGATAAAGTCAAAAGTATTAATAAGGTATAACAATTTTATCAATAACTGAGGTTTAAATAAAAATAAATTCATGGTGAATGTGACGTCAATAACTAAGGGAATTGTGACTTGAGTACTGATTTAGTTTCGGCTTCAGACAGAAAAACACACAATCTCCATTATAATAAGATAATATATATATATATATATATTATATATATATGTGTGTGTGTGTGTGTGTGTGTGTGAGAGAGAGAGAGAGAGAAAGAGAGGGGGGGAGTGTTTCAAATAAGAACAGATGATGGTACCTAAGAGAGAGGTTAACATTATAGCAATAGATTTTGCAATATTACTGAGGAGACACGTTTCTGCACAAAACAACTTCGCTAATAAAATAATGACATTACCATAACATCTTCTGATAAAGGTGGAGAGGTGTGGTCATCTTAGACGCCACACTGTTCCATAATAAATGAATGAACCTACGTAATTATACACACACTCTTATGGTCCAACCTCCTTGCACCCCAGGAATGAAAAAAAACATTGAAATATTTGATAAATCCTACAAGAAATCAATTTTAAGAACGAGACAAGAAATAAATTATATTATGAACAAAAGTCTTGGTTATTATAAATCACTAGTACAAAATAAAATAAAAACACCCTCCGGGCGATGTAAAAATAGATTTTTGAAATATATTACCTGAGGGATGGGAGTAAAAAAATTCAATGACAGCGAGTTTGTACCCTAAGTAAGTAAAATCATCAATTTCACTAAAGGATTAAAAAATAAAACAATTTGAAATGTAAACTTTAAATATGTATCAAAATAAAACAAACTATATATAGATATATAATACCAGTCATGTATTTATTAAAACTTGTTTTAAAAAAACAATAATTATTGTCTAATGTTACATGTTCAAATTTTGAGTGTATTTATTCTATGTTATGACGATTTTGGGTAATGAGACGTAAGCAGTGACGTAGTTTTTGTTACAGACAAAAACCGGAAGCGAATCTCCATTATTAATAGATGTGCATAGATTTTAAGTAGTTCACAAGCCAGAATTGCTGTAAACAAGGGTGACCTCAAACTTATCATAGCCCACTGTACTCCTTTGGTTCGTTTTATCGACGCAGTTGCGTTTCCTTATTTAGCGACTCACGTGCTAAATTTATCGCCAGTCGACTATGCGATTGATTCACAAATAAGACTTCCTTTAGTCTGGTAATAGATTTTATCTAAGTAAAACTACATCTGCTCTTTATTTCTGTTGGAGTGTTGTGTCTGCATTACACTAAATCATCGCCATCAAGTTGCGCTAGGATGCACTGGAAAGTAATATTTACTATAAAAAGGCACTGGAAAGTAATATTTACTATAAAAAGGCACTGGAAAGTAATATTTACTATAAAAAGGCACTGGAAAGTAATATTCACTATAAAAAGGCACTAGAAAGTATTTACTATAAAAAGGCACTGGAAAGTAATATTTACTATAAAAAGGCACTGGAAAGTAATATTCACTATAAAAGGCACTAGAAAGTAATATTTACTATAAAAAGGCACTAGAAAGTATATTTACTATAAAAGGCACTGGAAAGTAATATTTACTATAAAAAGGCACTGGAAAGTAATATTACTATAAAAAGGCACTGGAAGTAATATTCACTATAAAAAGGCACTAGAAAGTAATATTTACTATAAAAAGGCACTGGAAAATAATATTCACTATAAAAAAGCCACTCTAGAAAGTAATATTTACTAAAAAGGCACTGGAAGTAATATTTACTATAAAAAGGCACTGGAAAGTAATATTTACTATAAAAATGCATTGGAAATGATTTTACTATAAAAATGCACTGGAAAGTAATATTAACTATAAAAATTCATTGTAAAATATGTTAATATAAAAATGCATTGGAAATGATTTTACTATAAAAATGCAATGGAAAGTAATATTTACTATAAAAATGCATTGCAAAATATGTTACTATAAAGATGCATTGGAAAGTAATATTTACTATAAAAATGCATTGGAAATGATTTTACTATAAAAATGAACTGGAAAGTAATATTTACTATAAAAATGCATTGCAAAATATGTTACTATAAAAATGCATTGGAAATGATTTTACTATAAAAATGCACTGCAAAGTAATATTTACTATAAAAATGCACTGGAAATGATTTTACTATAAAAATGCACGGCAAAGTAATATTTACTATAAAAATGCATTGGAAATGATCTTACTATAAAAATGAACTGGAAAGTAATATTTACTATAAAAATACATTGAAAATGATTTTACTATAAAAATGCACTGGAAAGTAATATTAACTATAAAAATTAATTGCAAAATATGTTACTATAAAAATGCATTGGAAATGATTTTACTATAAAAATGCAATGGAAAGTAATATTTACAATAAAAATGCATTGTAAATGATTTTACTATAAAAATGCGCTGGAATGTAATATTTACTATAAAAATGCATTACAAAATATGTTACTATAAAAATGCATTGGAAATGATTTTACTATAAAAATGCAATGGAAAGTAATATTTACTATAAAAATGCATTGCAAAATATGTTACTATAAAGATGCATTGGAAAGTAATATTTACTATAAAAATGCATTTGAAATGATTTTACTATAAAAATGAACTGGAAAGTAATATTTACTCTAAAAATGCATTGCAAAATATGTTACTATAAAAATACATTGGAAATGATTTTACTATAAAAATGAACTGGAAAGTAATATTTACTATAAAATTGCATTGGAAATGATTTTACTATAAAAATGAACTGGAAAGTAATATTTACTATAAAAATGCATTGGAAATGATTTTACTATATAAATGAACTGGAAAATAATATTTACTATAAAAATTCATTGCAAAATATGTTACTATAAAAATGCATTGGAAATGATTTTACTATAAAAATGCAATGGAAAGTAATATTTACAATAAAAATGCATTGGAAATGATTTTACTATAAAAATGCGCTGGAAAGTAATATTTACTATAAAAATGCATTACAGAATATGTTACTATAAAAATGCATTGGAAATGATTTTACTATAAAAATGCACTGGAAAGTAATATTAACTATAAAAATTAATTGCAAAATATGTTACTATAAAAATGCATTGGAAATGATTTTACTATAAAAATGCAATGGAAAGTAATATTTACTATAAAAATGCATTGGAAATGATTTTACTATAAAAATGAACTGGAAAGTAAATATTTACTATAAAAATTCATTGCAAAATATGTCACTATAAAATACATTGGAAATGATTTTACTATAAAAATGAACTGGAAAGTAATATTACTATAAAATTGCATTGGAAATGATTTTACTATAAAAATGAACTGGAAAGTAATATTTACTATAAAAATTCATTGCAAAATATGTTACTATAAAAATGCATTGGAAATGATTTTACTATAAAAATGCAATGGAAAGTAATATTTACTATAAAAATGCATTGCAAAATATGTTACTATAAAGATGCATTGGAAAGTAATATTTACTATAAAAATGCATTTGAAATGATTTTACTATAAAAATGAACTGGAAAGTAATATTTACTATAAAAATTCATTGCAAAATATGTTACTATAAAAATGAATTGGAAATGATTTTACTATAAAAATGAACTGGAAAGTAATATTTACTATAAGAGTTCATTGGAAATGATTTTACTATAAAAATGAACTGCAAAGTAATATTTACTATAAAAATGCACTGCAAAGTAATATTTACTATAAAAAATCATTGTAAAATATGTTACTATAAAAATGTATTGGAAATGATTTTACTATAAAAATGCAATGGAAAGTAATATTTACTATAAAAATGCATTGGAAATGATTTTACTATAAAAATGTTATGGTAACATTTTACTATAAAAATAAACTCCATGTTGGAACCTCTACACTTTGAATGTTGATGGACTGAAAATTATCCTTTCTTATAGCCCGCTTTAATTTTTGTTGTTCAAATGCATTTTTATAGTAAATATTACTTTCCAGTGCATTTTTATAGTAAAATTATTTCCCATGCATTTTTATAATAACATATTCGGTTGGACTCAAATTTTTACAGACCGGTAGATGGTGGCTTTCCAGCCAGGTCTATTACAAGTAAGCTTCTCCCAATCCTCCACAGAAATAGCAGCATTCTTCAGAGTGTCCTTGAGGCAGTCCTTAAACCTCAACTTGGGTTTGCACTGACGACGTTTGCCAGTTGAGATATCCCCATAAAATAGTTGTTTGTGTGATTCGGCAATCATTCATGCGAACTAGATGACCAGACCAGACGTAGAATAAAACTGCTTTCGAGTTGATATTATCCTTTGTAAATGATTCATTATGGTCGCAATAGATTTTGTCATTGACGTTAAATCGAACTTAACGGACCTAAATTCCACCATTGTATCTCAACCCGACGAAAGAAAAAAATACCAAAAATAAGGGAATTAACCGAATTTAATGAGATTTTTAGTGTTGATATATTAATAAATAAAAGATATAATGAACCAGTTATTTTATTTAAAAACTTTTACATTTTCCGGGTCAGTTAAATTTGAACCACGTATATTTGAGGCGTAACACCGATTTTCAAAAATACGTGGTTCAAAGTTAAGTGACTTGAAAAATATGTAAAAATTTTAAAATAAAGTAACTGGTGCATTATATCTTTTATTCGTTTATATATCAACACTGAAAATTTCATTAAATTAAGTTAATTCCCTGATTTTTGGTATTTTTTTTCTTTCGACGGGGTGACATTGAATGGTGGGATTTAAGTCCGTTAAGTTCGATTTAACCGTCATTAAAATGTCGTATTACAATTAAAAAAAAAAGATTCCTTGGTTTTGGTGCCTTCTCCAAAGTTGGCTGAACTGTTATCGACATTAGGAACATTTACTCTTGTGCATTTATCTCAGACTTGATGTCATTTGGATTTTGGGAACGGATTTTCTTTTCTTTTTCTTTTCTTTTTTTCCCTTTTTTCTTTCTTTTTTTAATTTTTCTTTTTTATCTTTCCAAGACAAACGGGACTGAAAGTCTACAAAAACTGCATCACTTGAAAAAAATCAATAAAATTCATTCTTCCTAAAACAAACCCCGAAACTCTTGAAAACCTTCTTAGACGAATTATTCTCATTTTTTACTCATTTGTTTCAAAAAAGATAAATGGGAACTGTACAAGGAAGCTGCGTGCTGTCTTGAACAAATCCTGGAACCGACACCCCCACAAAAGTTTTACATACCACTTGCTTCCTCTCGCCTCCTATCACACAAATCATTAAAGGGAGAGGAACAAGAAATGGTGGACACTGCTGGAGAAGCAAGGATGAGCTCATAAGTGACGTTCACCTATCACGACCTACACAAGAACATACCAGTGTTGTTCTGGAACAGCACCATTCCGACGTAACATGAAATGAGCACGAAAAGCTCTCTGTGTAGCAATTACAGATACACCAGTTAAACAGCGAACACATCGTGTCCAAGTCATAATTTACTATCCGGAACAGCACCATTCCGACCTAACATGAAATGAGCATGAAATGTATAGTAAAAATCATTTCCAATGCATTTTATAGTAAAAACCATTTCCATTGCATTTTAATAGTAAAAACTCATTTCCAATGCATTTTCTTAATGAAGATCATTTGAAATACATTCTTATCGCAAAATCATTTCCAATGAATTTTTATAGTAAATCATTTCTAATACAAGAACTTTTTCTATTTCAACAGTTTCCATGATTTTCATCGTCGGTATTTTCCAGCACCTGAAATAATTCTCATACAGTAAACAAATACGTACTTATAATTTGCATAGAGTCGTAATGAATATATGTGTAAGATATCCAACAAAATGATAGAGATATAAGACGTGACAATCAATTTGGTAGAGTGTTGATGATAGTTTTGTTTTAACGTTTCAATCACCTGTAAGATGCACCTGATCATATCGTCAGTGATAAGATCCAGCGACCATAAAAATGTATTGGAAATTATTTTTACTATAAAAATGCATTGGAAATTATTTTTACTATAAAAATGCATTGGAAATTATTTTTACTGTAAAATGCATTGGAAATGATTTTTACTGTAAAATGCATTGGAAATGATTTTTACTATAAGAATGCATTGGTAATGATTTTTATTAGAAAAATGCATTGGAAATGATTTTTATTATAAAATGCATTGGTAATGATTTTTACAATAAAATGTATTAGAAAGGATTTTACTATAAAAATGCATTGGAATAGATTTTGCAATAAAAATGTATTTCAAATGATCTTTACTAAGAAAATGCATTGGAAAGGATTTTTCTATTAAACGTTTATTGGAAATGATTTTTATTATAAAAATGCATTGGACATCATTTTTACAATAAAATGTACTAGAAAGGGTTTTACTATAAAAAAAATGCATTGGAATAGATTTACTATAAATGTATTGGAAAAGATTTTACTATAAAAATGCATTGGAAATTATTTTGGTTGGTTGGCTGGTTGGTTGGTTTTTTACGGCATATCAACCCTTGTTGGGTCATGTTATGCCGAAGACGTTTTTTGTTTTATTCATTCTTGTTGGGTATTCAATTTTGTTAAACTAATTTTTAAACACATTTTTAAACTCATGTTTTATCTATCAACGCCATCGTTGAGACCCTAACATGTACTACCACTCCGGATCAGAATAGATCAGGGAGTAAAGGGGTACTCCACACTCCCCAGAGCTCCAGAATTGGAAGCAGCACT
This sequence comes from Doryteuthis pealeii, assembly GCA_023376005.1. Lineage (NCBI taxonomy): Eukaryota > Metazoa > Mollusca > Cephalopoda > Myopsida > Loliginidae > Doryteuthis > Doryteuthis pealeii. Next base: position 29,778,454 of record CM042178.1, on the reverse strand, counting down.
AAATGGAATTTAGCGTCATACCTAGGATACTAAGACCCTCAGCCACCACCTTCTAGCACATATAGGTTGAGGGCTTGCCATAAGAGCAATAATGTCGGGGCACTCATATAGGGGCTGGGGCTTGACATGACCAGCTGATTGATCGGGAGGGCTTCACCACCCGCCCGTCGAGCTCAAGTAAGGGCCAAAGTGAGGTGTTGAGTTTTACTAGGATTCCGTACTTAAGCATCACGGGTCGTCACCAATGGCTAACCGGTAGCCCTATTGGTTGGATGGTTGTGGTTGTGGTTGTCTTACCCCTCTGCAGAGGTACAGTCGGTGTATTCTACAGCGCCAGCCGAAAGGGCCATATTCCAAACTGGGTGACATATATTCTTCTTATTACCAACTCATATATCATTTTATTACCTTTAATTTAATATCGTGGTAACTTACTAATCAAAACTGTCACAAACTCCTCAAAAACAATCAAAAATATTATCAACAATAAAAACAACGATGCTCACACGGTGTCTGATGCTGGCGTATATACCATCCAATGCTTAGGTTGCAATAAACAATATATAGGTGAGACATCTAGAAATATCAATAAACGAATATACGAGCACAAAAGAGACATAAAAACGGGCAATTAAATAATACATTAATTAAACACATTTTGTAAACCAACCACCTTTTTAATTTTAAAGAATTCAAAATGTTAGTTAAGATACACAACAAAAGTCTAAGAAAAATGGTTGAAGCTGGCATAATTTAGATTTATAATACGATAAAACAAAGACCCGGATTTTAAAACACATCTTCTCACCTCGTTAAACAAATGCTACAACATCACAAAATACCCTATGTTGATCATTAATATTAATTTTTTTTAAATGATCAATCAAATAAGGTAATTTTCCATTTACTAAAATTGTTTCTAACAATATTCAGGGAAAAATTACATCACTTAGTTTAAATGGGGACGCCGGCGTTACTCGGCGTTTTAAAGTATGTCTTTTTCCCCATATTTGAATATCAACATAAGACATATGCTAAAAGCAAAGGCTCGTAGACTTTTTCCTAACAATTTCATATATGTAACCAATAAGGAGTGTATATATATATATATATATATATATATATATATATATATATATATATATACGATTTCGTTTATGTTACCAAGGCCATATAAGTGCATCAACATATAGTTACGATTACAAATATTTGAATGAATCAAATTAGATTATTAAATAACACACACACATATATATATATATATATATATATATTGGACAGACACACACATAAACACAGAGAGAGAGAGAGAGAGAGAGAGAGAAGAGAGAGAGAGAATTTGGAAGATACCGCCAGGCATACAGCAGAAGTGACAAATCCTAGCAGCATGGTAAATCTTCTGATGAAGGGATCTTTATCCCGAAATATTAAGAATAAATCAAAGGTAATAAACAACATTATAGTTATCTTCTTTTTGTTTACAATTGCATTGTGATACCTTCATATATATATATATATATATATATATATATATATATATATATATATATATATTAAATCCCTTCATCAGAAGATTTACCATGCTGCTAGGATTTGTCAATTCTGCTGTATGCCTGTATGCCTGTATCTTCCAAATTCTGTATGTGTGTGTGTGTGTGTGTGTTTATGTGTGTGTCTGTCCAATATATATATATATATATATATGTGTGTGTGCGTGTGTGCGTGTGTGTGTGTGTTATTTAATAATCTAATTTGATTCATTCAAATATTTGTAATCGTAACTATATGTTGATGCACTTATATGGCCTTGGTAACATAAACGAAAATCGTATATATATATATATATATATATATATATATATATATATATATATACTCCTTAATATAGTTCTGGTGGTAAAGATATCTGAGATAAAACAGCAAAATCAATTTAATTCTTTATTTTAGAACCAAGGATACACACAGACAATTTTGTTGAAATTTAAAAATCATCTAACAATTATTACACCAGCAAGCAAAAAAGAAAAATAAGTCCAGTCAACCATTTTCTTAAAAGAAGGTTAGCTGTCTAGGCTGTTTGTAATAAACTAATATTATCGCCCTGTCGGCTGGGGCGTTAGAATATACCGACTGCACCTCTATATTGAAGTCAGTTAGTCTACAGTTGGTTTGAATAACAGCAGCGAGCTGAGTACATCATCAAGCAGTGTCCAAGATATATAGAAATCAAGAATGATCCATTCATGAATTTGAGTGATGTGGGTGATTCAATTCCTTGAGTTCTGATTGGCTGCTTGACTGCTTGATTTGAATGACATTGTGGAGTCTTATAAATACCCTGTCATTCTGCGGTAGACTTTGCGACTATTCGGGTTTGTATTGGGTTACAACCGTTTGTTGCCATGTCTTCCCAGTTCGACGATAATTGGAACTTTGATTATTCTTCATCTCCCCTTCCTCCCACCCCACCCCCATTACACGGGCGTAGTGGCCTTTGAGGGGGAATTAGTTCCTTTCGACCCGGCTGATTACAGGGGGAGTAATCTTGATAATGCACGGTATATTTTATTATTCTTCACTTTACAAAGGGTTGAAATTTCCCAATGACTGTGGGTGGCGATCTGTTATGCTTAAGGACAGGTTCATGGTGGCTGAGCAATTCGTGACATGCAGCACTCCACTTTAGCACTTAGCTAAATGGGTGGTCTGAGAAGCCACTCCGTTCAATCGGTTGGTCACGTCAGTCTCTGGTACTTTTATATATTTACCAAACCCCTCTGTGACTGCCACTCTGTTAGTCAGATTAGTAGTAATTGTATATTTTGTGTCCTGTCATGGTCATCATGTCTGGTTTATGCTTCCCGCTTCCACTTTCCTCCTCTTACCCTGAATAAGGTACCCTGTGACCTGGTCATTCCCACTGGTAAAAATGGTTCCCTTAAAAGAAATAGTTATTGGGGTTTTAAAAACGCCTAAATATATGTAAGTGCATTTTTGTGATTGGTGAAGCGTTTGTTTTCCTTTGTTTGGCTGTAAATAAGTTAATCACTGCTGTTGTGCAGTGAAAGAAAAAGGTTTTAATAAAAGATAAAAGTTTGTAGGGTCTTGGACTGCGAGTAGTAATTTTGGTATTGTCAGGTCAAGGGATTCCTGGCAAGAAGCTTTCTTTCCCTTTGAGGTAACCACCTTGAGCAGGTCACAAACCCTTGATGCTCTCTCACAGAGCAAATTTTTGGCAGTATTTTAGAACCGCATTCTTAGTATAAGAACTACTAAGATATTTTGGTCTCGTTTATGTCCAAGTCCCTACGTGCCAACAAAGGTAGGCAAATTCTCCACTCTCTTTTCTAAAACTGCATTTAATATTTTACATGTGTTATTTTTCGTTTTAATTTGTAATTTCTCTAAATGAGAATTATCCTTTTCCCTAGTTAAATTACTGTTATGTGCCCTTTGTGGCAAATAAGTTTAGATTCCCCAAACCCTCTTCGTATGTTTAATTTGTAATTCATAGTTTTAGCTTTGAATGTTTTTATAGTTAGAATTTTCGGTAGAATTACAAGGCGTAAACCTTTCTCGGTAATTGTGTTTTTTCATCCTTTTGTATAAAATTTGTCTGTTTTATTGTTTTGTAAATTTATTGTATTTTGTGTGATTTTGTGACTTACACGAATTCTTTTCGTTTAATTCACAGTTTTCACGGCTTGCGCCGTATGAAAAATAAAGAATATATTTGAATTACGGTGTGGCTCGTACGTCCTTTGAGTGCACGGTGCGGCACAACCTCTTTGAAAATTAATTCGGGAAGACCAAACTGGTTGTTAGCATATTGTGGGACCTGGCATTCATACCCTCCGCACGACACAAGGTCAATTTCTTAAGCGGAGTTTAATAGGTTTGAATCCAGTTTGTTTTCCTTCTCCTTCACAGGTTACCTAACCAAGGTTAAAGAGCCCATTCGGCCCTACTATTTACCCATAGCTGGAGGGACATTAGGATTCATACCTTTCCCAAGGGTATTAGCGCTAAGTGAAATGTAATTACCACATCCAGGATTTGAACTCGAGTTGACGAGTCCATTTCCCATGACTTTAACCATTACACCACGCGCCTTTTATTAATATAGATCCCTAAGTAGGCCTTAGCCTATTCTAGTAGTGGCCAACCTAAGCGAAGATTTAAAGGTTTCAGAGTTTTCCTTCTCTTAGACTGGTTGCCTAAC